>NW_020717067.1:120926-132433 GCF_900518725.1 Notechis scutatus | reverse complement strand
CTTTCTTTCTTTCTTTCTTTCTTTCTTTCTTTCCTTCTTTCCTTCCTTCTTTCTTTCTCTCTCTCTCTCTCTATCTCTTTCCTTTTCTTTTCCTTTCCCCTTGCCACAGAAAGAACGGACCTTCTCGTTTTGCGGCACCATCGAATACATGGCCCCCGAGATTGTACGCAGCAAAAGTGGACACGGCAAGGTGAGAAACTTGGCATAAAATTCTCCGCCGGAATGGCCACAGCCCGGAAAGCAGGTTTCTCAAGTATGAGAGGGGAAAAAAGGAGGCAGCATTAATGGTCTGTGCAGAAGCTTTCGATAAAGTCACGGTGGAAAAGCTTTTTCCAGTAGAGGGGAAGGCATACCTTAGGGGGAGCAAGTGGAAGGAAGCAGAATACGCTAATCTTCGACATACGACCAAAATTGGGACCAGCATTTTACATGGCTAAGTCTGGGAAGTGAATCGTCCCCATTTTACGGCCCTGCTTTTGCCAGTTGTTAAATGCATCACACGGTTTGTCAGCTCATAAAGTATTTATATGCTCTTGTTAGAGTTGCCAACAGAAAGGGAGGAGGGGGGAGCAGTGTGACAGCTTGCAAACTGAAAGTGCATTCCGTAAATGTTTTCAAAGATAGTAAACTAGGTGACCGAAGTTTCTGCCACGCAAGATTCTAACTGGAGAACATGATTGATGACTCTGGGCTATGGTTGTGTCCCATTGGAGAATATGAATTATATTAGGAGGTGGGGGAAAACCTGGGTCAAGGGCGACAGTGCATTAAGTGTCTCAGAGTCGGCTACACCCAGGCAGTGCCAGCATGTTTACTCCTAAAAAATCTTCTTTTTAAGTTTTGGACGTTTGGCTCAAGACTCATGATTTAAATGGGGGGTAACACCGGAATCCTGACACAGTTGTTAAGTGAATCATTCAGTTGTTAAGTGAATCCAGATTCCCCACCCCGTTAATTTTGATTGTTGGAAGCCAGCAGAAAAGGTCGCCAATGGGGGAAATCACACGATCCCAGGACACGGCAACCATCCTAAATGCAGGCTGGTTGCCTGAATTTTCATCATGTGACCATCAGGATGACGTGTCAGTCGTAAGCGTGAGGACCGCTTGTCTGTCCCCTTTTTTTTCCAATGCTGTTGGAACTTCAAGCAGTCGCTAAACGGACATTCGTAAGTCGAGGACCCCCTGTATTGTACCAGTCTTGAGTTGCCTTCTTCTCCCCCCACCTTGCAGTCTGTGGACTGGTGGAGTTTGGGAATCTTGGTTTTTGAGCTCCTGACCGGCGCGTCTCCTTTCACGCTCGAAGGGGAGAAGAATTCGCAGGCGGAGGTCTCCAGGTGAGGTGGGGGGGGGGGAACTGGAAGATTTGGGGGAGACAGGGAGGGGGGCAGGTAGCCAAGGGAAGGAGGGGCAAAACCAAACCAGATACGGGAGTGATGGAAGGAGGGGGGGGGAGAGAGAGAGAGCGTGAAGTCGACAGACGTAGTTTGATTCCCAGGGAGAAAAATATTCCAAGCAAAAGCCATGAAAAAAAAATTAAAAAGTGATATTTCAATGACTCCTTGCTAGCTACCAACACCATATTCAGCCCAGGCACAGAGGCCTGGCTAGGAGGGGACATTTTTATACACCTAAAAGGGATTTTTCCCTGCTGTTTCCGACTTCTTGAGCCTTGTGGCACAGTGATTAGAGAGCGGTACTGCGGGCTACTTCTGCTGACTGCCGGCTGACTGCAATTTGGCAGTTTGAGTCTCACCAGGCTCAAGGTGGACTCAGCCTCCCGTCCTTCCGAGGTCAGTTAAGTGAGGGCCCAAAATTGTTGGGGGCAAGAGGCTGACTCTGTCAACCGCTTAGAGAGGGCTGTGAAGCACAGGGGAAGTGATATATAAGTCTAAGTGCTATTGCTGTTTTCCTTCCTTCCTTCCTTCCTTCCTTCCTTCCTTCCTTCCTTCCTTCCTTCCTTCCTCCCTTCCCTTCCCTTCCCTTCCCTTCCCTTCCCTTCCCTTCCCTTCCCTTCCCTTCCCTCACAGGAGTTAAAATACACTATTGCAGGCTAACTCTGCCCACAGCCAGGAAGGTTGATCCTGACCGGCTTAATGTTGACTCAGCCATCCGTCCTTCCAAAGTCATTAAAACGAGGACTCATTTGACTCTGTAAACTGCTTAGAGGGGCCTGTAAAGCGCTGGGAAGTGGTATCTAAGGGCTGTTGCTGTTGCTATTCTAGACGGATCCTGAAGTGCAGCCCACCCTTCCCGTCACTCATCGGCCACGAGGCCCGCGACCTGCTGCAGAAGCTCCTGTGCAAAGACCCCAAGAAACGCCTGGGCTCCGGCCCGACGGGGGCCCAGGAGATTAAAGAGCACCCCTTCTTCAGGGTAAGGTTGGCGAGTCCTACGCCTGCCTTTGAGGCGCTGAGCAGGGTTGATATCTGATCAGCCTTTCCCAGAAAATTGTGCACGCAAAGGATTGGGAGAAGTGATTGTCACCGCACAACGTCTGGTTTTATTGTGTTTTGTTGGGGTTTTATTTTTATTTAGAGCAGGGATCTCTAACCTCAGGGACTTTGAAGGTGTGTGGACTTCAACTCCCAGAATCCTCTAGTCAAGAGTTTTGGGAGTCAAAGTTCACTCATCTTCAAGCATGTTAGCTGGGGAATCCTGGGAGTTGAAGTCCGCCCCTCATAAAGCATGTTGGCTGGGGAATTCTGGGAGTCGAAGTCCACTCATCGTGAAATTGCTGAGGTTGGGAAACAACTGAGCTGGTTTATCTTTGCACCCTAGTTATATATCTTCTCCCCAATATTTCCTCCCCCCCCTCCAGGTTCTGGACTGGGTTGAACTAGCCGCGCGCCGGGTCAGGCCGCCGTTTAAACCCCTCATCCGCCACGAGTTGGACGTGCGAAATTTTGCCGAAGAATTCACCAGCTTGGATCCCATCTACTCTCCAGCTGGGACCCCTCCCAGCCTAGACCGTGTCTTCCAGGTGCGTCTCCCCCAAATGCCATATTTCCTTAGGTATTGAAGATGGCTGACCTCATTTTATGATGGTATTCTTTAAAAAAAAAAAACACCAGCACTTAGTAAGGCAAAACTTAACAAAACTACAGCAAAACTTGACAAAACTACCAAATAATGGGTTTGTTTAACCACTGCAGCATTCACCATTACGACTACTGGGTTCATTTAACAGCCAGCACAAAAAGCATCATAAAATTGGGTGTCATTAAAACTGTAATAGGCAGGCAGTCGTAATTCGAGGACCCTATCATTGGATAGGGTTCATTGCAAGCGTTTGTGAAAAGGTTTTAATATTTGCAGCAATCTGTTGCTAGTCTGTTAATCCCGTCAATTATGTTCTATCGGTAATAATATTCGTGGCAAAATAAACTTTTAAGGGTAGGGAAAATGACAGGCTAATATTCTCAGACCTCAAGTCCCAGAGCAGGCACCGTGGGACGTGTAAGTTCAAGGCAGTAACGTTAAAATGAAGCGGCCAAAATTGTCATTTCGCTGCTTTGGATTGCTCTACGTATTCAAACTTGCTGGACAAGGGGGCAGCAAAGAACTTGAACATGGGAGGATTCAATGAACATAAGCCGCAGGGAGAAAGGAAGTGATCGGAGGGCTTTCGAAAAGATCTTTCCGAGAGGTTAAAAAAAAAGGCCAGAAAAATTGTGGTTTTCGCTTTGAAACCAAATGGGGCCGTTTTTTTTTCTCTTTCACGATCTAAATCATTTCAGGAAGTGCCCTGCGCAAACTTACTCATCTGTGAAGACGGTAGAACAGAATAAAAATAGGGTGTTTTTTTTTTCCATCTTGGAGGACTAGATTTTTTTGGGAGGGTTTGGCAAGTTTCAAAATGTTCCTTCAAAACTTCCTCCTTTTCCTTAGCAACCGGCCAGCAAAAGGTGTGTAGATCTCTTGCGGGCTGGGCTGAAATTTCAGGGGTCTTTTAGGCGAAATGACACCCCAAGTACTGGGGTGCTCTTAATAGTTCAAAAAGAGATGCTTGACTGCTCGCCTCCTGTGTGAGAATGCCAAGAGGAGCAATCCTCGACTTAACAACCATTTATTTAGCAACCGTTCAAAGTTACAAACAGGCCCTCAAAAAAAGTGACTTATAAACTGACGCCCACTGAAGCATCCTCGGGTCATGTGATCAAAATTCGGGTGCTCGAATCACCCCACAAATTTTGATCCCCCCAACGAAAGGCGAGTGGGTCGGAAAAATATATAATGGTGGTGGGTAAAGAGATGGAAGATTCATGCCTGGATGTCAACTTTGTGCTTGCTGATCTTGTGCAAATCAGAATACAGAATAATAGAGTTGGAAGGGACCTTGGAGGTCTTCTAGTCCAACCCCCGGCTTAGGCAGGAAGTTCCTCCTGAGTTCCAGGTTGCTTCTCCCCTTGATTAATTTCCCTCCGTTGTTTCTTGTCCTGCCTTCTGGTGCTTTGGACTCCAGAATAGGTTGACCCCCCTCCTCTTCTTTGGGGCAGCCCCTCAGATATTGGAAGACAGCTGTGATGACCCGGAGTGTAACACAAACGTAACAAAATCCAAAACGTAAATAAATGTCCTTTAATGCCTCCAACTTGGCCCCGCTGTTTAATAATTCTCAGTTGGAGATAAAACGTACTCAAAAATAGCCTTCAAAGGAAAGCAATACAGTCCGAACTTAATGAGCAGATAAAGGTGAAAGAAAAAACCCAAACAAACTACAATGAAGGAATTTCCACAACGACCAGGATAAGTAATTACCAACTTCAAGGCACAGTCTGTTGGAAGGACGCCAACCAAGATAACTTCAGCCCAAGATAAAACACACTTTGCTTCTGGCAACCCTGTGTTTTAACCGTCTCTCTCATATACTATTCTCCCCAGCTGCAACCATTGAGGGAGATCATGGCCGCTTCCTCTCTCATAAGCCAAGTTGTTTCCTTCTCCATTCCTCCCTGCGTGTCCTAGGATGCAGAGGGGATGGGCCTCTGACTGCCCAGCCGGCCTTTGCCCTTCCCCAGCCTCCTCCACAACCTCTGGAGCCACACCTCCACTCCCTGTCTGCTGTTCCTCCTCTCCCTTAGAGTCCAACTCTACCAAGGGCATGACAACAGCTCTCATATCACCCAATTCTTCCCTTCCTTAGGCTAGACGTGTTGAATTCCCACATTTCTCTCTCAGGCTGAGTGAGTGCAATGCTCTTCCTGCTTTTTCTTTCCAAAAGGGATATTCCTTCATCGCCCCGTCAATCCTCTTCAACCGTAATGCTGTGACTGCTGACGTACTTGAGGCAGCGTACGACGGAGAGCGTCCCGGAAGATCTGCGGTGGCCCGCAGTGCCATGATGAAGGTAAGGGGGGGAACTGTCCTCGGAAGGAGAAGCAGGAAGCCGTAGGAGAGTGATGTCAACTCATAAAACATTCCTAGGCCTGTTTTAGTAGTTGCCATTAAAAAAAGGGGAGTGGGGGGAGAGGAAGGAAATCTGGAAGAGCAGGGCAGCAGTTTGGAAGCAAAAGCACATTCCAACTCTTCTCTTTAAAAGATTGTAACTAAAATACCAGAGTTTTTGCCCGCGAATATATTTAATTGGAGAACGTGAATGATGACACCCAGCCCATGAAGGTGCTCAATTGGAGAACCTGGTTTATGAGACCCTCAGGGGGGAGGGTGGGGAAACATGGTCACAGGGGACTGGAAATGACGTATGCCAGAGTTGGCTTCATACAGGGAAGTGCCAGTATGTCGCCTCTAATGCAGTTTTTTGAAGTTTGGCTCGAGAATCATGATTTAAATAGGACAATTGCTGGAATCCTGCCTGACAAGTGGGGCAAATTTTGCGGATGGTGGAATCGCTCAATGTATAGATAGATAGAATTCTTTATTGGCCAAGTGTGATTGGACACACAAGGAATTTGTCTTGGTGCAAATGCTGAACGATGAAATATGACGATGAAATTCCTGGCTTACAAACCAGAGGGGCCGGGTTCACACAACTCGCTTCGAACACTGCAATGTCTGAAATTTCCCGGGTCTTATTGAAGTACAGGTAGTCCTCGAGTTATGACCACAGTTGAGCCCCAAGTTTTTGTGGTGCTAAGTGAAACGTCGGCTAAGTGAATTTTGCCTCATTTTACGAGCTTTCGTGCCACCGTTGTTAAGTGAATCACCACAGTTGTTAATAGGGTGGTTGTTAAGGGAATCTGACACCCCCATTCGACTTTATAACCTGCTTAATGACTGCCAGGGCTTGTGACTGTAACTTTGGAGTGAATTATGGTCGTAAGTCAAGGACGACCTGTAGAAAATCACCAGGTTCCTGCCAGGAAGTTGAAAGTCAAAAGTTTTCATGATAGGCCAGGTGTTAATTGGACCCGCAGAGTTTGTATGCATTTGAGGTCATTTAGAAGCCAAATTAAGTGATTCTACTTGCAATGTGAAGA
The DNA here is from genome assembly GCF_900518725.1 of Notechis scutatus. The sequence goes on along the minus strand of NW_020717067.1, from coordinate 125,994 downwards.
GCAAGGATCACCATTTTCACTTGCTAACTCCCTCCTTCTCTCTCCTTTCTCTCTCTCAGGATTCTTCATTCTTCCAAAAATACGAGATGGACTTGGTGGAGCCTCCCCTAGGTGAGGGAAGCTTCTCTGTCTGCCGCCGTTGCCGACATCGACAAAACGGGACGGAATTTGCGGTCAAAATCATCAGCAAAAGGTAGATAACAAATAATATAAAATAATTTTTTATTTTATTTCTTTTCTCCAAAGGGCGTTTTGCCCCTTAGCTAGCCTCATCCATCCAGAAAGTTCTATTTTATTTTATATTTTATTATTATTTTATAATTTATTTTATATTATCTTTATTTTGTATTTCATATTTTATCTTTGTTTCATATTTTATCTTTATTTCATATTTTATTTTATAGATTTTTATTGTATTTATTATTTATTTTATTTTAATTTAATTTTGGTTCTTTTTATGCTGAGTCGATTTCGGATTTCTGACCCAGAAACTTCCTGCTTGGATGCAGCAGGCAAAATGCCCCAGGGAAGCTGTGAGCAGGGGCATTTATACACATGGCCTCAGCCAATCAGGAGGGACCGATGGAAGCAGCCAATCGGAAACGTCTTCTAACGCTCCGCCTTTTAAAGGGACAAAGGCCCTAAGTTTTGCTTATTCAAGCCTGCAACAGCTGAAATTTGTCTATACTGCTAAGGGCTCAGTCAAATCTTGAGCCAGATTTAAGTGGGTGGCCTGGGTTTATTAATATCATCTAGCAAGGGGAAAAAATCCATTTTCAGTCCTGTTGCTTCAATGAGAACACGACGCGTGGCGTGGGAAGACCGAGAAAACTTTTTCGCTCCTGATCGGGCTCGTGTTCGAATCCCTGAAATTAAGATATCCCCCTTTGGGTAGGGAGGTCAGGTCAGAGGTGCTGCTAAGCTAGCTGAAGAGGCTGTTGCTAAATTAAAACTGGCGCTACGCCGAAAACAGAGGCTGATGGATTGAAAAGGCAATGAAATGTGCAGGGAAAGGGACTTTATAGTTGTGGAATGGGCTGTGATGGGACGGTGGCATCTTTCTCCTCCTTTCCCCCCGGTTCAGGATGGAAGTCAACACCCAGCGAGAGGTGGCGGCTTTGCAGATCTGCGAAACTCACCCGAACATCGTCAAGCTTCACGACGTTCACCACGACCAGGTGAGGGTCCTCATTCTTGGGGGAGGCAGCCTCCCGAGAAACCCAACCTGGTTAAGGCTTCATCCACTTGAAACGTTCCAGAGGCTGGACTGCCATTTGTCAGAAATGGTGTAGGGCAGTGGTTGCCAACCAGGGGGCCGAGGACCCCTGGTGGTCCGTGAGAAAATTTTGGTGGCCCGCAGAGAAATGTTACCCCCAAAGCACCCATCAAAGCAATTAATCCAGGCTACGTGAGAAAACAAGGCTTGCGTCGCTTGCATTGCGAACAACATGAGGTAGCGAGGGGAGGAGGGAAAGGGCAGAAGGGGGAACTTGCCCCACTCATCCCACATGCCTGGCCTGGCCACCGGGCTGCTCCTTTCCGCTTCTTTCTTCTTCTGCTTTTGGCTGCACGCAAGGAAAGCCGCAAAAGTCTGTCTTTCTCTCCCCCAAACTCTGCCAGAAATGAGTCTTTGGGACCCTGCAAGGCCTCCTGCTCCAAGAGGCTGCGCCAGCACGACAAGTCTCACGAAGACTCATTTCTGACGGAGTTTGAGGGAGAGAGAGAAAGATTTCTGCTGCATCTGCTGCTTTCCTTGCATGAAGCCAAAAGTCTCTCTCTCTCTCTCTTTCTCTCTCTCTCTCTCCCTCCCTCCCTGAGAACGCAGCTGGAGATGGTATCCTGCAATCCCAAATAAAAAATGATCAATCAGTAGGAAAACGGGGTGGGGAATTTTCCTGCAAACTTTTTTTGGGGGGATTTTCCCAGGATCTCTGGTCTGCAGGATTTAAAATTATGAGTTTGGTGGTCCCTGGGATCCAAAATTTTGGCGACTAACAGAGTGAGCCACAAGGCAGCCGACACTTGACAAAGATTGCAGGTCGAGTACTAAACCAACGATGAGGAACGGGACAGAATTATCCATGTCTTCAATGTGCCGAGCAGCCATTTTGATAAGTTTCAAAGCCGTTTTGAGTCCCGAGGCGCCGCTGTATGTCCCTTCTTTGTCCTTCTTTGTCCGTAGTATCACACGTACCTGGTGATGGAATTGCTGAAGGGCGGGGAGCTCCTGGACCGCATCAAGAAGAAGCAGCACTTCAGCGAGTCGGAAGCCAGCCAGATCATGCGCAGCTTGGTCTCCGCCGTCAGTTTTATGCACGACTCGGGCGTGGTGCATCGGGACCTCAAGCCCGAGGTACGCTAGGAAAAGGGGAGGCTGGGTTCCCAGGGAAGCCACTTGGTGAAGGAGCCCCAAATTGCATTTATAGAAGTTTTCTGTTTTCAACCTGACCCACTTTTTTTTCCTTTTTTCTATTTGCTTGAAAGTCGAATTGCAAGATAGCAATAGCACTTTAGACTCTTCACTGTGCTTCACAGCCCTAAGTGGTTTAGAGAGTCAGCCTCTTGGCTCGAACAATCTGGGCCCTCATTTTAATGACCTTGGAAGGACAGAAGGCTGAGTCAATCTTGTGCCTGTCAGGACTGAACCCCTGGTTATGGGCAGAGTTAGGCCGCAATGCTGCATTCTAATCACTGGGAAGGAAGGAAGGAAGGAAGGAAGGAAGGAAGGAAGGAAGGAAGGAAGGAAAACAGAAAGAGCACTTAGACTTATATACTGCTTTATAGTGCTTTATAGCCCTCTCTAAGCGGTTTATAGAGTTAGCAGTTGCCCCCCAACAATTTTGGGTCCTCATTTTACTGACCTCAGAAGGACGGAAGGCTGAGTCAACCTGGAGCCTGGTGAGATTTGAACTGCCAAATTGCAGGCAGCTGGCAGGCAGCAGAAGCAGCCTGCAGTACTGCACTCTAACCACTGCACCACCGATGTCTTATTTTCTTGTGCTTTTTTGGATAAAATGTCTATCGCTGGTTTCAGGATCAGGAATGGTGAAATACGATCTGAAGTGCAGTGAATGAATGTTTGATAAAAGTTGCGAGAAGGCCAATATATTGAAAATTTATTATTTTGAAATGTATAATTGTAGTTTTGTTTAAAAAAAAAAGTTTAAAACTTTCCATAGCAAGTCAATCATATCAAGTAATATTTGGAAGCCAACTTTATAGAGTTACGAGCGTATCCTGAGAAGACTGCAAACTAGGCCTGGATCAATTAACCATGTTGCAGCAAACCATGTTTAAACCCATAGGGCAAGCCACAAAAATTCCCTAATTTAGCGCTCAAGGATTAACAATACAAGGATTTACGTCTGCAATGGAGCTTATGTCGCTAAGGGAGAAATTTCTTAAGCGAGTTTTGTCCCCTTTTTACGACTTCCCTTGCCCCGTGTGTCTCGCAAATCACCGCAGTCGTTAAGGTAGTCACACGGTTGTTAAGTGAATCCGGCTTCTCCCGCTGACTTTGCTTGTCGGAAGGCGACCGCGTGACCCCAGGGTTACGACTGTTGTAAACGCGAATCAGTTGCCGAGCGTCTGAATATAAATCACGTGACCGAAGGGATGCTGCCAACGGTCGTTAAGTGTGAAAAACAGCCATAGGTCCCTTTTTTTTCAGCGCTGTCGCAACTTCGGTCGCTCAGTGAACTGTCGTAAGTTCGAGGACTACCCTTGTCATGCTTTGTGACTTTGCTCCTAGAATATTCTCTACGCAGACGAGTCGGAGGGCGCTCCCGTGAAGGTGATCGACTTCGGCTTTGCCCGCCTCTGCCCTCAGAATTCGCAGCCCATGCAGACCCCCTGCTTCACCCTCCAGTACGCGGCCCCTGAACTTTTGCAGGACGGGGGTTACGACGAATTGTGCGATCTCTGGAGCCTGGGGGTGATCTTGGTAAGTTGAACCCGTCAGAAGGGACAAGGGAGAGCCGTTCATCGAAGTCGTCGAGTGAAGTTTTGTGTACGGTATATCTTAAGTTAGCAATGAGGGGCCCTTGGGTGCTCTCCAAGCTTGGCTGGTTTCTTGCAGACGTTTCGTTACCCAACTAGGTCGCGTCATCAGTGCTAGAAGGGAGTGGGGATTGAGGAGGAGGAGGAGGAGGAAAGGAGGAGGAAAAGAAGGAAAAGGAAGAGGAAAAGGAGGACAACTGTGGGGTCCTTGGTGCTCTCTGAGCTTGGTGGTTTTCTTCCAGACATTTCATTACCCAACTAGGTCACGTCATCAGTGCTAGAAGGGAGTGGAGATTGAGGAGGAGGAGGAGGAGGAGGAGGAGGACGAGGAGGAGGACGAGGAGGAGGACGACAACTGTGGGGTCCTTGGTGCTCTCTGAGCTTGGCTGTTTTTTTCTTGCAGACGTTTCATGAGCCAACTAAATTACATCATCAATGCTAGAAGGGAGTGGGGTTTACAGGGAGGAAGAGGAGGAGGACTGTCAGCTAGCACTGATGATGTTACCTAGTTGGGTCACGAAACGTCTGCAATAAAAACCCACCAAGCTCAGAAAAGCACCAAGGACCCCGCTTTTAAACCCTGAGCTACAAATATTCTCCCTTATCGATAGAAGCACGAAGCATTGATGGTGGCCTTTTTGCAATCCAAAGTATGGGCGTTCGAGACCCAACATTCCCCCAGCCAGCAGAGCCACGGCCATGTTGGCCAGGAGGTGGGGTGGGGTGGGGACTGTGGGAATTGAAGTGCAGCAGAGTTGGATGGCTCCTGGGTCACAAACAGCTTGCAATTTGCGTGTGTGTGTGTGTGTGTGTGTGTGCGCGGCATTTTGCTTGGCGGTTGTACGTGTCATTCGATCTCCTGGTTAAAATTCAGAACTGCTTGTAACTATAGATACAAATGTGTGGCTTGTAGGGGGGCGGGTGGGAAAGGGAGTAAGGACAAAGATTCCAATAATTATGCATTAAGGATCTCCAGAGAGTTAACGTTCTTTCGGCTGTTGGCAGAGCTGGAGGTGGGATGACATATCTGGTGCAAACTTGGGAGTCGGTTAGACAAAGAGCCCATTGG
>NW_020717067.1:94410-105260 GCF_900518725.1 Notechis scutatus | reverse complement strand
AGGGGAAGGGAGGAAGGAAGGGAAGGGAGAGAAGGAAGGAAGGGGAAGGAAGGGAGGAAGGAAGAAAAGGAAGGAGAAGGGAGGAAGGAGGGGAAGGAAGGGAAAAGATTGTGGTTCTCTTCCTTCCTCCAGATATGATCTGAACCAAACCACGAAGGGATTTAAAATGATGGACACGTATCCTTAGACACTACCCTCCTCAACAGAAACCAGATGAGTCTGAAAGTGAAGAGAGACATTTATTAAAACTTGTTCCACAGCAAAACATAGGAAGCTTGCACACTTTGTTAAGCTGATAGAATATCTTCAAGGGAGCCAGACGCCGACAGGACAAAATTCATACTTAATGATCAGGAAAAGATTGTAGAACTGAAAATTGCAGAACTACAACTCAAAATGGGATAGGCAAAGCAATCCAGGAAAGTGAATCCATGGTCCTCGTTGCCCAAAGTGTGTGTGTGTGTGTGTGTGTGTGTTAGCACCAGACTGACACGAAGGTTTCACTCTGGGCTTAGAGTATTTCAACCATGGCAACGTCTGGCTGGGGAATTCTGGAAGTTGGAATTTCATCCATTTTCAAGTTGCCAAGATGGAGAAACACTGCTATAATTTAGCCCATCCTTTCGTTGAACCATCCCTTCCAGCTGGAGAGAATGGAGGTTCACATCTACCTTTGTCTCAGAGATGACCTGCCAATATTAAAAAAAAAAAAAAAAATAGGGGAAAATAATAGACAGTTCCAGGAATGTTCATGGAAACAGAGGTGACCTCGGCCAACTTCAGCCTCTTAAGGTGTTTAGGAACCACACAGACTTTCTCCCGGCCAGCTGGTTGTGGGGATTTGGAGTCTGGGGTCTGGGAAAGGCTGAGCTGTGGGGTTAACAAAGACAGGTAGATAGAGAAGAAGGACGTTAGTAAGCTCAGGAAAGAGATCCTTGGCTGGAGTGTCTTCTTTGGGAGGCACCTCCTGCTGAAAATGGGCCAGGCGGCATCGGGAGAAGACCGACTAGTGGGCCATGTAGGGGAAGCTGAGGAGAAGCCCTTCTGAAGGAAGGAGCTTGAGGTTCTGCAAATTCAGCTGCCTCTCCTCCCGGCTGGGATGGGTGCTGAGCTCCACATCGACTTGGGATGGAAGGTGAGAGTGAACGAGGGAGACGGTTCTCTCCTGGCGGGCGAAGTTGAGCACCACCAAGAACCGCTTGTTCTGGTCCCAGACCCGAAGGTAGGAGAAGACGGACGAATTCAAGCTTTGCACTAAGGCGAAGTCGCCATGCAGGAGGGAGCGTTCCTTGGTTCGGAGCTCACTCAGTTCTTGGAAGAAGCTCAGGATGGACCCCTTGTGGCCCTGCTGCGCCTGGAAAGGAAAAACAAGGCGGCGGGGGGGGTGTAGAAATTATAATATTTTTCCAGCTTTCCTGCACCTAGAAGCTGTTCCGAGACAAGCTGCCTTTTGCAATTGACCGATGGGGGTTTTTGTCAACGCCAAGGGGGTTTAAGTGGCGCTCCAGATATTTTGGGATTCACTCAAAAGCACCTATTTGCTACAAGGGACCATTCTTTGCTTTCTTTTGCCCTAGTCGTTCGACTTCTCTTTGCAGGTTTTTGTCATTTTGTTATTTTCTCCACTTCTTTCTTTTCTATTTTGCCACGTCCCACATCCAGACCTTTTTTGTCTTTCTTATCGACAATTCTTAAGTTCAGGGTGTTAAGCGGCAGGTGTCTGTTTGAATTCTAAAGTCCCTGAGCAATTTAGCATCTTCTTTTTTTATGATATTTTTCTATTTTATGATTATTATTATAGACCTAAGAGAGAGGGACTAGCTTGAGGTCACTTGGCTGGCTTTCATGCCCAAGGCTGGACTAGAATTCACTGTCTCCTGGTGACTGGACCCAAGTCACCCAGCTGGCTTCCATCCCTAAGGCAGAGCTATAACTCCCGCTTTCTATCCTGTTGGCCTCAAATTCTAGCCCAAACGTTTGTCGTTCCTTTTACCCTGAAAAATTAGCTTTTTCTTACCTGCACAGTGATATTGCTGGCCTCGGGTTCAGCCAGCTGCTGTGCCCCTCTGGAGAATCCGTAAGTTGCCGAGTTGTCCCACTGCATATGTGTGACGTTGGATGCTGCAGGCTGGAGGAGAAATTAAGAGAATCGTTGCTGGGCAAAATATTCCACCACACACACACCCCCCAGTCATCGAGCACACAGACTTACATGCTCCCTGTCATCCTAACCTTGTTGCCTGGCATCCTAACGAGCCCACCCCACCTGACTCCTTCTATGGCTGATCTTACCTCTCCCGGCATGTCCCATAGGCCAATTTCATCTCCGAAATCTGTGAAGGGCGTCCCGGGCAGAGTGTAGAAGAGTAGATGGTGGAGGCGAAGCAACTGCTCCCCCATGGATTTGGCCAAATGTCCAAGATACGGTCTACCCATCTGCAGGGGGGGGGGGAGAGACCGTTAGCATCCCAGCGAAAAAAAACCAAGCTGAGTAAAACAACACATTGTCGTGTCGGTGTTCCAAAAGTGCGCGTAAAACTTAATGAAGGGATGCAAGAGTCACAGAGGGAATTAGCACTAGCATGACCCAGTTTGGGTCATGAAACATCTGCAAGAAAACCACCCAGCTCACAGAGCACCAAGGATCCTAACAGTCCTTCTCCTCCTAGAAAACCTCTCTCCCTTCTATAGCACTGATGATGTTACCTAGTTGGGTAATGAAACGTCTACAAAAAAACCCCAAGCTTAGAGATAAGAGGTAGAAATTAGATGAAGAAAGATGATTGTTATACGTAAGTAAAATATGAATGTTGTTTATAATTATAAGCCTGCTAGTACAATTAATATGATCACAAATAAGCTAATATAAATATGATTGTAATTATTACATGTATTAGCAATAGCCCTTAGACTTATATACCACTTCCCAGTGCTTTTACAGCCCTCTCTAAGCAGTTTACAGAGTCAGCCTCTTGCCCTCAACAATCTGGGTCCTCATTTTACCCACCTCGGAAGGATGGAAGGCTGAGTCAACCTTGAGCCTGGTGGGATTTGAACTGCCAAATTGCAGGCAGCCGACCGTCAACAGAAGTGGCCTGCAGGACTGCACTCTAACCACTGCGCCACCGAGGTTCTTATTACTATCAGCATATCTGTTATTTTTTCCTTTTTTTGTGTGTGTAAAACAAATAGCCCGGACAATACACTGTCTTCAAAATGTTTATATATAAATAAAAAAACTTGATTTTAAAAAAGGAAAAGAAAACTCCCCAAGCTGAGAAAGTACCAAAGACGCCCATTTCAACTGTAAGCCACAAATATTCTCCTTTAAATATCCCAACTCGATCCTAAAGCTGGAAACTTACGCTCCAGCTGGGCCACCGGCTTCCTGCTTCTTGGAGATAGTCTTTGATCAGTTTCTGGGCTGTGTGTCCCAGCGTGGTGGTGTCATTCTGGTCAGGTTTCACCAGTTCCTGAAGATACTGGCTGGTTAGCATGTCCACCCCTGTGGTTTCGTTCATAAGTGAGAAAATCCCTCGAGCATCGTTACGACTAGTCATGGCAATCAGTACCCTGGAAGAGAAGAAGAGAGAAGGTGGCTGTCTCCATCCAGCTGGCCCTCGACTTACGACCACAAGTGGGAGCAGAATTTCCATGCCTAAGTGGGAAAGGATGAAAAAGACAGTAATGGGAGAAAGAAGGAAGGAAGGAGAAAGAAAAAAAGGAGGAAGGGAAGGAAAAGAAAAGAAAGAGAAAGGAAGGAAGGAAATGAAAGGAAGAGGGAAGTGAGGAAGGGAAGATAAAGACAAGAGAGGACAAGAGAGGAGGGGAGGAGGGAAAGAAGGAAGGAAGGAAAGACAGAAATAAAGGAAAGGAAAGGAGGAGGGAAGGAAGGAAAAAAAAGGAAAGATAAAAGAAAAAGGAAAGGGAGGGAAGGAGAAAGAAAGAGAAAAAGAAAGAAAGAAAAGTAAGACAGTTGTTGAGAAAGTCATGCCCATTTTTACTCACCTGGCCTGATCGTCAACAGTGTCTTGTTCCGTTATGTTCTTCCACTCGCTCAAGAGTTGAGAATCCTGTCGAATAAATGGAATTGAAAGGCGTTGGTTGAGTCTGGAGCCTCCCCCACCAAGGTTTTAGCACCCCTACTTTCTTCTCCTTGCAAGGGGCCTCCCTTAATCCCCCCCAAAAAGAAATTAAAAAGGGACAGCAGTCAGGACCAGGCTAAATAATGCCCCCCACTCCCCGCCTTTGCTAAAGTCTGATGGAAGGGGGACCTGCTTACATTTAAATGCTCGACGCTTCCGATCTGGATTCCAGACACTCCTTCGCTCAGCCAAAACTGGATTGCTTCCTGTAGGGTGGACGGCAAGAAAAGAAAGAGACAAGTTAATAGTCCTCAGTGATCGCCGCCAAGACACTCCCTCAACCCTAGCCGTGACATGAGTCGGGCTCAATTTTGCGACCTTTTTGGTCATGGCCACTAAGCGGGTCATGGCAGTTCTTAAAGTGAACCACGCGGCCTTTTTAGCAAATTTGACTTCCCTTCTGGACTTCGCTCATCAAAAGCCAGTTGGGAAAGTCAAAAAGAGTGATTGGGGGATCCCAAAATGCTGCAACCGTTGAAAATACATGTTGGCTACCAAAAGTCCGAATTTGATCACAGAGGACCGGTCATAAGTCACAATTTTAGTCACTAAATGAGCAGTTGTAAATGCAAGGGCTGCTTGTATTAATGGCACATCCCCTGATTAGAACCTCCTAATATATTTATATTTATTTTATAGGCAAAATTAATGCTCTTGCTAGCTTTTATATTAGAGGCTGATTTTAACCATGTTATTGTAATGTAGGTACTGATGAGTCAATTCGAAATGCTTGCATCTACCTCTGCTCGTCTTTTGGTTGTATTGTTTAAATGATTAAATTATTAAAAGGGAATTGTTTTAAATTTTTATATATTTTCTCTTTAGTTTTATATATTTTATATATTTTCTCTTCACTTACTTTCATTTTATTCTGGAAATCCCCTTGAAGCCATACATCTCGGCTAAACCAGGGTAACTGGCCATGATAGTTAGGGGTCAGATCCAAGATAACCTTTATATCTGAAAAGAGAGACATGTTACATCACACAACAAATCATTCCATAAAATTCTACTCAGGTCATCCCTGGCTTAACGTCCCTCAACTGAGTCCAAATATTTCTGCCGTTATGCGAGACAGTTAAGGGAGTTTCCCCCCCCTTCCTTGTCAAGTGAATCACCTCAGTTGTTTAACCTAGTCACACGGTTGTTAAATGAATCTGGATTCCTCATGGACTTTGCTTGCCAGAAAGTCACAAAAGTCACATAACCCCCTGGGACACTGCAACCGTCGTAAATAGAAATCAGTTGCCAAGCATCTGAATTTTGATCATGTGACCATGCAACAGTCGTAAGTGTGAAAAAACAATCCTAAGTCCAAAGCCTGCAAAAGTCACACCGTATTCAATTGTTGTTTTAACCTTTTATTTCCATATTTTGGGGCAGGCCCAAAGAGCCAAAATAGAAATAAGATTCCAGGTTGAGCTCTAACCTACATAATACTAGGATGAGTCAACCGACAAAGGATTGGTTAAGTGGGTGTTTAAAATTAAATTAAATTAATATTTACACAGCCGTAGTTGTGAAATATATAGGCCTGACGCTTGTTTATTCACTGTCTTCAGAACCTACAAAGCATCTGAGGCTGACTGAGAAGATAAATCTGGACAATGGGAAGGGAATTAAAGAGGAATATTTTCCATGAAATTGCATAACAAGTGCCATCTCCAAACTATTCTTCCTTCTTCTGGCAAAAAATAATAATATTGTTTTATTGTATTGTAAGGCGCAAAACAAATGCTATTTGGGCACAGTGGTACATAAACAGTATTACCAGATTATTATCCTTATAACAGTTCCTTGCAGAGCCAGATGTTTAAACTTCATCATCATTATTATTATTATTATTATTATTATTATTATTATTATTATTATTGATTTAATCTTCAATTCGAATCACATCTGGGACTGGTAAATCTTAACAGTTCAAGTCCTAACAAAGGACATTGCTATTATTGTCATTGCTATTATTATTGCTGCTCTATTATTACTCTTGCATCACCTGAATCTCAATGACTCTAGCCTGCTCACTACAAAGAAATTACAATTAAACAAATAAAAGATAAAAGATGGTAAGTGCTCTATTAACACAACGATGAGTTAGCTAACCAAAACCTTTAAAAGTAACAAAAAGAAAAGTTTGTATCAACATTAAATTATGGATTTTAAAAGAGTTGTGTTAACCAACCTATGCTGGCTTAAACTGGACCGCTAAAGTCACTCTGGACAGAGAAATGAGTAGCAGACAAATTGAGTAATACACATAACACACACACACAGCTGTCCAGAGCATTATTTATATGTTAAATTTGTTTGCCTCTTATCTGGCTGTGGGGCTACTCTAGGCAGGTTAAAATATTTCATTACATAATAACAGTTTTTGCTTTACTTAATACTTGTTACTTGTTGCTAACAAAAGAAACAAAGAAAAAAGAAATGCTTAAAAAAAAGGAGTTTAGATTCTTTCCCTAACTCTTTATTTTCAGTTTGCAATATTTGGTAGATATTTAGGCACCCTTAGAAAGGGGTTTTTATATATATAATGTATGTACACACATACACACACACGTATACATATACTGAAACACTTTATTAAACGCATATATTTAAATATATTTTCCCCCACTTACTTTTTTTCTTGGCAGCTTGCAAAACGTCCCGGAAATCTTGCAAAGTGCCCAATTTTGGGTCAACGTCTTGCAAGTTGGTGCTGTACGGCTGATCCTCCAGATTGACATGGAGAGGCCCGATCACAAAACCTTTGACCTTCAGGGTGCTTAAATAATTCATCCTCTCTTTCACCCCTAAAAAAGAGAGAGAGAGAGAAAAGAAAGCAAGTTTACCAGAATGCAGCAAAAAAAAAAAAAAATCACTTTTTTTTTACGCCTCTCAAGACAAGCCTCCCCAAAATCCGTAATAAGATCCAATTTTTTAGATTCGAGGGGAAGAGGCGATACAGGCAGTCCTTGACTTACAACCGTTCCATTTAGTGACCGTTCAAAGTTACCACGGGAATCTGACTTGGAGGGGGAAGCCGAACAGCTGACAAGGAGTGGGAGTGTGGCTCTGTTGGCTGTGGAGGAAACTGGGGAAGGGCAAAGTCCAGCTGGGCAGAGCAGGGGAGAGGTAGAGCAAGGGAGAGGAAGACCCAGGCCCACCCCCTCTTCATCCTAACGGAGAGGAGAGCAACATGGGTGGCGTGGCTTATGGGGGAGGAAAGGGTCCTGATTCCCTTCATTAGCTGCAGCTGGGAACACTGTATAAAAAAAGGAAGCTGCGTACAGCAAAGTGTACCCAGAGAAATTTTGTTTGTTTGTTCCTGGCCAGCATCCCAGATTGCCTTGTACAAACTGTGCGTGCAAACATCCAGGCTGAACACTCTCACACTTTGCTCAAGGTTACACATTGCCAGTCTGAATTAACAATTGTTGTTTCCGACCCCTCTTTTTAATCGTATTAACTTGCTCCGTTGAACCGTTTACTGGCTGCCGTGATCTGCATTTAATCCAAAAGGTAATGAGGCGTAGAATTTATTCGGCGAGGAAACTCGCGTTAGCTTCCATGTTACAAAAGAGGAGATTTCTTTTTCTTTCTTTTTCGTTTGCCCTCCTTCACTGCATTCCCCAGCAAACCTGCCCCAACAAATTACAGCAACTTTGATGAGAGGAATTGTGAAGCGTTGAACTTTGGATCCATCAAGGATTTATTAAACCAGAGGAGGGGAAGAAATTAAATTTGTAATGGGGAGAAAAGGCTGGGCCGTAGCATGCTCCTCTTTAGAATAGAATAGAATAGAATAGAATAGAATAGAATAGAATAGAATAGAATAGAATAGAAAATAGAATAGAATAGAATATAGAATAGAATAAGAAGTAGAGAATAGAGTATAGGATAGAATATAGAATAAGTAGAAAATAGAGTATAGAATAGAAAATAGAATAGAATATAGAACAGAATAAGAAGTAGAGAATAGGGTAGAATATAGAATAGAATATGAATTCTTTATTGGCCAAGTGTGAATGGACACACAAGGAATTAAAAAGAGATTCTTTCATTCTTATCCTTTGCAAGTTCACTCTTTCAGCAAAACATTTTAAGTATTCACCCCATCTCATTCTTCAAGAGCATACAGGTAGCCTCCACTTACGACCAACATTTCTATCCTCAAGTGAGTTGTGTCCTATTTTATGGCCTTTCTTGCCACGGCGTTTAAGCGAATCATTGAAGTTCTTAAGTTAGTGACACGGTTGTTTAAGTGAATCTGGTTTTCCCATGGACTTTTGCTTGTCAGGAAGTCACAAAAGGGGACATGGCAACCGTCATAAACGTGAGTCAGTTGCCAATGTTGATTAGGTGGCCATTGGGGATGCTGCAATGGCCTTAAAGTGTGAAAAATGATCACAAAGCCACATTTTTCAGAGTTGAAGTTGTAACTTCAAACGGTCATGAAACGAATATTGGTAAAAGTCAAGGAGTGCCCGTACTTTAATTGGGGACTATGTGGGCAGGGGAAGTCACAGAGGAGGGAAAGCCATTTTTTCCCCGTGTTTTAGAGCTATAAGGGGACATGGAAAGAACCTCATGAACAAAAGACAGGAAAACAGAATTGCATAAATCAATTTTTCCCAGGATCTGTATTTAGGTTGGCTTGTTGCAAATTGCTTTAGCGGGTTCCTGCTGAGTGTATGTAGGTTGCACAATCACACTGTGGGAGGCGGTGGGAATTAAAAAAACAAAAACAGAAATCCAGCTGAAAATTACTTCCTTCTGAAGGCCCATCAGAGGGTGAATTTGTACCCTTGAGCAGGGGGCTGGATTAGATGACCACCCAGAACCCCAACGACCTCAACTTTCGGTAATGGCCCAGCTCCTAAGAAATGCACCAATCCAGATTCCATGCCTCAAGTCTCAACCATCTTTCCTTTCCATCTCCCAGTCAAAATATCTGTTGCATGACTGGGGCTATTATCAAGTTTGGACGGGTTTGAATTTGGCATTGGGCGTGGCATCCATCATCCCAAGCGCCTCCGCTTCAAAACCCACAAGTCCTGACCCAATATGGGTCAGTGGTTAAGGAGCTTCGGGGCAAAATGAGTGGGCGGAGCATCAACCATTCCTTATTCTCAGCGCTGCCCTACTTCGCAAGGTTGTTGTTGTGGGCATCCAAATGGGGTCAAGAGTCATCCCATTTCCTTGTTTTTATTTTGAACTTCTTCACACCCGGGGTCAACCTTTGCAACACTGGCAACAAGGTTGCTCTACTTTTACAAGGATGTTACAAGGAAGAAGAACTCAAGCTTCTAGTCCTCAAGCCAGGCTAGGAAAAAAAATATATGCCGGCAATGTTACAAGGAATGTTACAAGGATGTTACAAGGAAGAACAACTCAAGCTTCTAGTCCTCAAGCCAGGCTAGAAAAAAAATATATGCCGGCAATGAATGGCTTTTACTGCTGAGTTCAAGTAAAACATATAAGCTTATCAAGACTTAGACAGTGAGTAACTGTTTTATTTTTAATGGCCACGGCTTTGCTGCTTTCCTGCCTGGGTTCTCCTTATTGTGGAATATTTCTCTTTTTGGAAGGTTGAAACTCTACAAAGTAAGAGATATCAGCAGAGGATGAGGGAAAATCTTCAGAGAAACTGACTAGTCCCTGCACAGGCTCAACAACTGTTTGTGGAGTTTCACAACATCGGAGCAAATTCCCCCAAAAGTTTGGGCCAAGGGTCAAAGGGACATCAATTCAGCAGAAAAAAAGTCATAAGAATCTCAGGAAGGAGGGAAGGGAGGAGGGAAGGAAGGAAAGGGAAGGGAAGGGAGGAAAGAAAGGAGGAAGGAAGGGATAAGACAATGTAAAATGAAAGACAGAAAGAAGGATGAGAGAGAGACCATCAAACAAAGAAAGACAATAAAAGGGAAAAAAAACCAAGATAGAAAGAAAGGAAGACAGAAAGGCAATAAAGGAAAGAAAAAAGTGGATGAAAGGAAGAAAAAAAGATGGAAGACAGAAAGAAAAAGAACGGAAGAAAAAAGAAGAAAGGAATGAAAAACGAGGAAAGGCAGGAAGCCAAAGAAGAAAAGGGAGAGAAAAAAAGAATGAAAGGAATGAGAAAAAAGAGGAAAGGCAGAAAGTCAATGAAAGGGAAAAAGAAAGGAATGAGATGAAAGGAAGAATGAAAGAAAAAAAAAAGGAAAGAAATGTGGGAAGAAGAAAAAAACTACAGAGTCCTTTATAACCCAACCAGCCAGCAGCTGAGTCAGTTTTTCGACTGACGTCAAGAGCTGATGAAACCCCAGTCAGCAATTACTCAGGAAGCTCAAACCGGCTAAAACTGGCTTTTGGCACAGAGCGGCATGCTTCAACCACCCTTCAAGTTGGAACCGGGACGATTCCACCCCAAGCCCCCCCACCCCTGACCACCCCAGCTTCTCCCCCCACCAGCAGTGGCCAGTCTCCAAATGACCCTTCGGAGGGTCTCCAGGTTCACTTATTTTAAAATCCACTTGATTTGTCTCGCTCCTAGATTCTGGAGCAGGTTGGGTTTTATATTTATATTTTAATTATATTATAATTATATTATAAAATTATATTAAGAGATAGAGAGAATGAATATAAATCCATATATAAAGTGGGTTTTTAAAAACCCACTTGATTTGTCATCCTCCTAGATTCTGGAGCAGGCTGGTTTATATATTTATTATATTATAT
>NW_020717067.1:54057-76458 GCF_900518725.1 Notechis scutatus | reverse complement strand
AAAGGAAGAAGGACTGAAAGAGGAGAGAGAGGGAGGAAAGACAGACTGAAAGATTTGAGAGGAGAAATTGAAAGAGAGATTGAAAGAAGGATTGAAAGAGATTGGGAGAGATTGAAAGAAAGAAAGGAGAGAGAGGGAGAAAGGAGAGACCGATTGAAAGAGATAGAAAGAGAAGGATTGAAAGAGGAGAGAAAGACATTGAAACATTGAGAGGAGAAATTGAAAGAGAGAAAGAAAGGAGATTGAAAGATTGAAGAGAGAGAGAGATTGAGATAAAAAGAGGAGAGAGATTGAGACAAAGGAGAGATGGAAAGAGAGATTGAGAGGGATTGAAAAAGAAATAGAAGAGAGAGAGAGGAGGTCCTTAAGCCACGGGAGAGACCCCTGACGTCGGTCGGACGCCATCTTGGCCTCAAACCCCCTACCCCCCCACTTCCTGCCCTCGTTCCCCTGCCGGCACTCACTTCTGAGACCACTCCAGGTTCATGCCCGACTGCAGGGAGAAATTCTGCAGCATTTCCTGCTGCTCGGCCGTCAGGGTGGGCCCGGGGCTCAACGCCGGCATGGGCTCGGTGGAAGGGATGGGCACGGGGCTGGAGGACGGGGTGGGGGCCGGCATGACGAAGGCCTTGCGGATTTCCGTGATGGTGGCTTTGCGGATGAAGATCTGGTCGTTCACGATGCTCAGCCTGGGGAAAAGGAAAGGGAAGAGCTGCAGCCATGGAGGCTCCCCACAGGGGCAGGGAGCCCTCGACTTACAAACCTGCTCATTCAGGGACCATTCCAAGTTACAACGGGACGCCGGACCGGTTTTCACATTGATCAGAATTCAGGCCCTTGGCAACCGGCTCGTTATTTATGACGGTCGCAGAACCGCAGGGTCTGTGTGTCCACCTGATCCCCTTTTGCGACCGCCTGACCAGTGAAGTCCAGGGTTTCTCTTAACAACCGGGTCACTGACTTTGACAACCGGGGCGATTCACTTAACAACGATAGCAAGAGCGGTGGCAAAACTCCCCTTAACCAACGTCTTGTTTAGCAAGGAGAAGCTCGGCCTCAGTTGCGGCCATAAGTCGAGGACCGCCTGCCGGTAGAGAGGCCCGATTCACTTTATAACGGTGTGACTAAGCTGCCCTTAACAACTCTGGCCAGAAAAGTCATAAAGACGGGGCAAAGCTCGTTTAACGGGTGTCTCGCTTAGCGACGGGAATGTTGGGGCCTCAATGATGGCCGAACGTTGAGGACTATCTATACTCTAGCAGTTTAGAGAGGAGGGGAAGTTGGGCCACTTTCCCCGGGGTGGGTGGGAGAGGTTAATGCTTGGGAGGGGGTGGGGGGAGCCCCGAGAGACCGCAAAATCTTAAAAATAACAGCCGCACCATTACTGACTCACCCCGTCGTGCCGGGTGCTAACCCTACGCTCACAGAGTGGCTTTCCAAAAAAACTACAGTTGGAGGTCGGGTTCCCTATTATTTCTTGCAACGACTCTCTAAATTTTTGGGTGGGGGGAAAAAGAAAAAAAGGAAGAAAAAAAAGAGAGCAAGGTGGGGAAAAAGCAGGCAAGCGTGAAGATGGTACCACGCTGGAGGCTTCAATAAAAAAGAGAATGTCTTTAGGTTGAAATGATGCTCTCTGAGCTTGGTGGTTTTCTTGCAGACGTTTCATTACCGAACTAGGTCACGTCATCAGGGCTAGGAGGGGTTGGGGAGGAAGAGGGCTGTGGGGTCCTTGGTGCTCTCTAAGCGTGGTTGTTTTCTTGCAGGCGTTTTATTACCCTACTAGGGAACAGGGCTAGAAAGGAGAGGGGTTGGGGGGGAGGAGGAGGAGGAGGACTGTGGGGTCCTTGCTGCTGTTTTTTTTCCTGCAGACGTTTCATCACCAAACTAGGTAACATCATCAGGGCTACACTGGAGGGGGCTGGGCCTTACAAACCCAAACAAAAATCTTTTGGAGATGTTTGGACTTCAGGAAACAACACGATCCTTTCAAAGGGCGGGGGGGGGGGGGGGGGGGGGGGGGGGGGGGATGAAAGAGACAGACGCGGCCGGACTCAAAAGGGCCTAAGGCTGGATTTGAACTCCAATCCCACTCTTGGGGTGGCCCCGATTATCCTGCCCGTCTGCCGAGGCTCTGGAACCGCTCCCCTTACCCGCTGAGGCCCACAGGGACCGCAATGAAGATCCGGGAGAAGGCCCGCACGACGTCCCGAAAGCGGCTGTCGACTGGAGAGGGAGAAGGAAACGAGAGAGAGAGAGGCGTGTGTGTGTGTGTGTGTGTGTGTGTGTGTGTGTGTCAGGAAGGAGCCCAGCATGCTGAGGCCCGACCCCACCCCGCCCCACCCCCCTGCGTTGTAGGACAGGGCCTTTGCGAACCCCACACACTCACCTTCCTTAAAGATTCCTTTCAGGGTGAAACAGAGCAACGTATTCTGAAACGGAGAGAAAGCAGCAGCGTTAAAAACAAGGAGGGGATGTGGCCAACACACACCTCTCTCCACAAAAATTAAAAACCCGCAACCAGGCGCCGCATCGACACTACGCAGGGAATCTATCTCACCATCTACTTCTGTCCCACTAACCGCAGCACCATTGAGAGTGTCCTGACATACGGCAGGAGAAGCTCTGGAGCGGACAAAAAAAAAAAAAAAAAAGGCTCCGCAGAGAATCATTAAAACTGCCCAGAAGATCATTGGGCTCCAGCCCTGGACGACAATCTTCGCCTCTCGCTGTTTGAGGAAGCTGCACAACATTCCCAGGGACTCTTCCCATCCTGCTCACAATCTTTGCAAACTGTTGCCTTCTGGCAGAAGATGCAGAGCAATTAAAAGTCGGACCACACGTTTTTCTGAAGAGTTTTTTTATCCCAGAGCTATATTGGCACTTAAGGATCACCATCAGTGAGCCGTTGGACAGTCTTACTTGGTCTGTTGTGTGGATGATGTGTGTTTTAAGGACTGGGGAACCTTGGCGGGTTGTTGTTGTTATTATTAGCCCAAAAGCACTGGTGAGAGAGAGAGAAATTCCCTGAAGAAGACAGACAATTCCCTAAAAATTCTGGAAGCTCGGAAGACAAAACTTCTGGTCCCGGTGACTTACGACTACAGTTGAGCCCAGAATTTAGATGTTGCTAAGTGAGGCATTTGTTCAGTTGAGTTTTATGACTTTTCTTGCCACATTTGTTCAGGGAATCGCTGTGGGCGGTTCAATTGGACCCACGTTTCAACTCATAAAATATTTCCGTGGTTTTTTTTAGAGTTGCCAACAGAAAGGGGGTTGAAAGAGCAGTGCAGCAGCTTGGAAACCAAAAGTGCATTCCATAAATGTTTTCAAAGATAGTAACTGGGTGACTGAAGTTTCTGCCAGGCAAATATCTAACGGGAGAGCCTGATTGATGGCTCTGAGCTATGGCTGTGTCCCATTGGTGAATATGAATTACGATACACCCAAGGGGCGGAGAGAAAACCAGGGTCAAGGGTGACAATGAATTATGTGTCTCAGAGTTGGCTACACCCAGGCAGCGCCGAACATGGTAACTCCCAATAAATCCTTTGGAAGTTTTGGAAGTTTGGCTCATGATTTAATTGAGGGTAACTGCCGGAATCCTGACAACATGTTGTTAAGTGAATAGGACTTCCCTATTGACTTGGGCTTGTTAGAAGGCCGCAAAAGGAGATTGCGTGATCCCCAGAATGCTGCGACCGTCATAAATGTGAATCATTTATCAAGCACATGAATATCAACCACATGACTATGAGGCATCTGCTGCAAGGGTCACAGGCGTGACAAATTAAATCCTTGGGACGGAAGAGCCAGGTCCGGAGGTGGCTGATGAGGAAGAGGAGGAACCGCTGGGTCCAGTGCCTGACACGCGGATGTGCAGAAGGCAGAGAGGAGAGGAGAGCAGTGGAAATCTATGGGCCGGTCCTTGGGATGGAAGAGCCACCACTGCTAGCGAAGCTCCACCCTCGCTTTGGGTATAAAAGGCAGAGAGCAGAGATAAATAGATGTGGTATACAACTACTCATCTCCCAGCCAGCCGGACTTGTTAGCCTGCTGTGAGAGAGACTCTTAGCCGAGCATAGGTAATAAGTTACAAACTGAGCGGTTTGTCATTCTTTTTATTGTTCCTAGTACAGTAACCGGCACGCACAGATCAACTGAACAAGGTCAGCACTGAAATCAATCGTCTTTCAGTGTAATTTAACCCTTTACCCCACCCACCTAATAGCGGTCTATCTCCACCCTGCGCTTATTTCCCAATTACCCTATTAACTCTATAATTCTTTTCTTTTTTTTAACAAATTTTATTCAGTTTTTCACATTAAAAACAAAAATCTCTTTTTAGTGGACAAGGTATTTCCGGGTCATCACCTTTACATACAAATATGACAGTAATTATACATTCATATATGCATACTTAATTCTATTATTACCTTTTCCATTCCAAATTTGTAATGGAACCCTAACCCTTTGTAATTTCGCCGCTCACTTTTCTGTTCTTAAAAATTCCATGTTACCTTAATCCCGGGGTACTTTTGTTTAGGTGTATTGCCCAGTTGTCCCGGTTCAGATGTTATCCACCTCTTTCTTCCCTCCTGCACAAAGCTTAATCCAGCTGAGTACTCCTCTTCGGGGTGGCCATTTTAAACCACCGTTACATTCGTCTTCGGGGGGAGGGGGGAAGAGACCAAGCCCAGGAGGGGAGATGCGGCTCTCCTCAACCTGGCTTGCGGCTTCCCCTTACTCCGCCGCCCCTCCAAGGCAGCTTCAGCCCCTAATCGTAATGATCGGGGCTCTCCAACGAAAGAGCACGGACCATAGCCGCAGAGAGTCGCGATCTATGGTCCGTCAGCGAGGAAGCTCCACCTTCTTCCCAGCTTAAGTCTATAATTCTATAGCCTACATATATACCCGCGATTCCCAGTTACCCTGTATGCCTCCCGTTTCCACGGTTGCCCTCTTCAATCCCTCTCTCGATTTATCATTAGAGTCTGATAAATAGCAATAGCACTTAAGACTTATATACCACTTTATAGTGCTTTACAGCCCTCTCAAAGCGGTTTACAGAGTCAGCCTCTTGCCCCCAACAATCTGGGTCCTCATTTTACCCACCTCGGAAGGACGGAAGGCTGAATCAACCTTGAGCCTGGTGGGATTCGATCTGCCAAATTGCAGTAGGAGTAGCTTGCAGTACTGCGCTCTAACCACTGCGCCACCGAGGCTCCTGATACTATCTCCTCTGCTCCCCCCCCCCTTCGTGGATTTATCGCCATGGTGTTTTTTGTTGCCAATCCTTCATAGCCGATCATGGACATGTAAATAATTGAGTTCCCCTCCTCAACTTAGATTAATAATCATTAGAAGGTTATCCAGTAGCGTTGTTTGTTTCCTCCGCTCCGTCTCCCTCAATCCCCTAAGCTTCAAGATGCTATCGAGCGAGACATTTCGTGAAGCGTGACAGGGAGACATTTTGCCAGGGCAAAAGGAATCATCTGAGTTCGCTTCAGAGGGTTTGTTGTGTTTGGGGAGCTGGCCCAGAACTACAGGCCTCCCCTTGGCTGATCTCAAAAATACAGCTAAGCCTCGGCTTACGACCGTAGTGGAGCCCATCCCATCCCGGTTGTTCAGTCAGACCTGGCCAGTCCTTTCTCCTTACTCACCGTTTGCGCACAGACGTCCACCACGAAGGAATTCACGTCATGCTGAGTCTTGGGCAATTCGCTGAGGAAAGCCACGACGTTCAACTTGGTGTGTTTGAGGAGTCGGAAGCGCAAGGCTGAAGGGGAGGAAGAGAAAAAGGCAGGAGGGTTTTTGGAGGTAAATCGGGGCTTTCTACCCAAAATAAAAAAGAACCTGAAACCCAGAAAGGGAAGCAGAGGCTACAAAAGGCTTCCCACCTCAAAGGAACAAGGAACAGAAACAAAGAGTGGCCAACAAGGACCGTGGGAACGTGACCAAAAGAAAGTTGGATGCAAAAAAAAAAAAGTATTAAAAGGAAAGAATTTGGGATCTATGAACTCGAATTAAAAAGGGATTTGAACTCGGGGATACTGGGCATATACAACTTCTCTGCAGGAAAACTTGGGGCCTGTTCCTGGTCTCTCCAACTAAAGGGATCCAGGAGCTGGGAAGGGTCTCAATCTGTGACCCTGAAAGGCATGTTGAGCGAGACAGAATGACAACTGGACTGAATAAAGGGGTTATTTAATTTTTCCCCTGCCTCTATTATATTTTATAAATAACTCAAGGCGGTAAACATCCATAATTCTTCCTCCTCCTCCTCTTTTACCCAGAACAACCCTGTGAGGTAGGTTGCGCTGAGAGAGGGAAGGGCTGGCCTAAAGTCACCCAGACGGCTTTCATGCCTAAGACAGGACTAGAACTCCCAGTCTCCTGGCGATCGGCCCAAAGCCACCCAGCTGGCATTCTGCCCTAAGGCGGGACTAGAACTCACCGTCTAGACCAAACTGTCTCTAGGTAACTGATTAACTGGTTAAGGAATTTAAGCAGGGAACGAAGAAGGGGTGGTTGATGGTGGTGGGTCTGGAAACTTTCTGCATTTTCCAAAGAAAGGATTTCGCTTTGCACCCAACGCTCTTCCATGCTAGGCCTCCAAGGAAGCCTCTTAACCCCAAAACCCCCTTTCTTATCATCATTGGCTTACAAGGATCTTTCTGTCGCTTCACATTCCGGCTGTTTTTGAAGTATTCAGCCAAAGCGGTCCTGCAGGGAAAATTAAATTAAATAAATCAATAAAATACAAGACTTCAGAGCACATATTTTTAAATAATCAAAACTGGGGCGGTTGTTTGGGGGGGAAGAGGTAAAGAACCTTCACTTGAGTAAACCAGAGGCCTATCTTTGGCTATAAATCTCATTAAAAAACTCTAGGCATTGATGTTATCATATGCTGACCGGAAGAGGCAATCTCTGGAATCGGGTCCCTCTGAACTGACCAAACCCCCCCCCACTTTTCAAACTCAAGGGTCAGCCTCTTGCTCCCAACAATCCGGCTCCTCGTTTTATCCACCTCAGAAGGATGGAAGGCTGTCAAGTTTTCTGACTGGGTTCGCCCTGCACGCTCCCCTTCTTATGCTGTTTTCCAGGGGAGTCGACCATCCTGAATATTAAACGAGTGCGCTTGTAATCCCGAGTCCCAGGAAGGAAAAGGAAGCGGGTGCAAAAATATCCAGGTTAACTCGTTGGCCGAGGTCAACAAGCGCGGGGTAAATGTGGCCGATGAGCTTTAAAAATATCTGTCCGTAGACCCCAGCACATGTTAAGACGGAACACGCCGAGCTCCCAAGCCAAGCAGTGGAAACCCCGAAAACAGACCTCTGAGGGTGATTCACGGAGAATGGGATGTTCAGCGAACAGCAGGCCGCCTCGTGATAGGCATCCAGCAGGCCTTGTCTGTCTCCAGAATCGTAGATGGCGTAATATCTGGAAAGGAAGGGACAATTTGGCACCAGCTGTCAGGATTCCGGCAGTTACCCCCAATTAAATCATGAGTCTCGAGCCAAACTTCCAAAACTTAAAGAAGATTTATTGGCCACATGTCTGGCACTGCCTGGATGTAGCCGACTCTGAGACACATCATTCATTGTCACCCTTGACTCTGGTTTTCTCCCCCACCCCTCTGGGTGTATCGTAATTCCTATTCTCCAATGGGACACCTCCATAGCCCAGAGGCATCAATCATGCTCCCCAGTTAGATATTTGCCCGGCAGAAACTTCAGTCACCTAGTTACTATCTTTGAAAAACTATGTATGGAATGCGCTTTTGATTTCCAAGCTGCCACACTGCTCCCCTCTCCCTTTCTGTTCGCAACTCTAACAAGACCATAGAAATATTTTATGAGTTGACACCACCACAGAGAGCAGGATACACTATTCTTTCATAGAACATGGCCTAACAGAGTTGGAAGGGACCTTGGGAGGCCTTCTAGTCCAACCCTTCTCAAGTAAGAGAGTCTATACCATTCAGGACAAATGGATGTCCAGTCTCTTCTCTAAAAAATCTCCAGTGTTGGGAGTACCCACAACTTCTGGAGGGAAGCCGTTCCACTGACTGGTTGTTCTCATTACAGGTAGTCCTCAACTTACACCAGTTCATTTAGTGACCGGAAAAAGTGACTTATGACCGTTTTTCACACTTCCAACTGTTGCAGCACCTCCCCCCGTGGTCACAATTCGGACACGTGGCAACGGGCACGTATTTACGACGGTCGCAGTGTCCTCGGGGGGGTCACATGAACCCCCTTTGTGACCTTCTGACAAGCAAAATCAACGCAGAATCCAGATTCCCTTAACGATGGTGTCACTGACTTAATAACGGCAGCAATTCACTTAACAACTGCTCGCGAGAAAGGTCGTAAAGTGGGGCGCAAAACTCATTGAACAACTGTCTTCAGAAATTCTGGGCTCAATGGCGGCCATAAGTCGAGAACTATCTGTGCCAACAACTTTCTCCTTAGTTCCAGGTTGCTTCTCTCCTTGATTAGTTTCCACCCGTTGCTTCTTGTCCCGCCCTGCAGCTGATCTGGAGAATAGCTTGACTCCCTCTTCTTTGGGGGTAGCTCCTCAAGTACTGGAAGACTGCCATCATGTCACCCCCTTGTCCTTCCTTCTCTTTATTAGAGTAGATCTACCTAAGCCAGTGTGACTATCCACTGAGGTGCACAGAAGGCTGTCACTTTCCCACTAAAATGGTACCTATTTATCTACTCGCATTTGCCTGCTTTCGAACGGTGAGGTGGTTAAGAGCTGGAGCAAGTAACGGGAGCTCACTCTGTTGTTGCGGAGCTCGGGTCTCAAACCTGCACCTGCCAGCTTTCCAGCCGACAAGTTCAGTGTCTTTAAACACTGAGCCTTCGTCACCCTGGAAAGCATATAACCTGACTTAAAATGACCCTTAAAAAAACAAGACAAACTACTACACAAAGATCGGGATTACTGGTTTAGCCTTCCAAAAGATCTGCGTGCTCCTCTCCTTGTGTGTGCTAGTGGTAAACTGCTCTTAATTATTAATAAAGTGCCTTCGTTATATTGGATTTCTTATAATAGTGGGACTACATATTTAATAATACATGTGCTGACAGCAGCGAGAATTGTATCTGTACAATACAGATGAAAAGTATAATTAGAAAACATTAGATGAAAAGTATAATTAGAAAACATTAGATGAAAAGTATAATTAGAAAACATTAGATGAAAAGTGTAATTAGAAAATATTAGATGAAAAGTATAATTAGAAAATATTAGAAAAAAAGTATAATTAGAAAATAGTAGATGAAAAGTATAATTAGAAAATATTAGACTGTGCGGAGATGGATAGGCTGACATTAATAATAAAAGATAAGAAACAGAATACTTTCTAACATGGGATTTGCTTTATCAATGGTTAGATAAAAGAGGTAGAAATTAGAAAGGGAAAGATTACTGATATGTGTAAGTAAAGGATAAAAGAATTGGATTATACATAAGTAAACATTAGTAGTAGCATTATTACAGTTATCATCATCATTATTATGACTAGTATTATTATACTGTATAAGTAAATTGATCCAGACTCAACCAACTCTGGAAGTTGAAGTCCACAAGTCTTAAAAGTTGCCAAGGTTGGAGACCCCTGATCCAGACAATAACTGTTCATTAAGCACGTATGTACTTTAAAGGAAAAAGAAAAGTATAATTAGAATTCAAACAATATTATTAATCAAGTGATACTCACTGTTGTAGAAAGCGGGCGATCAGCACTTTCAAGCCCTCGGAGGCAAAATAACTGCCCTGCGGAAAAAGAGACGAGGAGGCTGGTTTCCAAGTGGGCCAGGAAGGACGGCTGAACTCGCCAGACCCTGCTGGGAATCAGTATCAGGTTCCCTCCCCCCTCCCTTTTCCATCTGCCCCTTTCCCCAAGGGGGGGTCGGTCTACCTTGAATTGAGGCAGAGTGGTTGGCGTTTGTAAATCAAATGAGATCGGCGGGGGCAGATCGTTACCGTCCTGCGGAAGGAAAGAAGAGGGAAGGTTTGTCAAACATTTATTTGGTTTGTCAATTGCTTACAAGGTAATAGGTATAAGTAAAAACATAGTTATGAATACATGGATACATATAAGAAAAAAAAGAAACAATAGGACAGGGACGGTAGGCACGATTGGTGCACTTATGCAGGCCCCCTACAGACCTCTGAGGAAAGGGGTGAGGTCAATAGTAGACAGTCTAAGGTTAAAGTTTTTGGGGTTTGGGGAAGAAACCACAGAGTCAGGTAGAGTATTCCAGACATTGACCACTCTGTGGATGAAGTCATATTTCCTGCAGTCAACTTTGGTGCGGTTAACTTTGAGTTTGTATCTATTGTGTGCTCTTGTGTTGTTATGGTTGAAGCTGAAGTATTCATTGACAGGTAGGACATTGCAATGTATGATTTTATATACCATACTTAGATCGGACTGAAGGCGGCGTAGTTCAAGGTTTTCTAGGTCTAGAATTTCCAGTCTGGTGGCATAAGGTCTTCTGCAACGAGTAGAGGGGTGGAGAACTCTTCTTGTGAAATATTTCTGGACTTTCTCAACTGTATTAATATCCGATTACGTAATGCGGGTTCCAGACTGATGAGCTGTATTCAAGTATTGGTCTAGCAAATGTTTTTTTAGGCTCTAGTTAATAGTGTGGTGTTACCAGAGAAAAAGCTACGTAGGATTAGGTTAACAACTCTTAATGCCTTTTGGACTATGTAGTTACAGTGGGCTCTAGCACTTAGATCATTAGAGATGAGTACTCCAAGATCCTTGACAGAGTTTGGGTCATCACTCACACACACACACACACACCAGGGCCCGCCAGTTTTGGATAACTCACCAGCCGCAGCAGCTTGGGGAACCGTTCTCGGATGGTGCTGGCGGAAACACAAACAAGAATGAGTACGCAGCTGATCCTGTTGGCACAGCCGACCCCTCCCACCCCTCCCTCCCTCCCTCCGACCGCCTGCCTCGGTGGACCCTATCGCCTGCCCTCGCGAGCCCGTTTCGTCCATCTTAGGAACGGCGTCCATGCTTCAGCAGGGTTTGAATCCCCCCCCCCCCCCCCCTGGGGCTGGTGGGCCGGGGGGGCAAAAAAAAAAAAAAAAAAAAGGGAAGGACGCGTAAATTGCTCCAGTGGACGGAAGTTAAAGTCTTCCCCTTAGAAGCTGCGGATCCGGCGGTTTAAGTTACAAAGCAGCTAGTTCTCTTTAAAACGGGGAGCCTTGGCGCCCGGTCGGCGTTTTGCAAAGAGCGGGAATCGAATTCGTCCGACCGGTTTTGAGCCTTGGAGCGATTGTTCTCAGGGCTAAGAAATGGGGACGTGACTCACCGGAATCTTTAAACGAGGAGCTGTGAAATAAGACTCAACGGCTGTTTTCTAGATCTTTTTTTTTGGGTGGGTGGGTGGGTGGAGGAGCCCAAGGAATTTACATAAAACAAGAGCAGTCAAACGAAGGTTGGAACTCGGCCCAGGTGCTAAAGGAGCACAATAAAAGGCCGTGGAAAGAAACCAGCACCCCTTAAATGAAGCTCCGTCACTTCTGCAATCGTTAAAAAAAAAGCTCCCGTCACTGGCCCGTTTCCGTGCAGGAGTCGGACGCTTGGCCTCTCTTAAGGAGAAAGCATCGCGTCAGTTTTCATTCGCCAGACGCTTTTGGCTTTTTAAGAGAAATGCGTCCAGCTTGTTATTACAAGTGCATGGAAAGGGGGGTGGGGGGCTTGTTGGCTTGATGCTAGGAGACAGCACGCCACGGCTCTGCCCCCACCTCCCCCCAAAACGCAAGCCTCAGTTGAACACCCTGTAAAATGGAGCCTTTTTCCTCCTGTGGTAGTTTTAACACATGCAGACAGGCAGGACGAGACAGAGGTGTTCTTTTCTTTTTTTTAAAGGAGGCTGCGTGTACTGGAAAGGTGCACTTACCTGAGCGGGTACTCACCTGGTCGGCTCATTTATAGGAGAAATGCTCCTCCAGGGGGGGCAGGAGAGGGGAGGGAGGGGGGATGGCCAAGGTGTCCCATCGATGCTGGAGATGCCAGGTGGAACTTCCCGGCCACCACCTTTTAAAATGCTCTTTTATTTTTTTATTTTTTAGAAAAAACTTGTTGCGGTATCGAGGTCTAAATCTAATTAATGGCTGCGGAGGACAAGGGGGTGGGTGGGTTGAGAAGCAAGGGGAACCCCAGGGGTGGGGGGTAAAGTAAGTGTGTGTGTGTGTGTGTGTGTGTGTGATTCAGAAGCCCCTCCGCTCTGGTGCACAGCCTCCTCCATCCTCAAAAGCCCTCTGGGCATTCCCTTCCCACCGCCCGAGGTCCCGGCGAGATGCCAGCCTGCCAGTGACGTCTGAAGCCTCCCCCTGCAGGGATAGGGGTGGGGTTTTTTTTTTTTTCTTTTGCCGACGTTGCTCGCCACAAGCTCCAAGCTCCGTGACCATTTCACAGCTCGGGAGAAGCGCCACGCGCGCTCGGCTGCTGGAGTGAGAAGCATCTCCTTCCTGGAGCTGTTTTTTCGGCAGCAGCCGGGCCACAGGAGGAAAAAAAAGCGCGTGCGCGGAGGAGGTCCCTGGGCTTTCTCCGCCGCCGCCTTCCACCAACCGGGGAAGGGCTCAGTTCCGGCCGCCCATCTTGACTGTGCCTGTCTTAGGTTGTTCCTCCCACCGAGGAATCTTACCCGTCATTGGCTAACCAGCCGTCTGCAGGGGGCCCGTTTTTCTTTTTTTTTTTTTTCATTTTTTCCTGGCCACCAGGGAATCCTCGCCGTTTTGGCAGCTCTCGTGCCAACGTTCAGCCAAGGAGGTGCAAAAATCCTGGCCCTCCAAACAGAGAAGGAAGGCCCAGAGTGGCAGGCTTGGGCCAAGCGAGGGTGGGCGAGCCACAGAGGGAAGCGTGAGAGGAAGGCGAAGGCTGTGCGCCCAGAAGCCTCGGGGGGCCTCCGAAGGCGAGAAAAAAGTGGGGTGGGGGGTTTAGGACAGGCAAGGGAGGCCTGGAGAAGGAACGGGGGTGTATTAACAAGGGGAGAACCTCCAGGGGGAGGAAGGAAGAGGAAAGGAGGGAGGGATATAGGGGCACTTGTGCAAAAAAGAAAGGGGGGGACAACTTTTTGTAATGGGCGAGACGGGTGAGAAGGAAACCCCACCAGGCCGCGCTCCAATCTAGCTGCAATAAAACCATGGTCAGAACACATCACAGAGCAAGTTCAGAGAAGGCAGAAGAGCTCCTCTGGGAGATTCGACGCCAGCTGGGAAGACTGGGATCCAGCCCTCAACCAGGCAAAGAGAGAGAAGGCTCCTAGGGGATTGTCACCCCATCACGGTCCGGGGAGACAGGGCCACGGGAAGGGCGATTCTCCTCCGGCAGCCGAGGCAGGCCCAAGGCTGCAGCTCACCTGATATAAGAGGAACGGTCCCGAAAGCCATCGCAAAGGGGGTTGTTGTCAAGCCACAGTTCGTCCAGCTTTAAGCCTTTCAGCTTGTCTAGCTCGTGTTCGGTCTTCAGCTGAGGGAAAGAGTCAAGAGGCGAGGGAGGAGGAGGAGGCAGAGTCAGGTGGTGGTGGTGGGGTTGGCTAAGCACAGATCCAGCTTTTTTTGGGGGGGGGGGGGGGGAGGCCCCCCTGGGCTTACCTGGTTACAAGACAAGTTGAGGATCTTCAGGTTGGGAGCTTTCCGATGAAGCCCAGCCAGGTCATCGAGGCGATAGAGCTTGTTGTCACTGAGATTGAGGGAGAGGAGCTGCAAAGGGTGGGATAGAATCGAAGCTTTACGGTCCCTTTCAATGTACGCTTATCGGCAGACATTAAAATGAAATTTCCGTTGGCATTCAGCTCCCACAAGATAATCGTTATGCGTATGCACACGTACACGACAGAAACACCGCAGCCGAGTTTGAACGTGTGTGTGTGTGCGTGCTTGTGTGTGCATTGCGAAAGAAGAAGAAGGATCCCGCGAGTTTACAAGGCAGGTGGCATAAGGAACAAAGTGGGGACTGAATCTAGGGGTCCTGCTATAAGAGGCTTGGAAACCGGCCCCCCGAGGGGAGCAACAGAAACAGGCCGTGCGGTGGGGGATGTGGGGGGGGGTCTCTAACAAGGAAAGAAAGGGTTGTGCCTGGCAGCCTCAAAGCTGTGACCATTGAGAAGCCTTATGCATGAAAGCTGGCTGGAAGACGTTGGGACAATCACCAGGTGATGGTGAGTTCTAGTCCCATCTTAGGCATAAAAGCCAGTGGGAGACTTTGGGCCAATCGCCCGGAGACGATGAGTTCTAGTCCCACCTTAGGCATGAAAGGCGGCTCAGTGACTTGAGGCCAAGCCTGGTCTCATGGCCTAACCTGCCTCTCGGGGTTGTTGTTTGTCGTGGAGAAAAACAACAGAAAGAGCACTATGAAACCCACCTTTCATATAGACAGGATATGACACAAGGAAATAAAGATGGAAGCCTCAAAGAAAATACGACCAGGGAAAAAGAATGAAAAGCTAGAAATGTTGATTTTTAAGGATCGGCCGTCGGCCGTTTTCCCCCCAAACGAGGCCCATCTGACCAACTAGGGTTCTCAAAGGCGGCCCACGTCCATTTGAAGTCCCAAGTGGAAACTTGGGCAAAAATCCACTCTTTTCGTGCCTCCCCCAAACCGAGGATCGGAGGGAAGACGGGGAACATGGCTGACCTCGGGGATGTTGTCGCCCACGATTTGCAGCATGGCCGCCATGCAGTTTCGGCGGTTCAACACGATGTCGATGTTCCGGGCGATCAGATCTGGGGAGGGAAGGAGAGAACAAACCAGGATTGATTTTCGGTTCCAAAGAGGCCTGGAGAATGGACTCTTAAGCGATGCAGGGCTTTGGGAAGCAAACGTACCCCCGAGAGTCAAGTTTACTTGCTCGTTTTGTGTCTGTGGGCGTGTAGGGCGGTGCCGGTTTTAAAGGAGGGCCAAACCGTGCCCGGTGGGTGGGAGAAAAGGGAGGGGGAGAAGGGACTCACCGGGATCTGCGTGGATATTTTTCATATCCAAAGCTTGATGGGAGCTATCGTACCTTTTACTCATACATTGCTGAAAGCAGAAGGAGAGGATTATTGGAGACGAGGCCGCAAACGCCGCTGGAGTTTTTTGCATTCCCCAAAGACTAGAAAGCTGATCTGATCTGGAGTCTTGAGGACCAAATGGGTCAGAGGGGAGCCAAGCAACAACAGGAAGCTTATTCTGCCTCCAGGGTGCTTATTAAACTTTTGCCTGTTTCTGCTGTTTCAGCAACCAGCTGCTTCTCCCTCCCTTCTATCTCTTTATCAGAATAAGTAAGTAAGTAGGTAAGTAAGTAAGTAAGTAAGTAAGTAAGTAAGTAAGTAAGTAAAGAAAAAAGGAAGGAAGGAAGGAAGGAAGGAAGGAAGGAAGGAAGGAAGGAAGGAAGGAAGGAAGGAAGGAAGGAAGGAAGGAAGGAAGGAAGGAAGGGGCCTTGGAGGTCTTCTAGTCCAACCCCTGCTCAAGCAGGAAACCCTATACCATTTCAGACAAATGGTTGTCAAATTTCTTCTTAAAAAAACTCCAGTGAGGGAGGGAGGAAGGAAAGAAAGTAGAATATGAGAACTGGAAGGGACCTTGGAGGTCTTCTAATCCAACCCCTTGGTCGAGCAGGAGACCCTATCCCATTCCAGACAAAAGGACGTCCAATCTCTTCTTAAAAAACCTCCACCAGGGTTGGAGTACCCACAAGAAGTTCTGGAGTCAAGCCGTTCCAAAACATCCCTTTCCTTTCCTTTCTTTCCCCCCCCCATTCCCTCCCTCCCTTCTTTCCCTTCCTTCCATCTCTTTCTTTTCCCTAACGGGGGGAACATCTGTAGGGCAAGCGAGCAGGAAGAGGTTTGCCAAACGTTTTTAACAGTTTTACCTTCAGTTGCTCAATGTCTTCTGGTTTCAGTTCATGCTGGACGGTGGTCGGTGGGTTGCACGTGTTTATAAGTATCGCCACCTGGAAGGAAGCAGGGCCTGGATTAGGGAAATGGCTTGTGGGAAGTGAAAGTGACCACAGATCTGTTTCCGGGGAAGGGGGGGGGGCTTGTTCTGAAGCCAGGAACTTCCCTCCCCCACCCCCCGCCCAGCACCTCCCAGGCAAGGGCCAACGAACCTTGTGTCCATCTGGAGCAGAGATCTTACGAGAGGTCTGCTTAAGGGCGTTGGCCACGGAAGTGTCTTCTACGAAGAACACCACCCGATTATTCACGCAGTGGAACTACAATGGGAGGGAAAAGTCACCTTGGGATCAAGCCGCTCTTTCCTCCCAAAAAATCGCAACCAAAATTAAAGCAAACGTTGAGAATTGGCGACCTTCTGACAAGCAAAGTCAACGGGGAAACCAGATCCACTTATTTAACGACCCCCATAATGCCTTGTGGGGCAACTGAATGGAGCAGAGTGTTTACTGGCTGGATGCCCTTCCTGTCACCGAGGCGGAGTTTTGTTTCAGCAGAGATATTCTCACTCTGCCCAGAGAAACATCTGCCTCTCCCTGGGATCGAACTCACAGCCTCCTGATTGGTGAGGCAAGAGCTCTAGGCCACCACACCGCTTCTCTAGGGTGATTAATTTTAACAACTGCGGCGATTCACTTAGCAACGGTGGCAAGGAAGGTTGTGACGTGGGGCAAAAGCCACTTAACCAACGTCTCGCTTAACACCAGAAATGTTGGGCTCAGCTGTGGGTTTTAAGCCGAGGACTCCCTGTGGTTTCGAGGGAGCTGGAGGGCTCTTACCTCCACAGGGTTGAAGGGGACGGTGCACGTTTCTCGTATGGCATTCATCAGCCAGCTCCTTTCGTATTTCCTTCCGTAAGGAATCTGACAAAGAAGAACAACACAGGAGCCTGTCAAAAACCGGGATTTCTAAGGCCCCACCGCTCCCTTTTCCCCCACAACAAACACCTTTGGGCTGAGGGGAAGATTGGTCCAAGGTCACCCAGCCAGCTTTCCTAAGGCGGGACTAGAATTCACCATCGCCTGGTGATCGGCCCAAAGTCACCCAGTGGGTTTTCACGCCTAAGGCAAGACTAGAACTCTCAGTCTCTTGGGGATTGGCCCAAATTCTCCCAGCCGGCTTTCACATCTTAGGTGGGACTAGAATTCATCATCTCCTAGTTATTGGCTCAAAGTCACCCGCTAGACTTTCATGCCCAAAAGTAGAACTCACTCTCTCCTGGTGATGGGCCCAAAGTCACCCAGTGGACTTCTTTGCCTAAGGCAGGAGTAGAACTCCCATCACCTAGTCTCCTGGTGATTGACCCAAAGTCTCCCAGCCAGCTTTCATATCTGAGACGGGACTAGAACTCATTATCTCCTAGTGGTTAGCCTTGCGCCTTATCTACTAGCCAGAACAAACTGACTCTCTAAGAATTGATAATTCATAATAAGTCTGTGGGGACAATTGGGACCCAAGAGACAAGACGGGGGCCAAGGAAGGAAGAAGCTAGCGCTTCCTGAAAAAGCCTGGAATGGCTCAGTGAAAGATGGAGGAACGTCTTGGGCAAAACCTGATTTCTTCCAATGGACCAGGGTCCTTCTGAACACCCAGATCCCTGGTCTGCTGCTGTGTGGCTCACCGTAATCCGGAACCAGGTCTTCTTGCTTACTGGCGGTTTCTGAGGAAGGGCACGGTCCCCAATATTCAGATTTCGTCTCACGGTGGCATTCATAAGACTCTGGCTCCCTCGGTCTGGCCGGTGCGGACGTGACCCGTAAGGAGTGCTAAGAGGTAAACAAACATTTCTTTTTACGGAGAGACGCAGTTAAATTCCTTTGTTCTCAGCCCCCAGGATGAAATTCAGATTGTGGGCATGCCACAGACCGTATGGACCATCCTGCAACTTCATTTGGATAAAGGTTACACTGCACTGCAGGTAGTCCTCGACTTACGACCGCAACAGAGGCCAGAATTCCCGTTGCTAAAACAGGGCGGCCGTTAAATCAGTCCCGCCTGAGTTAACGGCCTTTCTGACACGGTCATTGAGTGCAATTGTTAAGGGAATCTCTGCAATTAAGGGAATCACATGGCCGTTAAGCAAATCTGGCTTCCCCCCATTCACTGCACGTCGGAAGTGATCTGGGAATCACATGACCCTGGGATGGGCGTTGTACATACATGCAGTTGCCAGGTGCCTGACTTAAAAGTAAGCGACCTAGAATGCTAGCACCATTTAATTTCTAAATCATGAACAGGTTCCAATTACTAGTTGTCCGGCTGCTGTCTTTTAACTTTCATGGCTCTTTGTCTAATTACTAGGATAACAAATGAATCAGATGACCTCAATTCCCCAGCTTCCTAGAAGCAAACCCCAGAATTGCTAAGCAATAAATCGAACATGGTTAGGCAGGAAAGGCTGAATTTTTTCCCCCTCGGTGCCTATTTTTCATCTTACATCTTATCTGGGAAGGTTCCACATATAGACTAACGCACTGAACCAAAACAGGGACCAGAAGGATGATTGAGGCTTTAAAACAAGGATTCCTCTCACAAGCAGACAGGAGTCCCCGACTATCCCACAGAATCTATTTCTCACTAGCGTGTCCGGAGCACTTCGTGGGCATCGCTCATGAGAACGTCTCCATCGTCGTCATCGAGCCAGCTACGAGAACCGGACCCAGAACTGTTCCAGCCACGCTGGTGATGGCCCATCTCGCTGTACATTTTCCCCCGGAAAGGGACGCGGCCTTTTCTCCTCCGCACAAAGTTCCTGTTGCTGGGGCCCACGCGGTCGTCATGTTCTGAAAAAAAAAAAAGGAGAACAGATCGAAGCATCAACAGGGGGTTCCATTGCATAAAGGACTGCAGGCCAGGCATTCAGAGCATCATCGTTCCTCAACCTTTGGCAACTTTAATCTTGGTGGACTTCGACTCCCAAAATTCCCCAGCCAGCACATTGCTAAGGTTGAGGAAGTTGGTTTGGAGAAATGACGATCAGGTCAGTTAAGGCTCCAAAACAGAAAGGGACTGCTGGGCTTAGTGGTTTCCTTGGAGACGTTTCGTGACCAAAGTAGGTAACGTTATCACTGCTGAAGATGCACTGATGATGTTACCTAGTTAGGTCATGAAATGTCTGCAAGAAAACAAGCCGTTCAGAAAGCACCAAGCAGCCCACAATCTTCCTCCTTCTCCTCTTCCTTCCCCTCCCCTTCCCCCTCCTCTTCCTCTCTCTCCTTCTCCACTCCGCAATCCCCATTCTCTTCTAGCACTGATGATGTTACCTAGTTGGATCGTGAAACGTCTTCAAAAAAGCAGCAAACCTCAGAGGGCACCGAGGACCCTACAGTCCTCCTCTTCCCTGTAAACCTTACTCCCTTCTATCACTTCTCCTCCCCACACTCAAGACAGCATCCCACAGTTCAACCCTGAGCTACAAAAAGTCCTCAACTTACAGCAGTTCGTTTAGCTGTTCAAAGTTACAGCAGCACTGAAAAAAAAAAACGACTCAGGACCACTTTTCACACTTACGACGGTTGCAGCTGTTGTTAAGTCGACTACCTGCACCCAGCATGGTTCTGTGTTCCCCCGGGGGGCCCCCCCTCAAACTTACGACCACAACTGAGCCCAAAACGCATGTCGCTAAGCGAAACATCTGTTAAGTGAGCTTCGCCTCATTTCACGACCTTTCTCGCCCCATGTTTTAAGGGAATCCCCCGCCGTTGGTAAGCGAGCAACAGGGTTGTTAAGTGAATCCGACCTCCCCATCGACTCTTGCTTGTCCGGAGGTCGCCAAAGGGGATGACAGGACCCCAGGAGACACAGCGACCGTCATAAATACGAGCCAGCCTGAACTTTGATCACCCGACCACGGGGGACGTTGCATTGGTCGTTAAGTGCGAAACGCCCGCCCTAAGTCCCCTTTGTTTCAGGGCCGTTGTCGCTTCAAACGGTCACTAAACGAACTGGTTGCAAACCGAGGACGGCCTGGTCTTCCCCCCCCCCAACCCCATTCAAAGCCAGGATTTACACCCCGTGTTTCCTTAGGGAGCCCCAAAACTCAAGGCTCCCCCCCCCCTTCTTTTCTTTCCCCCCCCGCCACCCACCCCCGCCCGGCAGGCGGGCCGGAGAAAGCCCCGGGGGGGGCCCCCCCGCGGGGGGGGGGGGGCTCCAGCCCCTCCCCCATCAGACCCCCCCTCCTCGGTTTCCCAGGCAACGACCCCTCCCTCTTCCCCTCAGGGCCCCCCTCCTTCCCAAGGGGCCTCCCTCGCACGACGACCCCGTGAGGTAGGCCGGGACGGCCGAAGACTCTCTAGAGAAGCTCCCCACCACCACCACCGGTCCCCTCAAGCACCCCCGCTCGCCCCCTCACCGCTGTATTTCCCGCCGTCGGCCATGAAGGGAGCCCCGCTGACGGGCACCTCGGAGAACGACTCCCCGGCAAACACAAGAGAGGCCTCGGAAGAGAGTCCTTGGCCCGCCGGGCGCCGCCGCCGTCGTCGTCGCTGCTGCTGCTGCTGCTGCTCCCGCCGCAACCGCCTCCGCTCGCCTTTCTTCTCGCCTCCCCCCCGTCTCCCCTCAGCGCGTCGCTCTCGAACGAAGGAGGCGAGCCGCCCAACGCGCAGGCGCGGCAGGCAACGCGCAGCCTCCGCCGCGAGGGGTTTCCGGTTGAGGGAGACACGGTTTCCGGCGAGCCGACCGCGCAGGCGCACCTTCCCCGCATCTCCCTCCTACACCCCTCACTTTGAGACCATAGACTTACAGACCATAGGCGGGAATTGGCAGAGTTGCCAACCTTTCAAAGCTTGTTTTATTAGGGTTGGCCCCGAATGGTGGTTTGGAGGGATGCTTTGCCCTGCACCTGTTGTTGGTGGGCTCCTAAGCAATGTTTGATGGGCTTATCAAAGTTGGAAGCGGTTGTTTTTTTTTTTAAAGTAGTGAGGGTTAGAGTTGCATCGAAAAAAGTGACTTATGACCATTTCTCACACTAATGACCATTGCACAACCCCCCCCCCCGTGGTCACATGATCAAGATTTGGACCCTTGGCAACTGGCATGTACTTATGACAGTTGCGATGCCCCTGGGGGTCACGTTGAGGCAGGACATAAAAGAAGGAATATATTGCCTTGAGGGAGATATTAACATGATTTTTCTTGATATTGAAATGTGTGTATTAAACAAATGAAAAATGTCAGATCATAAGTTCCTCTGTTGGTCACTCACTCACATTGTCAAGGAGAAAGCTTTGTACAGATAACCTTGCAACAAAACCGCAAGCGTACTGCCAGAAACTAGAAGCTGTGGAAATTCACCTTTGATATAGTTTATTGTCATTGCACCTCGTACAACGAAATCAAACGCCATCTTCAGTGCACATCATGATCATAACCATGAAAATAAACACAAACACACATCCTTCACCCTGATTGAGAGGGGAAGGTATTTCGTTACTGTAGCCTAGCAACAGGGGAGCTGTATTTCAAGTAACCAATGTGGTTTGCAGCTTCTGAAATGTATATATGCGAGTGTAAAAATCTATAGGAAGTTGTTCAGCTGTTGGGTTGGCTAATTTGCTCTGAACCTTTGTGCAAATAAAACTATTTCTGATTCCAAGATCTGAGCTTGACATTTCCTGCAACGCGATCCCCTTTTGCAGCCTGCTGACAAGCACCGTCAATGCTTGAAAGCCAGATTCCCTTAACAACCGTTTTACTACCCTAACAACTACAGTGATTCGCTTAACAACTGCAGGAAGAAAGGTCATAAAAATGGGGCAAAAGTCACTCGACTGTTCTGAGCAAAGGAAAGTTTGGGTTCAATTGCAGTCGTAAGTCAAGGACTTACCTGTAATGGACAGCTGGCTTACAGGAACTGCAAAGTGGTTTAAGATGCCCAGAGAAAGGAAATGCTTTTAAATCCTATGAAAATATTGCTGTACTTGGGGAAAATTTAGGTCACGCGCCATGCTAACAAAGCTGGCATGGTATCTGAACATTTTAAAATGTAATTTATATCCAATGATCCAAAGACTGGCGAGTTTAGATGACGATAAAGATGCTACCCTGAGGTGCTGTATAGATAGTCCTCGACTTACAATAATTAGGACCACGACTTCTGTTGCTAAACAAGATGGTTACGTGATTCGTCATGCCCAATTTTACAACTTTTTTTTTTTTGGCCACGGTTGTAAAGTGACTCATTGTGAGTGCCTGCACGTGTTAGGTGTGACTTTGGCTGTTGCTATTATTGCACCCTTAAGGAAGTGACCTCATGGCATACTAAACACCCCTCTTTTAAATGCATCCTAAACAGATTAAGTCAGTCTTCTCGATTTGCAGGCCAAAACTAAAACTAAATTAATCCCACAGACTGGATTCACACATTATCTCTGCATTGGCTGAATGTTGTCTCCAGAACCAAAGCAGATGTCCCCAAAGTGCTTT
>NW_020717067.1:702-32469 GCF_900518725.1 Notechis scutatus | reverse complement strand
GGGGGGGGGGGGGGGGGGGGGGGGGGGGGGGGGGGGGGGGAGATTGTCCATGAGAAAGGTTGGCAGTTCAGCGGTTCGAATCCCTAGCATTGCCGCGTCACGACGTGAGCTCCCCGTTCCTCGCCCCAGTTTGTGCCAACCTAGCGGTTTGAAAGCACGTAAAAAAATGCAAGTAGGAAAATAGGGACCACTTCAGATTTCAGATTTTTTTTTTAACTACCGGTTCTGTGGGCATGGCTTGGTTGGTGTGGCAGGGGAAAGGATACTGCAAAATCCCCAATTCCCTCCCCACCCCACTGACCTGCTTTCCAGCTCAGTTCTCCTGTGCAGGGCAACCCAAGAAAACCCAGCCGATCAACTGGGACTCAATGGGAGGCAGAGTATAGATGGGGTTGGCAGGGCCAGTCAAGAGGTGGGATTGGCCGGGTTCTCCGAACTATTCCAAATTTCCACTGCCGGTTCTCCAGAACTGGTCAGAACCTGCTGAATACCGCCTCTGTAACCGCTTTGGCGGGAAGGGAACAGTGTTCCATATGCCTTCGGCGTTTAAGTTTCACCAGCCACATGACCACGGAGACGTCCTCGGACAGCGCTGGCTCTTCGGCTTTGTAACGGGGATGAGCAGCGCCCCCTAGAGCCGGAAACGACTAGCACGGATGTGCGAGGGGAACCTTTTACCTTTATCCAAATCTCCTGTCAGCCTCATAGGTTGATTGGGAACAATAGTGCAGTTCATCTTACGACCATTCGTTGAACAATCAAAGTTATGGCGGACTCCCCCAAAGCTACTTATGACCTGTTTTCAAAGTTATGATAGCCGTATCGCACATAATGACAAACACACAAGAGACACATCCCAAGCTCATGGTAACTCACCTCCCATTTTTCCCTGCTGGCCAGCAAGAGGCAGTTCAGTCGGGATTTGAGATAAACCTGGAATCAAGACAGATGCAGTAAGAAATGTTTAAAAAAGGGAATACATTAAGTCGAGGATTTCCTGTATCTTGGGTCAAGCTTTCTTGGAGATCCAGATCCAACTTGATTAGAGATAAAGTGAGGAAGCCTGCAGCTCACACAGGCTCGCCCACCCCACAATCATTTGGAGTGAGCTGGACCTTGGAATCCTAGTGGACGATCATTTGAACACAAGCCAGTCGTGCGCGCAAGCTGTTGGTTGTATAAACCGAGGCAAATAATCAAAGTCACGTGAAGGATTAGGACAGCTTTAAAAAGTTTTCGTAAGGCCATGCCTGGAATACCGCATCCAGTTTTGGTCACCAGGTTACAAAAAATATGTTGAGACTTTGGACAAAGTGCAGAGAAGAGCCACGAAAGCCTGGAGACTAAAACATACGAAGAATGGTTGCAGGATTTGGGCATGTGAAGTCTAGAGAAAAGGACTAGGGGAGATATGATTAGCAGTATTCCAGTATTTGAGGGGCTAACACAAAGCGGAGGGGGTCAACTTATTTTCCAAACCAGAACAAGAAACAATAGATGGAAACTAATCAAAGAAAAAAAAAAGAAACCTAGAATTAAAAAGAAATTTCCTAACAGTCGGGACAATTAACCAGTGGAACTGCTTGTCTCCGTAAGTTGTGGGTGTACCTTATGTTCTAAACGCTGGCTTTGGAGGTTGTGTACCCGAAGGAAACGGTCCAATCCACACGAGGCAACCACAGGAAGCGTAGGGTGACATTGGATGGCGCGGACGCTGCCGGCAAAACCCTTGAGGCACTTCACCAAACGCCCTGTGGCAGAGAGATTCCAAGGTTGAGTCACAAGGACACCTTCTCACAAAAATCCCACATCTTCCCACAAAATACATGTGATAAGACCGACTCCGTCAACCATATTTCAAGTGGGAAACTCTAAATCAAAATTTAAGAATTTCTGGAATCCTGGCACCCAAGACGAATTGAACTATCAATAGGCACAGAGAGGTAAACAACATTTACACCCTTTTGGAAAGACAATAAGCAAGCTAGGAAGGAAATAACAAGGCCAGAACACCTCCTCCACACCCAGATAAGCAGGGATTAACACCAGACAAACAATCAAGCAGAAAACCAATACCCCAATCAAGGTATTATCAAGGGGAAAACCACAACCCCACCCATATTGGCACGGCAAACCGCTGTATACAAACAGGGAGCAAGCCCCACACTCCCTCTCGCTGATGATGTTACTTAGTTGGGTAATGAAAAATCTGCAAGCAAACAGCACCAAAAGAACCAAAGGCTCCATGATTTACAATTGCACGACTCAGTTAAATTATTGATCAAGCTTTTAGCCCTCGGGCAGGTAAGGTAGAAATTTTGATGTGCCAAGATTTGATTTGCCCTGCTTTGGTTTTAGGGTCGTGCCTGCCTCACAGCAGGATTTCTGACCAATGCACAAAAGATTAAAGTCGAAAATATAATATACAAAATAACAAGTCCGGTTACTAAATGCAAAATAAAGATAGTACAACCCAAATCTGGGCCTAAAATTGTTCCATTCTCAATCCAAAACAGAACTGTCGTGCCATCTATGTGTTCTTCATAAATCTTGTTAAAGAAAACTCCGTGGGAATGGAGCATAGAAAACACAGCCTGCTTTCATTCTCCAAATTCTCTTTTGAAGTCTTTTGAAGCAAACCCTATTTTTTCTTCTCCACTTATACCTTGCCGTAGATCTATCACCGCAACGTCTCCGTGGGAACTGCCAACAACAGCAGCACTGGGGAGGAAAAAATAGAATGTATGTGTTTTTTTAAAAAAATCTTATTTTGCAATAGAAAATCAACAAGGAAGCAAACGGTTATCTCCATGCAAGCACACACACACACACACACACACACACACACACACACACACAGAGAGAGAGATATTTCTCTCTCTGGGCACACTGAGAATATATCTGAGGAACAAA
Source organism: Notechis scutatus (assembly GCF_900518725.1). The sequence goes on along the minus strand of NW_020717067.1, from coordinate 29,556 downwards.
ACTCCACATTGGTGACGGGAAGGGCATCTGGCCATTAAAACACTCTGCTAGCTCAATTCAGTTGCCCAAACTCCAACCTGCAAGGGATTATTAAGAGGATGTAGCCATTTGAAATTCCACGGTATCTTATCTTTGGCATTCTATTTTTATTTATTTTTTTAGAAAATTTGCGCATTTTTCATTCACGTTTTCTTATGGTTTTTATAAAGCAGAGTTCTATTCCAGAAGAAACACCTGCCCCTACTTGTATAATTGATTTCTCCAAAAGCTTCTCCGTTTCGGGGAGAGAGAAAGAGAGACTCACTTTGCGTCGGAGGTGAGCGAGAGAGCTGTAAGTGGGTACTCGCCGAAGGTCACCTCCAAGACTGGACGGCGTTGGGGACAGCTGGGATCGTAAATCCGGACCTGGATGCAGAAGGTCAAAAGAATCAGGCCCAATTCTTGCACAAAAAGCAGGATAGGAGGAAATAATGAAAATTAAAGAAATACCTTAGTGAAGAGGAGGTGTTCCTCTCCATTTTCCTCATTACTTCCCTTTTTTCTTTCCTCCGTCCCTTTTTTCCTTCCTTTCTTCATCTTTCCATCCATTCCTTCCTTCCTCCTCCCCTTTTCCTTCCTTCCTTCTCTTCCTTCTTCTCATCCATTCCTTCCTCATTCTGTTCCTCTCCTTTTCTTCTTTCCTTCCTTCCTTTTCTCACCCATTCCTTCTTTCCTTCCTCTCATCTCTTCCTTCCTTCTCTTCCTTCCTCTTCTCATTCCTCCCTCCCTTCCTCTCATCCATTCCTTCCTTCCTCTTCTTCTCTTCCTCCCTTCTTTTCCTTCCTGTATTTCTTTTCCTTTGCACTATTTAACCTCTCACTCCCATATTTTGAAAAGACATAGTTCTAAACATTAAATTGTTCTAAACCACTTTCAAGAGCAATGCTAGGTGGAGTTATTTAGTGCAGTTATTATTAGCCAAACCCAACTGATACACTCCTTCCAGCGACTGAAAATCTCACATATCTTCACCAGCTTCTACCTGATGATGTCCGGTGCAGGTCACAATCTTCTCCGATCCAGGCAGGAATTCCATGTCCCGGTCCCAGATAGGTACCCTCAGGTCAAGCCAATCGTGACGCACCTGTGACAGGTATAAAGAAATCACGTGAATGCAGGAAGGAGCCTCTCGAGTCCAAAAATTGCAAACCCAAGGCAATGAACCAAGCATGTGCAAACACAAATCCAGACAGGCCAATAAGCTACTCACGTTTTTGGCTCGAAAAACCGGTTCCTGAGGCTGGTGCAGGTCCCATATTTTCAGACAATTCTCTTTCCCGCCTGTGGCGATATGGTGACGCTGCTGGGAGTTTTGCCTCATGCGGCACACGCCGGGCCCCACCTGAATCTCCACCTGCCAGAAGGAGAATTTGGTGAGCCATGATGAATTCAGCCACTTCCTTTCTTTTTTGGGGGGAAAAAGATGATTTTATGAACTATTCTACTGGCAATAATAATAAAAAAACTAATACAAAAGAATGAAAAAAAAGAGTAGGAAGAGAAAAAATATACCATGAATGGGTTTGTATGTTGTTACTGAAAGAAAAAATATATTTTTACTCAAATTTGAGATAGTTTACTCTAGTTTGGGAAGTATTGGTCTATGGGGAGAAAAAGGGAATTTAAAAAATGTTCTTTTTCTGATGTTCTTTTTCTGCCCAGCAAGTCGATATTTCTATCTTACGCTTTTTAATCAACAGCTAGTTTGTTCTCTTGGTTTAAGGTACCAGGCTAGAAACCAGGAAGTGGTGAGTTCAAATCCTACTTTCGCCGTGAAAGCCGGCTGAAGGACTTTGAGCCAGTCTCTCTTTCTCTCTCTTTGCTTACCACACCTCACAGGGTTGTTGTTGTGTGGAAATCGGAGGAGGAATTATTACGTATATTCACCACCTTCTTATTTATAAAAAAAATAACAAAGGTGGGATATGAATAAATACAATGTACTGTTTAGGAAGAGTGCTTACCTATGCTTTCTGATTTTCTAATTAGCAAAGATTGAGTTAAAACAGTTAAGTTTATGCCGAATCAATTTCTTGACCAACACAAAATTACAGACATGCCTCCTCTATAACCACCCCACACAAATGTCATCCATTGAGGCAAAAACATTAGAGCTATTCAACAGTACTAACAAAGAGACAAACCATCTTAAATTTCCCTCTGGCCTCACAACGAATACAAGGCAACACTTACGTTCTCCGAGGGGGAATCCCGCCAGATTTTCATCAACCCAGACTCCACACAGGTGATAAGGGAACTGCAAGGAGCAAAGAAAGAAAAACAAAGGCAGAAAAATATTTTTAGATATAAAAATAGGAGAAAGGAGACTTCAAGAAAGCAAGTAAGTGGTTTCTTCCCGAGGTCCTGGTGCCAAGATTGGCATGGTGTGGTTTAAGGATACAAATTTTATTTATTTTTTGTTTCAATTAAGGTTTTGGTGTTTTTTTTGGCTTAATTTTAATGTCTTATTTATTTCTGGTAATGGTTGACTGCATAGGTTTTCTTTCTTAAATACAGGTAGTCCTCGACTTATGACCACAATTGAGCCCAAAATTTCCACTGTTAAGCCAGTGCCAGCATTCCAGAAAACCTCCACGCCAACAAATAACTCCGAGGCAGATATCGTCTCCAAGGTTCTTTTTATTGGAGTAGTAAACTGGCATATCTGGGGAATCCCGAATCTGAAAGTTCCAGGTTTCCTTTCAGTAAGTGAAAAATTACAAATCCACCCCCAGCACCCCTCATCGCATCACATGCCCCAATCACCATCCATCCCAGCTTGAGACATCCTCTCACCCAGGTGCAGAAATGACATGACCTTGACTTAGAAGAAGAATGCTATTGTGTCTAACCACATACACTCCATTTTCCCAGGCTCAAGAATGTGGCAGTGTGGAAGCGTTTGGTGCTAACATGGCTTCCAAAACTGACAGCCAGGCACTGAAGAGAATTTTCTTAGATTTTACGACCTTTCTTGTCACAGTTGTTAAGTGAATCACTGCAGTTGTTAAGTTAGTAACCCGATCGTTAACTGAATCTGGCTTTCCCATTGACTCTGTCTGTCAGAAGGTCGCAAAAGGGGATCATGTGACCCCGGGACACTACAACTGTCATAAATACGAGTCAGTTGCCATGCGTCTGAATTGTGATTGCATGACAAGTGTCCGGATTTTGATCAGGCGACCACGGGATTGCCGCAACCGTTGTAAGGATGGAACACGGTCATAACTTTGAAAGATCACTAAAGGAATGGCTGCAAGTCAAGAATAGAGCTTACAAAAACAGCAGTGGCACATTAACTGTGTGGGTGCCAGGCGAGGCTCCACTCAAAACAAAGGAAACCTTAGACTCCAACGTTTTAGAGAAAAGGATTTTTACTGAAAATTGAAGTGGTAGCATCAGAAGAATTCAAGATCTGAGACAACAGGCGTGAAAATCACATATAGAAAGTTATGCCAATGTTCCCACTCCCAATAACTCAAACTGGCCATCCAATCTGAGATGTGTACAATATCATGTGGGGCATCTTCAAGTGGTGTTTGAGACATCTGGCACACCAGGATGGGTGACCTTGGCCTGGACAGATGAAAGGCTACAGCTGCGCAGTAAACAAGGAAGCATAGTCAAGTAAGTTTTTCCAATCCCGTTTTTTTATGGCAGCCAGAAAGATAAGCAGAAGGAGGATTCTTGAAGGCTGACATTGGGCAAGAATAGGTTTGGAGGGCAAGTGTGCAAAAGTCTTTATAATCGTGCAACTGCCTATTCAAGGTTTGTTTTCATCTCTTTCTTATCTCAAGTAGGAAAAGGGGAAAAAAAAAACTGCCATTTTTTCCAAGACAGGGGAAAAATGAAATGGGATTCTTACCCATCAAGGACAGCTAAGCCACAAAAGGGTCCTTCACCTCCATGGCAGTCTCGTGATTCGATAAACTTGCCCTTTTCCGTACTGAATAATCTGACGGATCCATCGAAACATCCCACAAAGATCTGTGTGGAAAAAAAGAAAGCCACAGGTTTCATTAGGCCAGTTATGGATCTTCAGGGTTAACATTTCTTAGATAGCTCAGGCTAGGTCACAGGCTCAACCCTTGACATTTTGAATTAAAATGATTTCGGTAAGCTACAAGAGGAAGGAGGAAATACAGGCAGTCCTTGACTTACAACAGTTCATTTAGTGACCAAAGGGACAACAGCACTAAAAAAAAGTGATTTATGAGCATTTTTCACACTTATGACCATTGCAGCATCCTCATAGTTATGTGAGTCACTTAACCATTTTGCTCATTTAACAATTGTGGTGATTCACTTAACAGCTGTGGTGAGAAAGGTCATAAAATGGGGCAAAATTCACTTAACTGTCTGAGCAACACAACTTTTTGAGCTCCATTGTGGTTATAAGACGAGGACTACCTGCAATAATTTTAAGACCATTTTTTAAATGCAAAAAGGTAAAAAACATTTTACGACCTTTTTGGCCACAGTGTGAATCAGGGTAGTTGTTAAGATTAGTAATACGGTTGTTAAGTGAATCTGGCTTCCCGATTGACTTTGCTGGTTAGAAGGTTGCAAAAGGGATCATGTGACCCTGGGACACTGCGACCGTCATAAATATGAGTCAGTTGCCAAGCATCCGAATTTTGATCACGTAACCATAATGGTCGTATGTGTTAAAAAAAACCAAAAAACAATCATAAGACATTTTTTTTCACTTACTGTTGTAGCTTTGTACGGTCACTAAATGGACTGTGGTAAGTCAAGGACGAAGTGTAAATAATTAGTAAGCCTGTATCCCAAAGGTCTTCAAACTTGGCAAGTTTAAGACTTTGTGGATTTCAACTCCCAGAATTCCTGAGCTAACATGACTGGAGGAAGAATTCTGGCAGTTGAAGTCCACAAGTCTTAAAGCTGCCCAGTTTGAAGACCCCTGCAGTGTATCCCATCTGACTCTGACTCCGGGCAGCTCACAAGAGTCAAAGAAAGACATTACAATCAAATCAATTAAATACAACAATTGGCCAGAGCGATGAAGCAAAAGGCCCTCGTCCCTCGTCAAAAGTCTGGATGAAGCCGGCAAAGAACAAGCAGAATGGGCAGATCACATCACCTCCGATTCGTAGGAATCTCCCCAACACATGGCAGTGACAGCTTCTCGTCGACTGAGCGTTGTTTCTCCCATCCTATAATTCGTGGCCTGTTTCTTCTGCAGGTTGACCCCTAAAAGTGGAAAAAGGGACATCATATGACAGGAAAAAGAGTAAGAAAAAGAATAATTATAACAGCCTATTTTCCCCCCTCCCCTAAACCTCCCAGCAAGAGACAATAAAGGAGAATATTAGAGAGCAGCAGTTGCCTCAAACGACAATGTTGCTGGATGATGGATGAAGCTCCGGCTTTATTATTCTTTAAATAATAATGATGATGATGTTGGATGATGGACCAAGTGGTCCCTTCAGCTCCGGCTTTATTTTTATTTAAATAATGATGATGACAAGAACAACAACAATAATAATGGTGTGGGTACGTATATATGATTTATAATACATATAATATACTACTAAATTATATGCCCCATCTCACCTAGAGGTTTATAAAGTGTGTGTGTGTGTGTGTGTGTATACACACATACATATTCACATACATACACACACATATAATACTATATAATATACTATTAAATTATATGCCCCATCTCGCCTAGAGGTTTAGAAAGTGGCTTTTAGCTTCCCAGTCAATCAGTCAATATGGATTCAGCAAGTGAAGCTGAGATTTCACTTCCCTCCACTTTGCCCTCTCCATTCTCCGCTCGCCTATTTCCCTTCCCACTCTAGACATGCCCAGAGGCACCATGCACATTCAGAAGCAGCTGTTTCCCCCCACCACCCCCACAGGCTTCCCCGACCTTTCTTGGCTTCTTCCATCCCTAAACCCTCCATTCAAAATTCACCCCAACACGCGGCAAGTCCTCGTTACCTTTCAAAATCCCCGTTTCGGATCCCACCCACACGTGGCCGCCCCGCGCGGGAGACGCCATGCCTGTCTCGGCTCCGCAGGCTTTTGCGGATGTTTCCGGGCCGGAACGATTAAAGTAATGGACCGGATCGTGCGCCCGTGCTTTTGATTGGCTCACGCGCCGCTTGGGTGCGTCAATCAAAAACGTCCCCCTCGCGCTCCTTTCCCCCTCTTCAGACGGTCCTGCCACTTTTGGTACAGGGAAAAATAAAGCATTTGCAAGGATGATTAAAAGCGGTTCATTTGATTATTATTTTTTGAAGAGGTAGCTGGTTAATTTATCTACATTTTTTTTATCCTGCTTATATTATTTTTATAAATAAGTCAAGGTGGTGAACATACCCAATACTTCCTCCTTCTATTTTCCTCACAACAACCCTGTAGAGTTGGGCTGAGAGTGAAGGACTGGTCCAAAGTCCCCAGCCAGCTTTCATGCCTATGGCAGAACTACAACTATCTCCTTTTTTCTAGGCTAGTGCTTTAACTACTAAACCAAACTGCCGCTTAGAAATAAATCATGCTTATAAGTCATTAGAACTGGAACAATAAAGTCCCCTTCCTTGTTTTTTCATCCAGTCTTCTTCTTTTTCTCTCTTTTGTCTGTTCCTTAATGCCAAAGAAGGATTTAAAGTAAAGTAAGAAGATAATCTTGTTCTTTTTTTAAAAAAAAACCCACTGATCAGAAATAAGCATAGCAGAGATTTCAGCAGAGACTTACTTTATTTCACAAGCCCCCAACAACATGGCAACAAATTTTCTTTTGATTCCCTTACTTCCCAACATTTTAGATAGCTTGAATGAATCTACAATGGATGTCTTCACCCAAAAATATAGACCTCCAAAAACAGACAAGGAAAACTTTATAGATAAACAAAGGAATGGATAGAGACAATGAATAACAGACCACATAGACCACGTTTAAGGTTACATTTGATAAGGAAACACAGAAATCTGATTTCAGATTTTTGCCAAACCTTTTCAGAGGATTGGTATTGCTTTCAAGGAAATTTTAAAGTCTAGCAAAATCTGTCCTAGAATGGTGATGCGCTGTCCAATATGTTTTTCTTATGCTTAATCCCAACAGCCAAGATAAAAATAACAGCACAGTGGAGAGAACATCCAGCCTGTAATAAGATCGTGGTTCTGCAGGAATTAGGAACATCCTGTCAGGCCGAAGAGCAGGAAAAATCAAATCTCAGGTAAAAGAAAGAGAGAACAGGTCTTCAAAACATTGTATTGTTTTTGCTAGTTGAAATATCTTCTTTTAGCAGGCTAGGTAATCGCTTGACATTTGCAAAACCTGGCATCTTCAACTTTGTAACAGATGACTCCAAATCAGCCCCATTTCATTACAGGTAGCCCTTGACTTACCACCATAATTGAGCCCAACATTTGCTAAGTTGAGTTTTGCCTCATTGTACGAACTTCCTTGCCATGGTTAAGTGAATCATTGCAGCTGCTAGGTTAGTTAACACAGTTAAGTGAATCTAGCTTCCCACTGACTTGGCTTATCAGGTCATAAAAGGGAATCACTCGACTCCACTGGACATTGCAACTGTCATAAATACGAGTCAGTTGCCAAGTTTTCAAATTTTGATCAAGACCATGGGGATGCTACAATGGTCGTAAGCGTGATAAACAGTCACACGTCCCTTTGTTCAGTGCTGTTGTAACTTTGAACGGTCACTAAATGAACTAAAATAAGTAAAGGACTACTTGCATTTTAATAAATCTGACTAGAATACTAATGTGAAAAGGGAAGGAGGCATGTTAATTTTTGCCGTGGTTCATTCTCAAGAGTGAAAATTAGCTTCCCATCATTTCTGTCCAGCATAGCATCGATGCATGACTGAATGTGTTCAGCTGTGGCCTGCACACGCTTGCAACTTATCCTACGTCCCGCTTGAAGCAATGTAAACATTGCCAAATAAAAACGAATCCTGCAGGGAATCTAGTCCGAAGATTGTCTCAGCAGCTGAACTTGAGTGTGTGTGCACAAAGGGAAGTGTGGAGCCCTTCTCTTCCCCCCGGTAACCTTGCAGAAGGAACCTTCCACCTGTTTAGCCATCAGGACGAGGCAGGCTGCGCCACAGAGTGGCCAGGAAGGGTGGGCAACGCAGACTCAACTGCAGGTCCTCGCAGGTGTCTCCCTCTGGACACACAACTTCCACACACATTTCGTCGTCTCGGCCTCCTTCGGCGTTGCGGAAGGGCTCCGTCACATCAAAACGGACGCCGCAAGCTTCCCCGTTCAGCAACCGAGTGTCTCGTCTCTTGGACCGAGGTTGCAAGAGGGATTGGGGCCAAGATGGAGCAGAGAGGAGGAGGCGGAGAGGAAAAGGCCAGCTCTGATCTAGAGGCTGTTCCAAGTTCAGCAGGACGAAAGCTTTGGTGAGACGGACGCCTCTCTGGCAACGGAGATGGAGCATCCAGCAGAATTTGTGCTCTGGCCCTGTGAGAAGAAGAGAGGCAGTATGTTGTAAAACAGCACAAAGTCACTTAGATGCAATAAGCAGAGGAGAGGGGAGGGGAAGGGAGAGGGGAAAAGTGGAGGATAAAAAAAGAACGGAAGGGAAGGAAAACATGAAAGGAAAGGAATAGATAAAAGGAAAAGAAAAAAAAGAAAAAGGAAGGGAAACCAAGATAACAAGAAGGAAATGAAACAATAGCATATAAATAAAGTGTATATTATTAATATAGACTATAAAATATAAAGTAAAAAACAAACCACCCAGCTTTCCTTTCTCCCTGATCTAACTCACACCACCAGAATTTGGCTGCAAGTAACGGAAACCCAGTTTATCGTAATTTTAAAAACTGCAGATTTCTCCTAAAACACTGGACTTTGAACAGTTGTATAAACATGCTTCAATTTCCTCCACAATGTTTACAGCTTGCCCCGCCATTCCTAGCCGATTTTAACCCAGAAGCTTTAACTTCAGATATAGTTGGGACTACAACCACCATCGGTTTTATGTGGGACCAAAAATTCCATGGGAAATGGATTGCAAACCCCCTCCTCTATTTCGAGACACCCCACCTCCAGGAACTCCTGGGAATGGCCCCCGTACAGCTGTTGCCCAGCTGCCAATGGCTCCAGGGCAGAGTCTCCAAAGCCCATCCCCTGCTTGGGTCTGATTGGTTGCACAGCTGGCATCCAGTCGGAGCCTGGCACCCGTCCCACGGCCCTCCCGCTTACCTTGCCTGCCTTCGTTGACTTTCAGCGACGTCGTCATGCTCTTGAAGTCGCCAGTTGCCAGCATCGCTGTGTAGGCTTCGTAAGCGTGGGAGGTGCATCTCAGCATGCAGCTGCTAAATCTGGGCTGCCCCAGTAGCTGTCCCTCCCGCGTGGCCGCTGGGCTGTCATCGGCGGGGCAAAGCGCCCACGGCTGCCCGCCGGTCAGTCCCTCTGTCGCCAGTTCCTGACTTCCGACGTAGCCCAGAAGAGCCATGCCCAGGATCCAAAAGACCAGGATCAGCCCAGAATGACCCATTGCAAGTTTTCAGGACAGAAACCAGCATGTCGAGGAAGAGCGTGCAGGGCAGGCCGAGGAGCTGGATCTCACAGCCACAACAGGCCTGAACCTGTTGCCTCAGCCTGTGTGGATTCCTCGCCCCCCGCCAGCTGCTGGGAGGGTGCCCAGAGCGGCAGCTACCAACAGCTCTGGAATGCCAGACGCCAGACGGGGAATCGGAGACAGGGAGCGAGAAAGAAGACCTCTGGGGGCATGGCCAAGTTATATAAGATGTAGCTTGCAATGGACGTTTTCCATGTCCGGCAGAAGAACACAACAATCATCCCGCCATTTTGTGCAAGCCCGAGCAGGACATGGCTGCAGCCACAAGCGGCTACAACAGGGATGGTAGAGGCTACCTAACATCCAGGGCCTCTTTTCTTCACCAATCCATTGCATGACCGACCAATCACCCATTCCCAGGGATGAAAGCATGCTTGGGTAGTCTTCAGCTTACAAAGATTTGTCTAGGGATTGTTCAAATTTACAACACAGAAAACGACGTGACGTGCAATTGGTTTTTTTTTCCAGTTACAACCCTTGCAACATCCCCATCATCTCAGGACAAAAAAATTTAGATGCTTGGCATCTGGCAAGCTCTTACAACAGTTGCAGTGTGCTGGGGTCGACCTTCTGACCAGTCAAGGAGGAAGCGAGATTCGCTTGTTACTTAGGAACTACAACTATTCACTTAACAATGGTAGCGAGAGGTTGCAAAAATGGGACGCAACTCCCTTTTCTATGGAGATTCTCAAGTCATCTAGGTCAGGGTTGTCCAAAAGGTGCTTTTTCAAAGCAGAGCTGAAGCAGCTTCTTGGATGAGCAGAGTTGGAAGGGACCTTGGAGGTCATCTAGTCCAACCCGCTGCTTAGTCAGGAAACCCCATAGCATTTCAGACAAATGTGTTGTCCAATCTCTTCTTAAAACTTCCAGTGTTGGAGTATTCAGAACTTCTGGAGGCAAGCTGTTCCACGGGTTAATTGTTCTGTCAGGAAATTTCTCCTTAGTTCTAAGTTGCTTCTCTCCTTGATTAGTTTCCATCCATTGCTTCTTCTCCTGCCCTCAGGTGCTTTGGAGAATAGCTTGACTCCCTCTTCTTTGGGGCAGGCCCTCAAATATTGGGAGACCAATATAATGTCCCCGCTAGTCCTTTTCATTAAACTAGCCCGCCCCAGTTCCTGCAACCGTTCTTCGTATGTTTTAGCCTCCAGTCCCCTAATCATCTTTGTTGCTCTTCTCTGCACTCAACATCTTTTTTTACATCATGGTGACCAAAACTGAATGCAGTAAACATCTTCAAAGAAAAAGTAGAAAGTCCATTTGCCTCTTGAAAAAGCACCTTTGGGTCACTTACCGATTGCTTGAGTGCAAGATGGGCATTGCACAAATGTCAATTGTGCCTGGTTGACCTTCCCCTCAACCAAATGGCCTTTTCAGAGGGCTGTAGCTTATTACTAGGCCCATTGTCCCTTTCCCAAAACCAACAGGGTCATAGAACTCAACGTACCAAGCCACACGCTGAAAGGGTATTAAGAACAGAATGTATTTCAGTACAAATAAACTCAACCCTTTTTATCTTTCCGGCTTATCCTGAACAGTTAGGAAATGTTAAAAAAAATGAAATTGGAGGCTGTTGGAAACACTTAAAAGAGGAACTAAAAACAAGAAAAATGGTTGAGTTCTAGTCCCACCTTAGAAATGAAAGCCAGCTGGGTGACTTTGGGCCAATCACCAGAACACTGGGAGTCCCATTTCAGACGTTAATGCTGGCTGGATGACTTTCAACCAATCACTACGAAGGTGGCGAGTTCTAGTTCCACTTTGGCCAGCTGGGTGACTTTCGGCCAGTCCTTCTCAGCCCAGCCCAGCTCATGGGATTGTTGTGAGGAAGAGGATGGAGTATTAGATAACTGTTACCCAATTAGATGAAACACCATCTGAACAAACTCCTCCATCCATGTTTCACCAAGTTAATCAGGAAAACCAACTACAGCATTGCTTCCAACCAGTGTATTTATTAATAGCAGCAAATTTGTACACATTTAAAAGAAATTTACCATACACAGAACAGATTGCTAATACAATTTTTTTCTGATAGGTACCAAATCTTTTTTAACAAGTTGAAAAAAACCCTGTACATTTGTAGGTGTAATTTTCCCCCCCAAACTTCGAAACTTTCATCCAGTTTCTAAATATCAGCACTCTTCTATTTATAATAGTTTTTAAAAAGAGAACCCCAAAACACACTTTGTGCAGAATATTCTTTTTTTGGGAAAGCTAGTAAAAATATCTCCAGCCAGTCTTGAATTTCGGATGTTACAGGTATTGGAAGGCAGAAGGATACCACAAGGAGCCATTTCAGCTCTTCATTATTCCACCATTAAAGCCAGCAAAGACACACAAATTCTTGATTCAAGAACATGGTGACAGCTGCTGTATTCTTCTCAAACGTCTTCACAGTAAACATTTAAGCCTGCCTTTATGGAGACAAGACATAGATCGAAAATTGAGCTGCTGAAATAACCTGTAAGTTACAACACAAGTTGAATCTCAAGGGTGTGTTAATGAGAATGAATATGCTTTTTGGAGTACAAAGTGTGAACTGAGGAGGGGATGATACACCAGAAACTAAGAATAACAGAATTGGAAGGTAATTTGAAGATCTAACCCCCTGCTAAAACAGAAGAGCCTGTACCATTTCAAATAGTTGTCCAATCTCTTCTTAAAAACTCCAGTGTTGGGAGCACCCACAACTTCTGAAAGCAAATTGTTCCACTGATTGTTCTAATTGCCAGGAAAACGTCTCCTGACTTCCATGTTGTTTCTCTCCTTGATTAATTTCCATTCATTGCTTCTTGTCCTGCCTTCAGGTGCTTTGGAAAATAGGCTGACCCCCTCCTCTTTATGGCACCCCCTCAAATATTGGAACACTGCTATTATGTCACCCCTAGACTTTCTTTTCACAAGACACATTCCTGTCCATCTGAGAAAACTGAGATTACAATCCGTTTTTCTTGACAGCTTGTTTCCAGAAAAGCAACCTTACATTTGTACTATTATGTGTGGCGTTAGAAATGGACTCTTCTCACCTCTTCCAGTGGGAAATAGCAGATTTCAAGCTCTGTACGTCCAGCCAAAATAGCTTAGGAGCCATCTGCACAAAGAGAAAGAATGGCAGGACCAGTTTGCATTAAATTGGAGTTTAAGAAAACAAAAGGCAACATGTGAAAAAGGCAGGCAAGCCATAAACTCCCAGGCTGACGTAGAGGAAAGCTGGCTTTGGATAATCAGAGGGACCACTCAGTCATAGGAAATCAGACTGGGGCGGTAAAGATCTCATCATTGAGAGCCAGCTGCGGCAAAAACCACAAAAACATGGCTTAATACACCACTAACCACAATTGCACCAAGGCAAAAAATGAACCAGACTGTGATGTAGCAAGGGGTATGAATCCAGGTGGATTTGTCTCACCTTGCAAACTTGTCTTGTCTACAGATAATCCTTTATTTACAACCATACATTTACTGGCTGTTCAAAGTTACAGCAGCACTGAAAAAGTGACTTATGACCACTTCCCAGACTTATGACCCTTGTAGCGTCTCCATGGATCGCATGATCAAAGCTCAGAAACTTGGCAACTGACTCGTATTTATGACAGTTGCAATGTCCCGGGGCCACTTAACCACTGTGCCAAGAACGGTCATAAAAAGGGGGGAAAACTCGGTCTCACTTAGCAACAGAAATTTTGGACTCAACTTTGCTCATAAGTTGTGGCTTATCTGTGTGGGCAGGAAAATCCACTCACCTATGTTTTGGGCTGTCCCTTGCAAGTTATTTTCTGCAGGAGGGAAGAAAAAAAAAAGCAACGTGTGTACAACCAAACATCAACAATCCATTTTTTAAAAAGGCAATGGAAACCCACCACGAATCCATCTTATAAAATTCATGCCATTTGCAGTTTTTCAGGCAGTTCCTGACGTTTCATTTTGTTCAAAGTGAGCTAGTTGTATTCATCATCAAAACTGCAACGGGCAGGGATGAGAATGCTCATTTATGTGTAAAAAAGAAATTCTAAACAGAAATGTGTGCTTTGAGATTCTTTTTTTATTTAACTATTAAGAATTAAGCTACCCTGGCAGGAAAGCTTAAGAGTTGTCCTTGACATCTTGGGGTGTAACGTTTTAGTTTGAGCTGGACTTGATCCTTTCCATACATCACTTGTAAACCATAGTGAAAGACAGAGCGTATAAATACATATCCGATTTATTTTAAGCTAAACAAAGAATACCACTTCTAAAGATAGAAAAATAGCCCACACCTGAGGTCTATTCCAAGTGCCATTTTTCCCTAGCTTTGCTGTAAGCTGGTGGGAAATAAATTTAACCAATAAATTTTATTCAAGTTCCAACCTTCAGGTCTAGAAACCTGACCGAAGCTGGGATCTAGGTCTACCAGCTGTTCCTAGCTCATGGGCTGTATGAAAGCAGCCAGTGACTGGGTCAGATTTGACCCACAGGCCTTAAGTTTTGCTGACCCATAGATTAAAGCTATCTCATGGTGTTTCTTACCAGTTCATTCTCCACCTTTCAGGAACACTCTGTGACCGGCTTCTCCGTTCTGTAGGATAGAATGTTATCACGAACATGTAAATACACCAACCAGGTAAAATTCTGGCCGTTACTGATCAGTTAATAGAAGCCTGTTGTGTTGCCAGCAGAGCCTTCAAAAACTTAATTCAACACCAGCCTCAAAATCTGGAAATCCCCTCCCCAACAAGGAAATATCTAACAATTAAATTGGGGTTACCCTGCTAAACAAGGCTCTTTTCTAAAGAGATTCAAGAAAGCAGGAGGGGAGGGGGTAAATATTTGGGGCAGCAATGATCTCGCCCACTCCCAACCCGATTGGCCTAGTTCCCAACTGATGCTCAGATTCCGATTCTCAACAGCGAGATTCAGCCGAACGAGATTCCAAGTGTGAGCTCATCATATCAGCGGGAACCAGGCCAATTCAAAACAAAATTGTGAATTGTGTAGCTGGAAAACTTACCCTGGCCAACCAGGACAGACAATCTTCCTATTACTTCATTTCCTTCCTATGACTTCAGGTTCATTTCCTTTTGGAAGCTGTTGAAAGAAATAATCATGATATTGTAAAAGCAGGACTCTGAGGATTCTCAGAGGATTTCTTGGATAAAAAAAAAGGAGTTAAGAAGCCCTGGGTCCCGTCAGACAGCTCCTTCCGAAGCCAATTATCCTCTTTTCCATCTGCTAGCACCAGTGGGTTCAACCTTTGCAGATTCTGGCACCAGACAGACGGTAAGACGTGATAGTTTTTCATCACTGGGACAAGGAGTCGCTGGTTTTAATAGCCTCCCGTCTTTTAAATGTATTTTTTTTTAAACAGAATTCTTTATTGGGCAAGTGTTATTGGCCCACTGCTCATGCAACAGTGTTCCTCCCTCTCTCCACCAGCCTGGTCAAGCCACAAACTGGTATAAATGGTTAGCACAGCCTTCTCCAAACTGGCAGGGGCTATATACTGGTACTCGACTTGCAACAGTTTGCTTACTGACCATAGTTTAAAACAGCACTGTAAAAAGTGACTTACAACTTTGTTTTTCGCACTTAAAGATCATTGTGGTATCCCGAGTTATGTGATCAAAATTCAGGCGCTTGGCTACTGTCTCATATTTATGACGGCTGCAGCTTGCCACGATCCCCTTCTGCGACCTTCTGACCAGATCAGATTCATTTTATCGTCGTAACTAACTCAGCAACTGCAATGATTCAGTTAACAACAGTGCCAAGAAAGATCGTAATATCGGGGCAAGATTCACCTTAAGACACCTTTTGGGCTCGATTGTCACCGTAAGCGGAAGACAACCTGTTCAGGCTGAAAGGCCCGGCCAAAATCCACCATCAATTCTCTAAGAGTCTTAAATACGGACTCACCTTTCTTCCAGGTGGATCTGTCTGTAGGATAGAAAAAGAGAACCCAAATTAGTAAAAGAAAAAGCAACAAAAACATTTGTGCGATAGAAGCCTTGGCCGATCAGGGCTTTGGTAACTCAATTGCCATTTGACTTCAAAGTCGTCCAACAACAGAGGTCATCCTTTCGAGCACCAACAATCACACTACAGCATCTTGCACAACGGACCCACAACCTTCCAACTCACCTCTGACAGATCCATAACCTTTGGCCAGCATTTTTAGGTTCATGGCCGTGTGTGCCCTGAAAAAGAAGGAAAAAGAGACAATTCTAAGATTATACACTTCAGCTCCAAGCTTATTGCCTCAACAAACCAGGATTTTGTGTGTTCTCAGACAGTTAACTGAACATCACCCATCATCAGATATATGCTTGTCTGTTTTATGCACATCACGGAACACAGGAAGATTAAGCGTCTTAGGGAAGTAATCCAGATTTTTAAAGACTGCAAGCCAGCAGCCAACTGGAAAACACACACAGGCAGTCCTCGACTTACAAGCATCCATTTAGTGACCGTTCAAAGTTACGACGGCATTGAAAAAAATGTGACTTATGAACGTGTTTCACACTTACAACCATTACGCAACCCCATGGTCAAAAAGTTAAACGCCTGGCACCCGACTCATATTTATGACGGCTGCAGTGTCCAGGGGTCAATGTGATCCCCTTTTGCGACCTTCTGACAAGCAATGGGAAAGCCAGTTTCACTTAGCAACCAAGCTACTGATTTAACAGCCGCAATGATTCACTTTAACCACTGCAGCAAGAAAAGTCGTAAAACGGGACACGACTCGCTTAACAATTGTCTTCTTTAGCAACAGAGATTTGGGATTCAATTGAGGTCACAAGTCGAAGACTACCTGTAGCAGAGTAAAACCACTTTAAAGTGATTTTTAAACGAGAATTCTGCACGGTTTAGCTACTTACCATCTGTGCTGCTTGTAGCTGCAAAACAAACCCAAGGAAAAATGAGTTATTATTTTTCTCTGTCATCTAAACCTCTCAAAAAGCTTCTTTTTTAAATTAGACAATAGTTTTTAGAATCCAGTTGGTCAATTCTTTTTGGGGCGCTACTCAGACTGCTTTCGATTCTCCACTGAAGCATCAGAAAGAGAGAGTTCAGAATCTCTTCATTGTAGCTTTTCCTAATTTCAAACCAAGTAGTGGAGACGTAAATATCTGATTTACCAAATTCAAATGCAATATTCTTTTGGTTTCTATTTGTTTTTATTCTACATTTATTCCACTGCAGGCCCCATAGTTGCCTCTGGGATATTGAGATGGGCTACATATAAATTAAATATATTCCAGCACCCCAACTATTTCTTCCTTTTTTACTGATCAATTTAATTGGGATTTATTGATGACTGCAGCTAAGCCTGGCTTTTCCATTTGCAAATTTCATTAATCAATTCTTTCTCATGTCTTTAATAGCCGCCTTGTGCGAACAGTCAGCAATATAAATACAAATAAATATTGCAGCAAAGAGCAAAGTCGATGCTACCAGCAAAAGAGTTTTGGCTTTGTGGTACAATTTTGGCCCATTTTTTAAAATGAAATTTAAACACCAAGCACTTCTATATTTAAAAAAGCCTAACTCACCTGGTTTGCTGAGCTCCAGAATGCCATCGGCCCAACCTGTTGAGGAAAAGAAATAAAAATGAGTTATAAATATAATTTAACCTTGGTTGAGTCTAAGTTTTACTAAGCCACCCGAGGCTGGAGTCTTTTCAGAAATAAAAGCATTCCTCACAGCACAGTTCAGAACAGGTCTGTGTTAATTTCATCACCAAAAGACTCCGATTTTTTAAAAAAATAAATAAATTAAAAAGCCCCCTTGGACGTGGCTTGCAAATTTAAAATGAGCTTTTACAGCAACTTTTTTTAAAAAGAATTGCAAATAAATGCATTGCAAAAATTTTAAAGGACTTTGCAAAAGCAAAAATCTAAATTGAAGCCTCCCTTCCCAATCCTGCATTTCTTGCTCAATTGCCTGTTTTAAATTGCATTTCTCTTCCCTCCCCAGGGAAAAAAAATATCTTCATATATATGCACAATATATACATTTCATAAATGGTTCATATATGTTTTTTTAAAAAAGCCAGGCTCGCAAGCAATCGCGTGCAGCATTTTTATCTCTTCTTCCTTTTGCTTTGCAGAAATCCTATTTTGCTGCGTGCATTGATTTTTCCCACCCCGGAGCGGGATCTTTTTTTCGATCTAGTGGATCCCAATCGTGCCTCAGTTAGGAAGAGGGGATCCTTTGAAAGAGATCGGGCCAATTGGCCTGGGGCGGATCTTCCCGCAGGCCGTGGATGGCTACCGATTAAGAACACGTACCTCTGCCCGGATGCACCGCGGACGTCTCGAAAAAGAAATAAGAACCGGCCGCGAAAGAGTTAAATAGTCGGGAGCCGCGGGGCACGCTGGGAAATGCTCCTCCCACTCCAATAGAGAGCCGCGCTGAATTCTTTAGCCGCGCGAAGGGTTGTGGGTAGATGTAACTATAGAGATACGAAAAGGAAAGACGTGAATCTTCCAGTTGTTGGAGGATGAGGAGAAATTTCGAGATATTTTGCCATGGATTTCGTTCACACAACTCCCTGCTGCTGGAAGTGCTGAAAAAAAGAAGGCAACGGGCAGACTCTGAAATGTAAAACATTGAGCAATAACGGCCATCCTTGATATGAAATAGTAAAACTTTCATTTAGGCCCAAAAGTTGGATTTGCTTGCAAAGGTTTTTTCTACTATTTCGTATGTCTATGATACCAACGGGTGGTGGGGGAAATGCGCGCGAAGGGCCGGAGCGGTGACGCAAGCGCGATGGGAAGATTCGGCAAGGGCGCGCATGCGTGGTGGAAAAGATGGTAGCTGGATGGGCGTGGAGACTTTCTACTTCCTTGATTTGCAAGCCCTCCTTCCAAACGACGGTGTCCCTAAGCATGTACAGAGTGCTCCCAAACACCACGCATGAAAGCTTTTGACCATTTGGCGGATCTATCCGATTGCAAATACCCGTCTTTAAAGCTGTCACTGTTCCACCAATTCTTATTGCCGTATTTGTTTTATTGCACCAATTCTCTGTTTAATAAATTAGTAATGGTTGGTGAGAGTTCCCTCAGAAGGAAGGAATGCATAACTGAAACGCCATACATGAGATAGAGAAAAATAAGGGGTCTTCGCTGCTCTCTTGGTGGTTGTCTTGCAGACGTTTCATGACCCAACTAGGTAACATCATCAGTGCTCAAAAGGAGTGAGGTTTGTTGCAAATGTCCCTTCTAGCACTGATGATGTTACCTAGTTGGGTCATGAAATGTCTGTAAGAAAACAACAGAGCTCAGAGAGCACTAAAGTTCTGCTTTACACATTACTCCCCTTTGTGTAGTTGAGATTTGGTCATGCAAACATACAAAGAACCGTTATCCTTCATATTTCTTTTTTCTTCTTCCCCTTTTTCCTTTTATTCTCCTTTTTAAATTTCTTTTTCTTTCTCTGTGGTTTTAAAGGGGTAAAACTAGCATTCAATAAAATTATTTTGAGAAGAAAAAGAAAAAAAAAGACATTTTGTTTAAGACCAAAGCCCACGATTAGGGTTCAGTCAATCATCGGTGACCAACAATTCTAGTGTTATGTCGTGGATGGATCAACTTCAAGAATCCAAAACACCAAGGAAACAGGTTTCCATGTTTCTCCCCATTCCTTTTATTTTTGCCAACAGCCAGAATGGAAAACATTACCTAAAATACAGAATTCTGCCAGGGTCTTAAGAAATTTCAAATGCCATCCTCTAGAGATTTGTCCTCTGAGGTAGGTAGGTCTGAAGGCTTGGTGATCAGGTACTGCTCGACCATTCGGGGTAGAAAACCTTGTAGGAAATGAAAAAAATCTTGGAAAACTGCTTCCTCTTCAGGGTTGGGGATGAAATTTAGGCTGACTTGTGGGTCGTCCTCCCCAGAACCCCCCTCTCTGATACTGGCACAAACGGTGAATCCAAACAGGGGATCTACGGGCCTGGTTTCCCCCTCCTGTTGGGAAATCGCCTCCGATACTTTGCCTTCCAGCTCTAAGGGATCAGTGGATGTTTTGGGATCCGCTTCCGCGCTGAATTGTCGCCGGACACGGCGTCTTCCTAACCAGACACGGTGCCAAACGGTACAGCCCCAAGCCACACTTTCCACGTCGGTGAGGGAAAACTCCGACCGTGACCTCTTTGCGGGTGGAGAACCCAACGTGGCATCTTCTACGCCCAGGGATCGCTTGGAACCCACCGACAATTGTTCGGTTTTCGTTTCCAGCGGCTCCTCCTCTGGATCGCTGCCGAGGGATTCCCAATCGCCGCCGAATCCCTGCGGTTTCTCCGAGCAGCCGCACTTCAACACGTGCTGCAGGACAAACGCAATGCCTGCGCACGTTCTCTGGAACGAGAGCTGGGGCCAATCCCTGCTCGGGTGTAACTCTGGGTGGGACCCCAGAGATGGTGCGGCCGGCGTTAAGGGGAGGAAGATGACCAGCCGTTCCGCTGTTTGCGGGCTGCCGGGCTGGAAGAGACGAACCAGTCCCCAGGTTTTCCCCTTGCTGGATTTACGTTGGTATTGCAAGCTGCGGCAATATTTGGCGGCGTCCTGGCAGCTCCGCTGGAGACGCAGAGCCGTTTTTTCGTTGACGTTGGCCGCCACGTTGTGGCTCAGCTCAAAAGGATCCTGGAGGTTGATGGGGCCCGCCTTGAATTTCTGACCCGCGTCGGATAACAGGAAATCGGAGAGAGGAAGGGACCGGCCCTCACGGAGGGAGATGACCCCGCCAGCGAAATTGTAGCATTCGAAGACGCGGAAAAATTCAGCCAGAAGGCAGCCTGGAACGAAGGAGACACAGCAAGCTTTAGGAACGTGAGGTGTTTTTTTTTTTTTTTCCTAGCTAAGCTCTGATTTGGAGCTTGTTCTGTGCTAAACCAGGACGGGGTGACTCTAGCTTTCTAAGCAGAGCACGGCAGTTTAATTGTGGCTTGTTTAATCCCCTTAGGGCAGTGGTGGCTAACCTTTTTGGGCTCCTGTGCCAAAAATTGTGTGCGCGCTTGCACGCTCGCGGTCACAGTGCCAGCACCCAGAAGGCAATGCGCGCACCCCCACGCATGCGCGCACAACCCCCCCCCCCCCATCCCTCCACCCCCTTTCCTGCACTGCACCTCACAGCTGATTTTCGGCCGGTTTGAGGCCTTTTTCGGCCTTCCAAAGGCTTGAGGAAGGCTTCTGCAGGCCGAAAACTAGGCCTGTTTTGTCACTTGTGGTATTTTCGGAAAAACAGGAAGTGATGAAACGGGGCTAGTTTTCGGCCTGCAAAGCCTGCAGAAGCCTTCCTCAAGCCTCTGGGAGGCCGAAAAAGGCCCCAAACCGGCCGAAAATCAGTTGTGAGGCGCGTGCATGCGCAGTGAGGTAAATTTGTCTGCAGCTCATGTGCCGGCACAAATGGCTCTGCGTACTATCTGTGGCACGTGTGCCATAGGTTCACCATCATGCCCTTAGGGTTTGGTAGAGCAGACAGAAAGGATGCCAAGTAAAGTTGTGCAACCATATTCATGTCAGGCACCCTCAGAGCTAGTCCTTAACTTACAACCTTTTGTTTAGAGATTGTTTGAAGTTACAACGGCCCCGGGAAAAAGGGACTTAAGGCAGGGTTTCACACTTACAACCTGTTGTAGTATCAAAATTCATGTGATCAAAATTTGGTTGCTATGCAACCAACATGTGTTTACGATAGTTTCAAGTATCCCGGGAGATCCCATGATCTTCCCAGCTGGCTTCAAAAAAGCAAAGCCAAAAGAGGAAAGATGGATTTACTTAATGACTGGATCCATTCGCTTAACAACTGGGGCAAGAACGGTCATAAAATCATGGCATAACTCACTTAATTCCTGACTCGATTAGCAATGGAAATTACTAGCAGAAATTCTGTTCCCAATGGCGGTCATAACTTGAGGATTACCTTTATTTATTTATTAGTGGCATTTATACGTCTCCCATCTCACCGTGAAAAGAGATTCGGGGAGGGGGGTTAGAATCAAAAACACCCCTAAGTCACATTGTTCAAGGATTCGTCCTAACCCTCATTCGTTCAGTGTCGTCACAATTCAAAGAACTGCAGAATGAGCGGTCGCAAGTTGGGGACTGCCTGTATTTAAAAAATAAAATAAAAACAAAGCCCATGCAACTTAAAAGCTCTTGGTAGCAACTCACAACAACTTTCTGGGTTCCCGCTGGGTTGCAACGAAGCCGGATCCTTAGGAAAAGTGCAGTCCCAACTGTCCACCACAGTCAGTTCTCCATCATCTGAGAAGAGAGGGGAAAAAAAGATTGGAAAAGGATGAAAAAAATTTGTCGGCAACGTCTCAAATCTTCAAGGGTTACGGTTAGGGATGATTAGGGAGGGGACTGTAGACTAAAACATAGGAAGAACGGTTGTAGGAACTGGGTTTGGCTAGTCTGGTGAAGAGAAGGACCAGGGGAGAGAGGAGAGCAGCCTTCCAATATTTGAGGGGCTGCCCCAGAGAGGAGGAAGGGGTCAAGCTATTATCCAAAGCACCCGAAGGCCAGACAAGGAATAATGGATGGAAACTGATCCAGGAGAGATTCAACCTGGAAATAAGGAGAAACTTTCTGACAGGGAGAACAATCAACCCATGGAACAGAAGTTGCCCTCGGAAGTTGTGGGAGCATGATCACTTGAAGAGATTTGTCAGAAATGGTGTAGGGTCTCCCGCTTGGGCGGAGGGGTTGGACTAGATGACCTACGAGGTCCCTTCCAACTCTGATTATCTGTGAAGATTTTTGCCTGCCTTGGAGTTTTGATTCCGTTGGGTGTGTTAACTGGAACCCTGCCACGCGGAGAGATATTAACCTGTGAGATCCTTCAACCGGGCAACCGTCGGTAAGACGGAGGGGCTGCGCGTCTGTAGAAAGAAGAACACCAGCAATGTCAGGGCATAGTTGTTGAGGAGGGGGCCGCCACCAAAAAGATTTCCTGCAAAATAAAATAAAAATTTTTAAAAAATGAGGACGGGCGTTAGAAGGAAAAGGGGAGCAAGCCAACTTCACACCCCCTCAAGCCAACTTTACCCTTTTAAACGACTTTCCACATTGATTTTCTAAACGCCCCGGACTCCCGTTTTATATTTTAAATACCGTTTTAATCTTTTATTTCTACACCGTCCACAGAGTTCCTCTCTTGAGGGAGGTGGACGGTTTGCAAATCAGATCCAGAAAGTAAAATAAAATTAAAAGCTCACTAGGTTTTGCACGGCCGAGAACCTGGTTCTGATCGCTTCCTAACTCAGGGGTCGATCGACTCACAGGTAGTCCTTGACTTATAACAGTTTGTTTAATGACCGCTCAAAGTTGCGGTACTCAAAGTGACTTAGGATCGTTTTTCACACTTATGACCATTGGAGCATCCCCGTGGTCATGTGATCAACAGACGCTTGGCAACCGACTCACAGTTATGAGGGTTGCAGCGTTCCAGGGTCATGCGATCCCCTTTTGCGACCTTCTGACGAGCAAAGTCAATGGGATTCGCTTAACAACCGTGTTGCTAACTGAAGCACTGCGGTAATTCACTTTACAGTCGCAGTCAGAAAGGGTGTAAAATTCCTTCCTTCCTCCCATGCATTCATCCATGGATTCTTCCTTCCTTTCTTCCATACATTCTTCCTTCTATTTTTCTTTCTTTTCTTTCTCCCTACCTGATTCCTTTCTTTCCTTCCTTCCTTCCTTCCTTCCCTCCTTCCTTCCTTCCTTCCTTCCTTCCATACATCCTACCCTCCCTCCCTTCCTTCCATACATCCTTCCTTCCTTTCTTCCATACATCCTTCCTTCTCTTTTTCTTCCTTTTCTTCCTCCCTGCCTGATTCCTTCTCCCTCTTCCTTCCTTCTTTCCATACATCCTTCCCTCCCTCCCTTCCATGTATCCTTCCTTCCTTCCGTTGCTAACTTATGTTTTTTGTTTCATTCCTTCCTTCTCCCTTTCCCTCCCTCCCTTCCCATGCACCCATCCTTTCCACTTTACCTGCCAAACCTTGCTGCTTCGCCCAGTAGCGCACTGCGTACACCAAAGGCCTCACACGTTCATCCGCTTCTGTGCAAAACTGCAGGAAGCGTGTGTTGCACAGGGCCAGCCTGCCAAGGAAGAAGAAAACGGGGCTTAAGTCAGAATATACCATGCAGAACCCAACTGCTTCTTTACACTTGAAATATTCTCTTCAGTCCCTCCTAAATTCAAATTTCCCCCAATCTTAATCCAACTCCTTTGCCAATCTTGTCAACTTTAAGAGGTGTGGATTTCAACTCCCAGAATTCCCCAGACAGCATTCTGGAAATTGAAGTCCACACACCTCTTAAAATTCACAAGGCTGAAAAACACTGCATTAAATCCAACGGATTCTCTGCCGTTATCCAGAGCCTAAAAGTCTCAAAACTTTTGAGTTCCATATCGGATTGTCCTGGATTTATAACCCCAGTGGAGCCCAAAATTTTTGTGGCTAAGAGGGACAATTGTTGATTGAATTTTGGCCCGTTTTAGGACCAGCTGGGACTCAATGGGAGGCGGAGTATAGATGGGGGCAGGGCCAGTCAGAGTTGGGATTGGGCGGTTCTCCGAACTATTCAAAATTTCCGCTAACGGTTCTCCAGAACTGATCAGAACCGGCTGAATACCGCCTCTGATGACGACTCCTTTGTCATAAATATGAGTCAGTCATCAGGTGTCCGAATTTTGACCACGTGACCCTGGGGACATTGCAACGGTCATTTTGCAACGGTCCTAAGTGCGAAAAATGGTCACAAGTCAACTTTCCCAGTGCCGTTGTAACTTCGGCCACTCAATGAGTTATTTTAAATCGATTTATTATTAATTATTTTAATTTAATTTATGTTAATACCTGCAACCCGCTGCACAGACTGAGCTTGACAAGAGTACAAAAAACTTTTGCTACTGAGACATGAAATCCTTACTTGTTGTTTATGGAGATGTCCCCCCTTAAGCTGGACTCTTTGTGGCAAAACTTGACAACGGGCCGGCGGGCGGTGGAGACCACCTGTACGTGGTGGACGCCTGGCACGCACTTCTGCAGCACGGTGGCCACCAGGTCGAGGATTTCAGGCACGGTGGCTGTGACCAGGTCGATATCGGACAAGATCGAATCTTCAGAGCGAGATTCCACTTCCATGGCTTCTTGTTCCCCTGCCTGCAAAAATTGAGAGAGGATTAAATCCAGAAGTGTGTATAAACCTCCTAGGACCGCAATCGATCCCAACATTTCCATGCCTAAGCCCGGACTGTTCTGAAGTAGATTTTGCCCCATTTTTACAACCTTTCTGGCCACGGTCGTTAAGTGAATCTCTACGGTTTTTAAGCGAGTTACACGGTTGTGAAGTGAATCTGGCTTCCCCCGTTGACCTTGCTTGTCAGGAGATCACAAAAAAGGGATCCTGTGACCCCCGGGGACACTGCAATCGTCATAAATATGAGTCAGTTGCCAAGCGACTAAGTTTTAATCACGTGACCACAGCGGCGTGCGACGGTTGTAAGGGTGAGAAATGGCCTAACTCACTTTTTTCAGTGTCACGATATCTTCAAATTAATGGTTATAAATCAAGGACTCTCTCTATTCTACTCACCTCTACGGGGAGTAGTGTTCCTGAGCCTCAGCCACTTTAAGAGGGGTGGACTTTCAACTCCCAGAATTCTCCATCCCAGATGCTTAGCTGAGGGATTATGGGAGTTGAAGTCCACCCCTCTTAAATTGGCTGAGGTTGTGTTATAGCCTGCCAGCCCTTCCAGCAGCCGAATCAGAGGAGGAGGAGGAGGAAGTGTGAGAGTCAGAGCCAGCATCAAGACAACCTGGGAGCTCTGAGGGGAAAGAAGGAATGGAGCTGTCTCAGAGAGACGGAGACAGAGGCGGAGCCTGGGCCATCCATCAGCCCTCAAATGGAGAGTCAAGAGCCCCCAGGTCTGGAGGTGGCTGATGAGGAAGAGGAGGAACAGCCGGGTCCAGTGCCTGATGCACGGATGCGCAGAAGGCAGAGGAGAGGAGAGCAGTGGAAATCTATGAGCCGGTCCTTGGGACGGAAGAGCAAGGTCTGGAGGTGGCTGATGAGGAAGAGGAGGAACAGCCGGGTCCAGTGCCTGATGCACGGATGTGCAGAAGGCAGAGGAGAGGAGAGCAGTGGAAATCTATGAGCCGGTCTTTGGGACGGAAGAGCCAGGTCTGGAGGTGGCTGATGAGGAAGAGGAGGAACAGCCGGGTCCAGTGCCTGATGCACGGATGCGCAGAAGGCAGAGGAGAGGAGAGCAGTGGAAATCTATGAGCCGGTCTTTGGGACGGAAGAGCCACCGCTCTAACAAAGCCCCACTCTAGCTCTGGGGATAAAAGGCAGGGGGCGGAGATGAATAGATGTGGGAGACAGCTATTCACCTCCCTGCTGTACGGACTTGTTAGCCCGCTGTGAGAGAGTTTTTTCCAGGGCTGCTGGCGCTCCTAATAAAGGAAGCATTGATTGATTATAGAGGGTTTGTTGTGTTTTGGGAGCTGGGTCAGAACAGGTTGAGAAATAGGTGATGCAAAGCAGTCAGCAGTGATCTTGCCAGGTTTAATGAATGTTTCCTATCTCTAACAAGAGATACGGGACAAAACAAACATCTTCATTTACCAAGATAGTACCCAGCCTCTTCCTCACCGGTGGCTTATCGGTTGCCTTGGCAGAAGCCTGGAAATTTTTCGTCTTCTCCAAATCCAGGAACAAATCCAGATCACATCCAGAGACGCTGAAGCCATTCACGGAAGACCCAAAGGGAAGAATGACCGATTCTGTGTGTTTGGGGGGAAAAGACCAGTTGTAAAAATCAGAAACTTTCCAAATATCCAGTCGAAGCAGATAGCAAAAAGTGCACTTTACCTGGGAAGAATTCAGAAAACACCTCCTGGAACAGCTTGACGAGCAAGTCTCGAAGACGCTGTTCGCTCTCGGAAAATTCAAACAGTTGCACTATTAAAGCCATCTGGGCATCAACCTGCAGGGAAAAAAATGAATGAAGTTTTTTTTCTGTAACCAACTGTATTCAGAGGAATTCTTTACGACATTCCCTAAGTTCTACTCCCAGACTTCCCCAGCCAGCATGCTTTAAGATGGGAGGACTTCAATTCCCAGAATTTCCTAACCAGCATGTTTTAAGATGGGTGGACTTCAATTCCCACTTACATCATCTACTTGGCAGATACTTTGCGTCAATTTCTCTGGGCTCATCTGCTCCCGCCTAGCTGACCCTTGTTTCTTTGGCGGGGTGTATCTGAAATCCTTCTTCTCACGTGGCTTGACGCGTAATTTCTGCCCTCCTAGACTATGTTGTGGCTCTGCTAATACTTTCTGGAGTATCTCCTCGTCCTGCAGTTCCACAATTGCATAGACCCCCTGCAGAAAAAGAAAAAGAGAATTAAGCTTGCAAATTTTGCCAGTGACTAATTTTTTTAATCAATCAAAAGTGATATAGGAAGGGGGGGGGAGAGAGAAAGGGATCAGATTCACCTTATCTTTGTCCATCACGACATTGATCACCTTCCCGTAAGTTTCAAAATAGGTGCTCAGCTCCGTGGCTGTCGTCCCTTTCTGGAACCCACTGACAAAAATACTGCGGAGTTCCTGAGACTGGCGGACGCTACGAAGGTTTTCCAACCGCTGGTGTTTCTTCCCGTGCAGATGATCGTCCAGGCTGGGCTCTAAAATATCAAAGCAACCATCTTCAATTGCAGTTCATCTGTCTGGAATCCGCACTGCATATCGGACATTAATACTATCAAGAGAGTTCCAGAGATATTTCATGAGAAGAGTCCTCCACTCCTCCGTGCATAAGAGAATACCTTATGCCACCAGACTTGAAATGTTGGGCTTAGACAACTTAGAATTACGCCGCCTTCGGTCCGGCCTAAGCACAGTACATAAATTTATCTGCTATAATGTCCTACCTGTCTGTTTCAGCTTCATCCACAACAGTACACGAGCACACATTAGATACAAACTCAAGATAAACCACTCCAAACTCGATTGCAGGAAATACAACTTCAGCAACAGAGTGGTCAATGCCTGGAATGTGGTTTCTTCCCCAAACCCCCAAAACCTTAGACTGTCTACTGTTGACCTCACCCCATTCCTAAGAGGTCTGTAAAGAGCGTGCATAAGTGCACCAATGTGCCTACCCTATCGTTCCTGTCCTAACGTCCCCTTTTATTTGTACCCATTTCATGTAATCATAATCACGTTCTAATTATATCTGTTATCTCTAATACATACTTGACCAATAAAAAAATATAAAAATAAAAAAATGTTTTGGGGAAGGACTTTTGAAAAACCACAAGGAACGTGTTTTCCTGAGCAAAAGACAGTCGTTCCAACTTTGTTCAACCTTTTAACGCTTCTCAGAAAGTTAACCAAAAAACACCTCTGCGTCAGGTGAGGTTCTGCATTGGCTCACTGCATCTTAAGCTATTTTATATTATATTTACTTTAGAAAAGAATGTTTGTAGCTCAGGGTTGGTTCTCTCTGAGCATGGGTGCTGTTTCTGCAGACATTTCATTACCATAGTAGGTAACGTCATCAGTGCACCCAGTTCAGATAACTATTTCAGATAATATTTTACATCTCCAGGTCAGTTTAAGCCAGGAAAAAAGCAGGACCAAAAAAAATTATTGGAGCTGCAAAGCAGCATTAGGTGCCTTAGATAGTTTTTTTTTTTTTAAAGCTACCCCAAAAGCAGACCAGACTGAAGGCTGGAATTGAACCAGGAAACTGAAAAAGCAGCCAAGAAGAGACTCCTGACCACTTTTCCCCCACTTTATGGATGACAGGAAGACTTGGTTTCCAAACCCTATTTCTATAAATATATTAAAAATGCATGTTATTCACATTTATAGTTTTATACAATGTTACAAAGTCGATTTCTGTTAAATTTAACTGTTAATTAAATTAATGTTAATTAAAATTAAGAGTTAATTTTAACTGTTTTTGTATTTATAACTGCTTTTATATTTGTTTTTATTACAGTGTATGGGCAACCTATAACATTCCATAAATACATTTTACCACCTCTGAGTCCCTGGGAGGTGTGGAGCAATATATATTTAATACATAAATTATTGTTTCTTTCATTATTGTGGTTATATTGGGTATATAGCCACATCTTGGGGCAGCGACCATCATAATTTCAGCAAGGTTTTTGAGGGTAGGTGGAATCTCCATTTATCTTTAATTTATGCTT
>NW_020717066.1:255177-275764 GCF_900518725.1 Notechis scutatus | reverse complement strand
ATTCTGGGAGTTGAAGTCCTCCAGGCTTAAAGTTGCCAAGGTTGGAGACCCCTGCTCCACAGAACCAGTCCCTGGTGCCCAAAAGGTTGAGGGATGCTGCTTTAAGACAATGGTTTCAGCCACAGTGATCATTTCCAGAAAGAAGAGAAAGTTTAGTACCCCCATGTTCCTGCAGAATTCCGGCTGAATTATTCAGTTTTATAAAGCAGCAAAGCTGCTTCCAAACTTAACACATATATCCACTGCCCCCCTCACATAAGGACAATGGTCTGCTAAACTCAGCAGCACAAAGACAACTTCAAAAAGTCTGTTAAAGAGGCCCAGTGGAAGCCTCCCAATTTCAAAGCTTAGGAAATATGAAGTTTAATACTGAATTTGCAAAGACTTCCAAGCACTGAGGGATATTTCTTCAGGCAGCATTAATGGGAAAATGAGGCCTTTCAGGCTCTTTGGTCCCAAGCTGTTCAGGGCTGGGAGGAGAGCCAGAGGAATACTGGGAGCCATTGTTGGCAGCCAACTATTCAACAATGACCTCGCACATTCCCTGGGACTGGCCCCCGTTTGAGCAGAGCAGACTCCTGCAGCTTTCACTCGCTTGCATCCACTTTGTGACATGCCCGGCTCGCTCTCGGATTTTTAAATCCTGCAGGTATATATGGTCTGCTAAAGTTAGGGAATCTGGCATCTGCCAGAGGTTTAGCACTCCAGCTTTCATTGGCGGCCAGTGGAAAGCTAATCCCAGTGGAATTTATGCTGCCCCCACACTACGCAACAGGATCTACAGAATCCAGTGCACTTCGAAACAGATATGTGGCTAAAAGAAAAAGAAAAAAAGATCCTGATGTCCATGTAAATATTTGAAAACACAGAATGACGAAGGCTGTTTGCTTTTACTGGGGACCACAAGTCTTGCTTTCTTCCACGTGTTAGAGAACAACTCCCATAATGCCCAAAGATCTATTATGATACTGACTAGGAATGAGGGAAACTGCAGAGCCCTAGTTTGGGAAAAGCCACCTGGGTATAATGTTTTTGCTTATTCCTGCTTCTCCTGCTTTCTTAAATAGTCTCAAGATTGCCTGCAAAAGCTCGTATTTTAAAAGTCAAAGAATGTGAAATAAAAGATATAAATGAACAGTGCGGTGAAGCATGTGTTACACTGGTAGTCCTTGTTTAAGGGGCAGTTGCTTAGCAACCAGTCATAGTTACAAGGCACTTATGACCCAGTTCTGGAGTTCCAACCAGCAGTGCCCCCTTTCTGTGGCCACATAACCTCATTTGGGGTGCTTGGCAACCAGCTCGCCTTTAAATCACACGATACAATTTCATGAGGGATTTTATTTTGGGGGGTTTTTTGGCCAGAAACCAGCCTTTTCAACCAGTTTTTGGCCAAAACCCGCCCACAGGAATGCCCTGACTTGCTTAAGGTCTGCTGCAAAAAAGGGGTCATAAGATTATCAGGTTATCTGAGCACCTCAACTTACGACCGTCATCACTTACGATGGAAAACTCTGGGCTCCATTACAGGTAGTCCTCAACTTATAACAAGTTCACTTTGTGATGGGTCAAAGTTACAACAGTGCTGAAAAAAAGGGACCGATGACCGTTTTTCGCACTTATGACCACGGCAACATCCCCATGGTCATGCGATCAAAATCCAGACGCTTGACTCATATTTATGATGGTTATAATGCCCTAGGATCACGCGATCTCCTTTTGTGACCCCTGACAAGCAAAGTCAACGGGAGAAGCCAGATTTACTTCACAATTGGGCTATTAACAACGGCAGTGATTCCCTTAACCGAGGCAAGAAAGGTTGTAAAATGGGACAAAGCCCACTCAACAAATGTCTCACTTAGCAATTCAATTCTGGTCATTCCCTCTACCTTCCTCTCCTCCCCAATCTGGCCTAAAATAGAGGTGACGACTTCTCCCTCTTTCCAGAAGGGGTTTTAAGTGGGGGGAGGGGGGGCAGCCTTGGCCACTTGAAGACTTGTGGACTTTGACTCCCAACATGCGTGTCAACGGTCCGACTGACAAAAGCCAACAAACGTAAGACGCTTTCAGGAACTTCGCCATCCCCCAAAGCAAAACTTTTATCAAGCACATCATTTCGGCACCGAAGAATGCAAAACCGGCTCTAACTTTTCCCGCGTAAATTCTGCACAGTTAAAAAGACTGGGCGGGGCGCATCGTCCAGTTGTGAAGGGTGAGTTTGTGTCTTGGCCGACACCTGCAGAAGAAGTGTCCTCGGTGGAAGGAGGGGGCGGGGGGCGGGGTTGGCTCTCACAGGGCAAGTCCGGAGCCTCTGCCTTCCATCTTCCCCTTCACTCCCACCCAGTTTTTGGGCAAGCTGAGAAGCGATAATAGTCCCAGGACGCATGAGTGAATTCAATCTTTTCACAACGCGCTGGCTGGGGAATTCTGGGAGTTGAAGTCCACAAGTTTCCTGACAATGAGAACAATTAACCAGTGGAGCAACTTGCTTCCCAAAGTTGTGAATTCTCCAACACTGGAGGTTTTAAAGAAGAGATTCCTCAGCCATTTGTCTGGAATAGTATAGGGTTTCCTGCCTGAGCAGGGGGTTGGACTAGAAGACCTCCAAGGTCCCTTCCAACTATTCTATTCTGTTCTGTTCCATTCCATTTTCTCTTCTCTTCTCTTCCCTCTACTCTGCTTCCATCCCATCCTGTCTTATCCTATCCTATTCTACTCTACTTTTCTAATTCTACTCTATTCTATATTCTATTCTATTCCTTGTTCTATATTCTATTCCTTATTCTATTCTATTCTTCCTTTATTCTATTATCTATTCTATTCTCTATTCTATTCTATTCTATTCTTTATTCTATTCTATCCCTACCCTATTCAAGCCGCCAAGGCTGGACACTCCCGCTCTACAGCAACGGCCAGCTTGACTGGTAATTATGGCACCCAAGAGAAACCTGACTCAAGGCACCTGCTGGATGTACGAGAGCTAACAGAAAATCTCTTCCCTCCCAGTGATAATCCTGCCCTGGTCACCGAGGAATTAAAAGGAAATTGGGTTACGATGTGCCCTGTTACCAACACAGGGAGAGCCCCGTCCACCAGCAACACACACACACACACACACACACGGTGAGCCAGAGAAGGAAGGGGAGAAGACCACCTACCTCTTCAGCTCCTCTTCTTTGATCCTCTCCTCTTCCCACAGGAACACTCCAGTGAGGGCTGCCATCAGCTTGCAGGCGTTGGCATGATGACCCCGGAACCGGCGCCACAAGGAAGAGAAGAGGCTCTTGCGCGCCCTCTCGGAGTAAATGTTACTGTACAGCTGAGTGATTTGCTGAGCACGCCTGATTCTCTGGCTGGTCACGTAGCTGCACTGATTGGCCAGCAGGGAGAGGAGGCTCTTCTGCCCCGGGTCTTGCTCGGAGCCTTTCCGAAGCCACGTAAGCAGCCACTGGTACTTGCCCTTCAGGAAGTCCTCATTCCACCACCACACGTTCCGTGGCTTCCCTTCATAGCTGATGAAACGGGATGAGTTTGCGTAGAGGGAATAAAAGCTGGAGGGAGGCCTCCACTGAAGTGGGTGGAACATTCCTGCCACGCCTCGCTGACCAGTCGATGCCCTGGAGCCAAACAACAAAAAAACACACGCATGCAAAATCACAAGACAACACCAGTCGCAACGTTTGGCATCTCCCCATTTAGGATTCTCCTCTCTTGATCGGATAGACAGCATCACAATTAAAGGGAGCTTCCTTTTAGGGTTCAGAGAGGAACTTAGAGCAGCTACTTCAATAACCGCCGTTAGCAATCCATTCGAGGGTTACAGACCACATATAAATCACAAAAAATCATTATAAAACGCCTTTGTTTTTGGTCAGCCTATTTTTTCCGTTTTTGTTTTTTTTAAACAAAAGGATATCTATTGACGCTGTTTTAGTAAACATGCCAAAAAGAAAGCAGAGTTAAAGAATTATTCTGCTATGCTGTTCCTTATCCTTTGTTCTTCTGCTTAATGTTGCTTTTGCTTTAGTTTTTATTCTAAAATGATTTATTTCAGCCTCTTCCACAGAACTGAATACACAAAAGGACTGGCAGATGTATCAGTAACAGGTTTATGTAAGGAAGGTTAATATGCCATATATTAGTTGAATTTAGTTCTCCCCCACCCCCAAAATCTGGTCCAAAAGTATAAAATGGAATGAAATTATTGATCCTGCATTTCTCAAGCGCAGAGATAAAACACCTGGATTCCTACATCCCGCTATGATGGTTTATAAATACACAAGCTTCATATGATATGACAGTTCAAAAACAAACGTAACATTGAAGGTGCAACGCATAAGCATGAAACAACATGAAATCGCTATTAAAAATGCACAGATGAAGAGGGAGGGCTGGAACTAGAAAGAAAGGAAGCTTTTATGGAATTCAAACGTTCAAACCAACGAGTGTATCCAAAGACAGATGTTTTCCCCAACACAGTGAAATCATTCATGAGGACAAGGGAGAGAGGAAAGTCAACTACATCAGGGGTCCCCAACCGCCGGTCCGCGGACCGATACCGGTCCGCGGAACAACTCTTACCGGGCCGCTGGTTGCTGGGCGCCGCCATCTTTTTTGGGTAAAAAAGTGCTTCCAGTGAACTTTTCCGGGTAGAAAGCTCACCGGAAGCACTTTTTCATCAAAAAAAGATGGCGGCGCCCAGTTGATGCTGGTACCGGACCGCGGCGCCCAGCTGATGCCGGTACCGGGCCGCGGCGTCGAAAAGGTTGGGGATCCCTGAACTACATCACATTTTCTCCACGAGCAGAACTCCCTGTCTCACTATTCAACATTTCCAGCATGGAAAGATTCTGTCTTGGGGAAGCAAGAGTCAAAAAAAAAGCAGCATGCTTCCTCCTCTACCGCTATTCTCAGCATCCCGTTACAGGCCTCAAAAGCAGATACAGTAATTGGTATTAGCAACAGGATCAGCTGGCTTCGCAGCAACCTAAAAATGACCCCAAGGCAGGAATGCTTACAGCATACCTACCTGTACAGTAGTTCAGCCGAAAGAGGAAGGGTGCAAGGGGCTTCTTTTGCAGTAGAGATTTCTGCAGCAGCTGCCAAGCAAGACCCTCGCCCAAAGATTCTTCCAACTCTCAACAGTATCAAGTAACAGAGAAACACCCCTGATGGTTAGCTGCGCTCTGGCTGTATCAAGAACACAGGCTCAGCCTGCCCGCTCTACCCAGAGATTAACTTTGTAGTCAGAAGTGAGTTTGTGAAAAAAGGAGTAGGCAGATCTCACAGGTGTGACTGCATCTGTTGGATCAAAGCTTTTGAGGCTTGCCAAATGCTGAGGTGTAAGATGCAGAATCTAATTAAACTCCAATGCTTCATTCCTTGCATGAGAAGAACAGCAACTCTTCAAAAGTAGCAAATGGCAAAAGTCTAATTTTCTATTCCAGTTTAAAAGAATCCACCAATACCTGCAATCTATTTCAGAATTAGAAATATATTATTAAAAACGTGAAAAAGGGAAAAAAGAAACCTTTAACGGTTGCACAATAAAGCAAATATTAAGCAACGAGACTCATCTTTAACTTTACAAACGACAGAATTAATCTGATGCTAGCTCATAATCTTTACTGTACCCTGATTCCTTGAAGCTTTAAGTAAATATTATTAGAGGACCAAGAACTGTATTGAAGAGACTTAAAAATATGAGCCGGGAAGATAGTATACAAACATAAGCTCAGATACCTGCTTTTTGTCAATTACAAAATAGAGAAAATGCCATCCTCTCTTTTTCAGATATGTTTGCAACACAATATGACTTCAATAATCTGGCCAAACCTCACCCACCCAGTTCTTTCCAAACCGATGATTCCTTCCTGCCATGTTCTGCCCAATCTTTCCTAAGTGGGATGTCCATAAACATAATGGATTAACTCTCATAATCCCTCATGTAGCATGACCAACAATAAATACAGGTAGGAGATTACAGAATTAAAACAGTTAGAATGGGAAGTGTGTCCTACACTAATTTCTCCACCTTGGCAACTTTAAGATATGGGGACTTCAACTCAAGTTAAACTTACTTCAACTTAAAATGGTGCTGTAGCTGAGAAATACCGTCCTACACTATCTTGTGACTCCATAGAGAACAAATCCTACAAAGCAATTTTCACCATCAGCAATCTCAGGTTAAAAAAACCCACAAACCTGTACAGTAGAGTTGTGAAGGCATGTTTAAAAGTCATACAGGACAAATGTCAGATTAGAACAATTTCTACTAAGGTCTTGGAAGATAAGGAGAGTTACAAAACGGTGCAGAGGTTCTATTACTCTTATGACTTTCAACAGCACGGTTATTCACAATAGGTACAAATTCACTTGCGTTATCCCTAGCAGTTTGCAGAGAAACGTTTTAATTTTTAGCGTGTGCCCAACTGCTTACATCAGAAGGTAGCAAATGATAGATTTGAGCCAAAATACAGCCAACTGAAAGCTGAAAGGTATGTGCTCTTCCCTTTGCACATGGCCTCAATCAGAAAGCTACAGAAATACATAGATAACATTCAGTCAGATGACTTTTAAGTTAATTTAATGCCGTGTGCAATCTAGAGCAACAATTTCTCTTGAAGACCATCAAGATTGGCAAATCCAGAAAAGGATACTGAAATGTATTAAATATCTGCCATGCACCATTGGTGAGAATTATAAAGAGTTGTTTATCTGCTCCTGTAATATGGTTTTCTGAGAGCATCTAGAATCAGTTTGGTTTAGTGGTAAAAGTGCTGTGGCTTAAAAAGCAGGAGACCGAGTTTTTCAGGCCTTCCTCAGGCATGAAAACCGGCTGGGTGACTTTGGGCCAATCGTACTTTATCAGCCCATCTCGCACGTAGTTGTCATTGTAGGAAGAATAGAAGGCAGTTATATTAGACATGTTTGCCATTGTGACTTGTATATTTAAAAAAAAGGCAGGACAAAAACATAATAATATAAAGATCTGCAAACAGAAGAACTGTGGCAAAAGAAAGCAAAAATAGGTGCCTGGGGTGTAATCCTGAAACATCCAGGGCACCATTGGAAGACCCTCACTCAACCGCAAAAGGCAGCTTTGCTTAGAAACAGATTACATTATGCGACAATATTGTTATTAAATAAGCACATCTGCTTGCTCCAAGTCCTTGGGAAGGACTCAATAGGTGGACAAAAATGCCAAATCCAGTCTTGCTGAGTGTTTATGCTGAACCCACCATAAATAACCATTTAATTCCATGGCTCAGTTCTTTCTCCTAGGCACCCATGCAAATTAAGCTGCAGCAATGAATACACATGCCTTTATAGTAGTGTTAGGAATTAAAATCTAAAAGCCCCTGTTCTGCTCCCCCTCCCTTTAGGCAGATTAGGCTGTTAAGGGAAATCTTTTACACCAATACTCCAGTTTCGCCCCTCCATAATAAATCCATACCTAGGGAGGAATCTAGTGCAATCTGAATCTTTTCCAGACCCTCTAACAATACCTTCCATCGCTGTTGGTGGCCGAATGAATAAACCACAGACAGTCCTCAAATTTACGACCAAAATTGAGCCCAAAATGTAAGTGATAAATTTGTGAATTTTGTCCCATTTTTACGGACATTTCTTAAGCGAATGCTGGCTCCACAGATGATGAGGATTTAAAGGTGTACCATATCTGGCACCTGAAGGCAGGACAAGAAGCCACGGGTGGAATCTCATCCGGGAGAGAATCAACCTAGAACTAAGGAGGAATTTCCTGGCAGTTAGAACCATTAACCAGTGGAATGACCTGCCACCAGGAGGTTGGACTAGATAAGATGACCTGAAATATTGATGCCACTTTATAAAACGCTAGTAAGGCCACACCTGGAAGAATGCAACCGATTTGGGTCACCATGCTACAAAAAAAGATGTTGAGACTTTGGAAAAAGTTGAGAGAAGAGCAACTAAGAGGATCAAAGGCCTGGAGACTAAAACATAGGAAAAACGGCTGCAGGAGTTGGGTTTGGCTTGTCTAGACTAGAAAAGAAGAATTAGGAGATGACAGGACAGCAGTATTCCAGTATTTGAAGGGCTGCCCCAAAGAAGAGGGAGTCAAGCTATTTTTCCAAAGCACCTGAAGGTCAGACAAGAAACAATAAGTGGAAACTAATCCAGGAGAGAGAAGCACCTTGGAATTAAGGAGAAACTTCCTAACAGGGAGGACAATTAATCCGTGGGACAACTTGCCACCAGAAGTTGTGGGGGGTTTCATCACTGAAGGTTTTTTAAGAAGAGACTGGACAGTCTCTCTTCTGAGATGTTATAGGTTCACTTCATAGAATCCTAGGCTGAAAGGGACCTGGGAGGTCTTCTAGTCCAACCCTCTGCCCAAGGCTGAACTAGAAGACCTCCAAGGTCCCTCCCAGTTCCTGTTCTACTCTATAGACGCCAGGGGTCCTCAAACTTGACAGCTTTAGGACTTCAACTCCCAGAATTCCTCCTCCTCCAGTCATGTTAGCTCGGGAATTCTGGGAGTTGAAGCCCACAAGTCTTAAACTTGCCCAGTTTTGAAGGCCCTTGATTTACGCCCCCAGGGTCCCCTTATAGAGATACGGATCCTCCTATTCATTCGGGGCGCTGTCCTTCGATCCCCTTGAGATGCCCAAGAAAGAAACCCCCCATCCCCTCTCACCCCCCCCCCCCCCCCCCGGCCCCCTTACGAGGCTTCCCCTTCCCCCCCCCCCCCCAACCCCCCCCCCCCTCCCCCCCCCCCCCGCCAACAGACCCGAAGAAGCCGGCGGAGGCTGCAGCCACGACGCTCCCTCGCGGGCCTTGCGGGAGCTCCTCCACGCCCGCCCCCCCTCTCCGCCTTCGCGCCCTTTTCCCAGCATTCCCTGCGGCGCCGCCAAATGGCCACTTTCCCCCCCCCCCCCCCCCCCGGGGGGGCCCCCCACCCCCCCCCTCAGGCCCCGGGGACTACAATTCCCAGAGGCCTTTTGGGGAAGGGGCTGTGGACGCGAGACGGAGGGGGAAAGCCTCACCTGACGAAGCCTCTCCCCGCGAACCCTCCAGCCGGTGGCGCGGCCCGAGCGGAGGTTGGGGAGAGAGAGAGGGGGCAGAAGACGGGGCGGGGCGGCGCCTTCTCCTCCTCCTCCCGGCTTTCCCCGCCTCGCTTGAGGAGAAAGAAGCCCTCAGAAAGCGGGCTGCGCTGGCTAGGCCGCGCCCCGCGCCCCGAGCTCGGTGCCTATTGGCCAGCGCTTAGCCATCCCCGCCCTCCGATTGGAGGACAGAGACGTCCGTCGTCTTCTTTTTTTTTTTCCTTCTTCTTCTTCCCCTACGACCTCTCACGGACGGCGTGCTGACTTTCCTTCGAATCGCTCGCCCACCGAGCCTGGGAGCTCCGCCTTGTGACCCACTCAAGGGCGCCTTGGAGACAGGAGGACCCCACCCCGGCCCCCTTCCAGCGAGGCTGCCCTTGGATGGCGCCTGCGCGAAAAGTCAGGCGGTCCCAAGGACAGCCTTGTTCTGAGGCCTCCCGTTAGCAAAGGGACGATGGGAGATGCAGTCCAAGGGCAGATGGACCTTGGATTCTCCCTTAGAAAAAGAAAAAAAAAAAGGGGGGGGTTAGGGGGCGGGAATCCCTTTCCCGGGAGTTACCATTTGGGAAGCAGGCGTTGCTGGGCCCTGGCCTCCTCCAGAGTGGAGGGCAGCCAAGCAGCACAATTCCCAGCCTCTGGATCAGGGGGGTCTTCAAACTGGACAGCTTTAAGACTTGTGGACTTCCACTCCCAGAATTCCTCCTCCGGTCATGTTAGCTCAGGAATTCTGGGAGTGGAAGTCCACAAGTCTTAAACTTGCCAAGTTTGAAGAGCCTTGCTCTGGATGCTATTGGGGAACTCCGGGAGCTCAATGCAGCATTTGTCCATCTTAGCCTTTTGAAGAGCTATGGACTTCAAGTCCCAGAATGCCCCAGCCAGCACTTCCGAACTATACGGGCCATCCTCCACTTACAACAGCTTGCTTAGTGACTGGTCAAAGTTATAACGGCACCAAAAAAGTGACTTGTGGCTGTTTTTCACAGTGACAACCATTATGGCATCTCCATGGTTAAAATTCAGATACTTGGCCACTGACTCACATTTATGACAGTTGCAGTGTCCTGGTATTGCTTTTTGCAACTTACTGACCAGCGAAGTCAAAGAAGAAACCAGATTCACTTTTAACACAACTTTGTTACTATCCCAAAGATGCATTTTTTTCCCAAAAGGCAACTGGACTTTCTGGTATTTTTTCTTGGAAGACATTTCGCTTCTCCTCTAAGAAGCTTCTTCAGCTCTGGCTGAATGGTGGGGAATGGAAGGATTGATACTCCTTGCAGACAGCTGATCATTTCCATCCTTTTAGAGGGTCGTTGAGGCCACTTGGAGGTTTATCTGTGTCCCGAGTCAGACTTTTAGCTATACAGTTTGGGATGAAGACCCTTGAAATGGTGTGGGAGTAGGAATGGATTTCCAGAGGGAAAAAATTGCAGACTACAGGAACCATGTGCTCTACTCAGGTGACCGTAACGACCCAGGTAAACCTCCCACTAAAAGGATTATAATAGTAATAGGTGGTGTGTGTCCTGGTGTTCTTGCATCACTGCCAAACTTGGGAAGGGTCTTTCATTTTTTTTTAACTAAAAGCATCTTCAGGCAGGGATGTAAAATTCTTTGGTTTGGGTGAGCATTTTGGAAGAAGGTTGAAGGACTTCATTTCACCAACTCAGCTCTAGCCTTTTTTGAACAGGGTAATTCTTTTTCTGCTATTCTAATCCTTTATTGTGCATTCAGCTTTGAAGAAAAAGAGACTCGAGGCAGACCGACAAGAATAAATGAACCACAATGTGAATATTATTTTTTTAAAAAATAGAAACATGTCAATGCAAAAACTGCGGCCTTTGCAAGCGATCAAACAGACACTGGTCAAATTGGGTTTGCCCTTCCAGGTGGAGGAAAACCCACGAGGCTCTCTTAATTCTGAGATCCTTCATTCCTTTACAAGCCTGCACGCTTCAATAATTTGCCAAGAGGCCATTCACGCTGCCATTTTATTCTGGGTAGAAAAAGGAATCCAGATTTTTAGCCGATGGGAGTTAATCAACAGTGCTTCGTGAACTGGGTCTAAAAATGATTCTATGCAGATTATGTGGTTTTTATCAAGTCCCGCTATGGAAAAAGAAGGCAGGTTGAAGCCACCAGTTTATTCTGAAGATGAATCAAGCTGCCCTTGGCACATGGAGCCTTTATTGCTTCCCAGCCTTGAGCCAGAAAAGGGGAAGAGAGCGGACGCAGTACTTCCCCATTACTCCCTTCAAGATCCAAATAGCCATGGCACTTATATCCCGCTTCACGTGCTTTCCAACCCTCTCTAAGTGGTTTTACAGAGTCAGCCTCTTGCCCCCAACAATCTGGGTCCTCATTTTACCCACCTCAGAAGGATGGAAGGCTGAGGGAGGGAGGAAAGAAGGAATGGAGGAAAGAAGGAATGGAAAGAGGAAGGAAGGAAAAGGGAGGAAGGAAAGGAGGGAGGAAAGGAAGGAGGAAGGAAGAGCACTTAGACTTATATATTGCATCACAGTGCTTTTACAGCCTTCTCTAAGCAGTTTGCAGTCAGCCTCTTTCCCCTCAACAATCTGGGTCCTCATTTTACCCACCTCGGAAGGACGGAAGGCTGAGTCAACCTTGCGTCCTGTCAGGATCGAACGCTAGATTGTGGGCAGAGTCAGCCTGCAACCCCGCACATTCTAACCCCGGAAGCACCGGGGCTCAAATACAAGAGACCAGGTGGAAATAGTAAAAGTGTGCACAATATTTACAGCCAAATCAGCCCGGGAGCAAAAGATCGCTACCGGCTGTTTTGTGAGCGTGCGGAAAGCACAAAAGTCAGATTGGGACACACACACACACACACACTCCCCAACTGAACTACCTTTTAAAATTAAAATAAAAAGATCAGATTTCTTCTACATCCCACAACTTTCTCCTTCTCGGCGTTGAAAAGGTGAAGCTTTCGGAGTCTAATTTAAAAAGCTATCCCAATTTCTCTCCCCCTGCAATTAAGAGAACAGGGGAAGGGTCCCCTCCACTTTCCAACCCTGTATTTATACGGTGGCCTGTTAACACGCTCAGGCTACAGAGGATCTCATGTCCTCTGCATGATCTGGCACAGATAAGAGAAGGACTGAAGTCCACGGATGGACTGCTTACCGGTTCGCCCCGATTTGAGCGAACCGGTTGCTAATTTTATCGTTTTTAATTACCGGTTTGGTGAACCGGTAAATCCCACCCCTGGCTGGCCCCGCCCACCCCACCCCACCCCTCCCAGGAGTCTCCATGGGGCCCATTTTGGATGCCAGGTAAGTACAAGGCCCGCGCAGAGGGTCAGGGAGGGCATAAACCAGGATTGCCGGAAGTTCCAGAAGGCCGGAAACAGGGCGCTTTATGGCCTCCAGAGCAGTGGTGGGATTCAATTTTTTTTACTACAGGTTCTGTGGGCGTGGCTTGGTGGGCGTGGCAGGGGAAGGATATACTGCAAAACCCCCTTCCCTCCCCACCCCACTAGCCTGCTTTCCAGCTCCACTCTCCTTTTGCCAGGCAACCAAAGAAGACCCAGCCAATCAGCTGGGACTCAATGGGAGGCAGAGAAGAGATGGGGTTGGCGTGGGCAGTGGTGGGATTCAATTTTTTTTTACTACCGGTTCTGTGGACGTGGCTTGGCGGGCGTGGCAGGGGAAGGATATACTGCAAAATCCCCCTTCCCTCCCCACCCCACTAGCCTGCTTTCCAGCTCCGTTCTCCTGGGCAGGGCAACCAAAGGAGACCCAGCCAATC
The DNA here is from genome assembly GCF_900518725.1 of Notechis scutatus. The sequence continues at coordinate 262,907 of NW_020717066.1, read as the reverse complement.
AGCTGGGACTCAATGAGAGGCAGAGAAGAGATGGGGTTGGCGGGGCCAGTCAGAGGTGGGATTGGCCGGTTCTCCGAACTACTCAACATTTCTCCGACCGGTTCTCTAGAACCAGTCAGAACCGGCTGAATATACCACCTCTGATCCGGGGGTGGCAGTTTTCACCCTCCCGGAGGCTCAAGTTAAAAGCCTCCAGAGCCTCGGGAGGGCAAAGATGCCCCTCCCCTGCTGCCATGGTGCAGGAGGCCGAGTAGGCCACGCCCATTATGGCCACGCCCACCCAGCAACCAGGCAGAGAATCGGTTGCTGAAGTTTTTGACGCCCAGCCCTGGATTTCAAGTCCTCTCTAACTCTGAATCAGATCACAACAAACCCCCTTTGAACTCTCAGGCAGCTTTCGCTGCGTTTCTCTTTTAAATCTCGCTGAACAGGAACAACCCTCCATCAAGTCAAGCCAGTTTTACTTTGTTTTTAACAGTTCTCCATACTCTTTCAAAACACAGACACGCATATTCCTTGACAAGGCTCACTCTCTCCTTTTCGTGTCAGCATCCTCCCTCCCTCCCTCCCACGGTCAGTAAAAGCACATTTTAGTGAATTTTAAAAAAAAAATTGCTGGCTTATTTGAAGCGGGTTTACCTCCACGCAGAGAATTTTTTTTTTTTAAAAAAAAAGGAAAAATGTTAACTATAATTTCTCTTTGTACAGGAAGCGAACAGAAAGTGAAATGCTCTTTTGAGTTACTACCTGCAGCTAACAGGTGGACTCCCGTCTGTGAAACACGCCAGCGGATCGGGAAAAATCGGGGCCAGAAGCTCTAGGGAGAAGGTGGAATCGGTGGGGGGAGGGAAAAGACCTACCGAAAAGGTAACAGTGGAAATCAAGCCTGCAATGTTTTTTTTTTTTTTTTTTGCATATAATTGGTTGCATTGGTGATGGTGGTAAGGGGGAAGAACGTGGTTGTGATATGTTGCCTGGCGAAGACGGGCTGGAGGAGGCCCGGCAATTGTGCAGCGGGGGACGCCGGGTGGAAGGACAGCCCCGGGAGTCCCTTGTCAGAGACGACAGGCACACCCACCTCTCTCCCAGGGGAAAGCTCAGTAGTCGCAATACCCTCTTGGAGTGCGCCACGTTTCGTGGCCCCTTTCCCCCCCCCTCCACCAACCCCGTCAGGGAAAGAGGCCGCGCGAAGAAAGAGCAAGAGAAAGTGCAAAACGCTTGCGCGGAGTCGCAGGAGTGGACGAAACGAGGGTGGGAGGAAACGCCAACCCTGCTTTTTCAGGAAGCACACGGGGGTCAGCTCTCCACAAGCCAGTGCATAGAGAAGGAGTCCCATCATTCAGGGTGCTGAAGGCCAAGCCTGTTGGCCCCTAGGGGTGAACGTCGGAGTGGGGTATCCTTCCACTCTCCCCCCCCCCAAAAGGAGAGCTCTGTGGATGGCGGGACAGGACCGCTGAATTCTCCGCCGCCCAACGCAAAACGTCTTCGCGCAACGTCAAAAATGGTGGCACCTTTCCCTCCGCCCGCCCACCCATCGCCTTTCCCATCCAATCAAGCTGTCTACATGCCTTCCTTCTCCAGAAGTGGCTCTCCTCTTCCTCTCTTCAGATCTCTCTCTCTCTCTCTCTGGAGCCTCACCCAGCTCTGCCGCTCGAAAACGTCGTGCAGTTGTTGCCCCCCCCCCCCGAATGCCTGAGGTTCAAACCCCGCTCCCAAATGTCACCCCATTGCTTCGGAATCCGACCACTTCAGAGGTCACTCCATGAGCAAGTCTTCAGCTCGGGCTCCTGGTCTTCTCCCCAGACAGGAAACGGTAAAAAGGGAGCAGATCCACGGGGGGGGGGGGGGGGAAGGAAGGGAGAAACACCTACAAGAGGGGGTTCCAGGAAGAGAAGGGAATGCCTTCCCAAGCAATTGTGTGCAGGTTGACATTCTGGGACGGGCTGGAAGAAAGCCCGCCCCCGCCCTCCTCCTTTGCCCCAGCCATCGTCCGGGGAAGCGTTATGGCGTGTAAGCCGGCGGTGGCTGGAACTGGTTGATGCCTTCGTACTCTGCAGGGTAAGGTTCGTTCTCCTCCATCTCGGACAGAAGCTCCAAGGCCTGCTCCTCTTCTTCAGTGGGGTAGTGGCGCAGCAGGTTGGCGGCCGTGGCCAGGATGGATGCCCCGCCGGCTCCGGCCACCAGGTAAAAACTGATGGCAAACGTAACGTAGACCTGCGAGCCGTGGTACTTCTTGTGCTGCTGCTGCTGGGCGAGAATCAGCTCCGAGGCCCAGTAGCAAAACCCGATCACCGTGGCGCACTGCAGCACTGTGGGCAGAAGGAAAAGACGGATGGGAACATGGGGAATGAGGACATGGGCAATGACCCTTTCTCAGGCTAACAGAGAGAGAGACAGACAGGCAGACACGGAGAGAGACAGAGAGAGAGAATGAAAGACACGGAGACACACACACACACACACAGAGTGATAGACAGAGAGAGAGACACACACACAGACAGCTAGCGAGGAGCCAATGGGTTGCATCATCTCAGTTACCTGCTAAATGAACATTTTTTTTTTTGCTTTTTGAACTCTCACACTCTTTTTAAGATGAAAGTGTGGGATGGGGAGAGATAAGATCTTTCGGGATCTGAAGCTGAATGTACACGTTGGACTGGTTTGTCTCATGGAGAACTGACTGGACAAAAAGATGCTTTATGACTTGTTTTTAACGCAAATGTGGGGTAGAAACCAAATGGACTGCAAAAAAGCAGTTTAATGTCTTCCCGATGGTCTTTATTAGCCCCCTCCTAAGGTCATTTGGAGATGATTTTGTGGCCTATGGCCAAACCAAGGGCCAAAGGCTTGAGTTGCGCCAATGGGAGAAAGCATAGGTCCTTTCTCTGGTCCCAAAGGTGCTTTTTCAAGAGGCAGCTGGACTTTTTTGGTCTAGTTTCACCAAAATGAGTCCAGTTGCCTCTCAAAAATGCAACTTTGGGATATCGGTGACCTGGAGGACCAAGCAGCTTTCCCTTGTTAGTCCAACTAATTGTGCCTTCAGCACAGAAGCGGACTCGGTAGAGCAATGTGGAACATGTGCTTTAAAATTTCACACGGGTGAAAATCTTAACACTGTAGGGACACAAACAGGGGAGGTGTTCCAGGCTCCAAGATCAATTTTGCGAATTTTTTAGCAACTGGTTCTCTGGCTGGGTAGGCGTGGCTGGTTGGTCATGTGACTGGGTGGGTGATGTCACTCATCACATCCAGCCGCGCCTCCTGGCCACTCACCTCAAAGGAACAGGTGTCAGAAATATTTCTCTGGTCTTTTAGAGTGGCCAGCAGAAAGGGAGTGGGGGGGAGTAGTGCATACCGTAGATAAGTGCTAGGCACTTATCTAGGCGGCCGAAGCTTCTGGGGCGCAAGATTATTACTGGAGAGCATGATTGATGACTCTTGGCTAGGGATGTGTCCCATTGGTGAATATACATGCAGGGGGTGGGGGAAGACCAGGGTCAAGGGGGAAATGAATGATGCGTCTCGGAGTCGGCTGCACCCAGGTAGCACCGGCATGTTCACCCCTAATAAATCTTTTTTTAAACTCTGAGAGATGCAGCTAGAAACTCATGATTTAAATGGGGGTAGATTGTCAGCTGGTTGGGGCTAATCCCATGACTGGTTGGTCCACCCCTGCCCATTTTTCGGCCTCTTTTTGAGCCATTTTCAGGCTGGTTTTTGGGGCCATTTTCAGGCTAACAGCCCGAAAAACAGGCCATTCTCCGAACCACGCAAAATCGGAACAAGGGATTCGGGCGAACCGGTCCGAACTGGCTGCAGCCCACCTCCGCTCTCCAGCTACCTGTGAGAATGTGAGCAAAGGCGTAACGGCGCGTAATCTTCAGTGCGGCGTGTTTGGGCCCGAAGACGTCGAGAAGGAACGCTGAAAGGCTACAGATGATTCCCAAGAAGCAGAAAGCAGCAATCACCCGAAGCAGCAGCACCGTCTGGGGGTTCATGCAGTAGTCTGGAGGGAGGGAGACAGAATCAACAAGTCGGTTCCATGAGGGGCTTTACTTCTGATCAGAAGAAACGCTTCCTCCTGTCACAGATTCAGCCTTCCAGTTGACAACCCAGGGCTATGGGACGTTGCCATCAGAGGTGGCATTCAGTCAGTTCGGACCAGTTCTGGGGAACCGGTTGCGGAAATGTTGAGTAGTTCAGAGAACCGGCCAATCCCGCCTCCAACTGGCCCCGCCCCCATCTCTTCTCTGCCTCCCATTGAGTCCCAGCTGATTGGCTGGGTCTTCTTTGGTTGCCCTGCGCAGGAGAACAGAGCTGGAAAGCAGGTTAGTGGGGTGGGGAGGGAAGGGGGATTTTGCAGTAACCTTCCCCCAAGAGTGGGGAGGGAATGGAGATTTTACAGTATCCTTCCCCTGCCACGCCCACCAAGCCACACCCACCAAGCCACACCCACAGAACCGGTAGTAAAAAAAAATTTTGAATCCCTGGTTGCAATATTATTTACTGAGTCTTCTGATGTTCAATAGACTTCTGCTACTGGGACATTCTTCAGATATGGATAATTTGCCTCTTCAGAATTTGCCCAGGAACTTAAAATGAAAGAAATGTAAGAATTGCTTCTTAAATCGGGATTCTAAGAATTCATATATCTCGAGGAGGCAGAGTTACAGAAGGCTGAGGTGGGTGGAAGGAAAGTATCTCAAGCTACGTGGCTTAGAGAAAAGTAATGTTCAATGGATCAAAAAGAATTAGGTTGGGTTAAAGACAAAAATAAAAATTGTCTCAAGAGTTGCTTAGACAAATGGCAAAGTCTTTCTTTGTTCTATGCTGGTCACCGGGGTTTACTAACTTCCACGAGAGCAGCATCCTGAAACGCTACAACCTGGTACGGATCTTATCTTTTAAGAGGCACCCATTGCGCTAAAACAAATGTCTTTTCCATATGAATATAGATAGAATAGAATTCTCCCCCCCCCCATCTCCCCCAAACTCTCCAAAAATCCAGGACCAAGTCCCATCGCCTTAAAACTCTTTCTCCATTTCACAAAACCCACACGGGATAGTTTTCTGCTTCGGCTTTTCCGGGAAATGAGGGCTGCATCCTGGTTTTATGGGGTAAAGATTGTATATTTCTTCACACCTAGGGATATTACAAAATTACATGCCATACAGAATGACATAAACACCTGAAGATTCCTACAAAGTAATCTTCAGGTGTTTATGTCATTCTGTATGGCTGCCTACCTTGCAAACAGTGATGATAAATAGCTAGCAGAATTAAAAGTCTTATTGAAAACAGATATTACAACAAGCATTATATATTTATATATCTAAAAGCAAAAGACCACTCAGGCATCGTAACAAAATCTCCACAACTGTAAAGCCTACAAACTTGAAATCTGGCACGTCGCTTCCTCTTGGCTTCTAGGTGCTCACGAAGAAAGGATTTTTCCAAATGACTCATCAGAGCATTTAGAGTATTTCCTATATTATTATTATTAACACGCTCTGATGCTAAGGAGTTCTAGTCCTCCTCCCCACCTGGAAAGAAATTTCTTGGGAAGGCAAAACACAAGCAGAGGAGAGGAGGTTCAGTTTCAGTTTCGATTTCAGATCACCAAGCAGCTGGTGAAAGCAGTTTCACTCTGACAGTTTCCTCAAGGACTACTTTCCACCTACTTTACACATTGCTTCTTCACTGGTTTATCCTGAGGCCTTTGCCCTGGCAAGAAGCAGAACCATAAAAAAAAAAACCCCACACACACATACACAGACCTTGGCTTGATCTTGTGGTTTAAGCACCAGGTTATAAAAATGGGGGAAACAGTGAGTTTTAGTCTTGCCTTAGGCATGAAAGCCAGCTAAAGTTTAAGCAGAATTCCCCCCCCCCCCCCCCCCGCTTATTGGTGGGTGTTTGAGTTGATTTTTTTTTTTTCCTTTTTTTTACATTTTTTCCCTTTTTTCATCCTTACTGTTGGATGTATGAGGTTTTTTTTTTCCTCTCCAGGTTTTTTTTTTTTTGCTTTGTATTTTATAAAACATAAAATAGTAAATACATATTTTTTTAAAAAGAAACGTTTAATTCAGATCCGTAAGCGCTGGTGCAGCTAATACAAAGGTTCACTGTTTATTCATTCTGGAGAAAAGTAGGCTGGTTTATTCGTTGGTGCCACTGTGTTCCATCTTGCCAAAGGCTGGGGCTGTGAATCAGTGAGATTTAATTCTCCATGAAGCAACTCGGTGGGTTTAGAGCGCATGAATGTCCAAAAAGAAATGCTCTAAAATTTGATTTGTATTTTGTTTTTAACTCTCAGTGTTTTCCTCTCTCCAAAATCAACTTTGGGAGAACAAAAAAAACAACGATACTAGAGTTTTAAACAAGAACTGCTTGACATTGTTCCCAATCTGTTCCATGCAGGTCCTCCCAATTCAAGAAACTGAAAATCCTGTTTTAATGCCAGTTCGCCATGGTTACAAATAACAGTAATAACAAAAAAACTACAAAATGTGCTCGGTTTTAAGAGGTTTCACATGGAGCATAATCAGAATAATATATCAGAATTTGATATATACACAAGGCTAATTGCCCTAAACTGGCAACAATTCAACCTCATTTCAGTAGGAACTGAACTGGAGTTATTTGGTGGGTTGGGATGTACACCGAGGAACAAACAAACCCAGGCTTGTGACTATAATAATCTACTTTTAAAATGGAGATTGTGGGAAAACAAGTGAGGACAGAGGAAAGTTAAACAAGCAATGAGAATTTGAAATTCCTGGTTGATTTCCATAGTCTTCCCTTTGGTCAGGATAGTGTTAAACCAAGAAGTCAACTCCACCAGGCGGCTAAAACTGTCTTTACTGAAACTGATTATAACAGAATCTTGCAAGTCTGATTGTTTTTACCTTCTCTCCCTTCTTATGCTCAGTTATGAGTCAGTGTAGCACAATGCCAACAATAATACTAACAGTAATGTATGAAACTTATATGCCAACCGGCTCTCAATGCCTCACGACAAAGAAATTACAATAAAATCAATGCAACTGGCTTTCAAAGATTTTGTTATCCCCCTTAAAAGTTACCACCACTCTTAGAACTTAGAATAACTCTATTGTCACTTTGAATGGACACTACACTAATTGGCATACATTAAAATGAAATTTCGTTCCATATGGCTCTCAAAGGGTCACCACTTCCAATATACACCCCCCCGCCCCCCGTTACTATGGCAGCTGGAAAGTAAAGATTCTTGAAGGCTGACACAGCGACTCTTTAAAAAGGACGATTTGTCGAGTCGATTTAAATCAAGTCTTTTTACTCGTGGTTTCGCCTCCGGACAAATAAACGGCAGAGGATCAGACACACGAGACCAATCTATAGTTATCTTTTCAGAGCATCCGTTTCCTGCTCACCTTTATTTATATCTGATATTTTTTTTGTATTTTTTTTCTTTTCACAAATCTCGATCATCTCTAACAGTACTGAGGCATCTTTGTGACATACACACATCTCCATACCTTTCTAATGATTCATATACATTTCTGTATCTTCTGATCTCTTCAATTCTTATCCCTATTGTTCATTCATTCCTACCCATTTTCCCAAACTGTACAATACTCCGAGTCTTCCTTGCCTTTTAACTCTAGGGCAGGGGTGTCCAACCTTGGCAACTTTAAGACTTGTGGACTTCAACTCCCAGAATTCCTCAGCCAGCAAAGCTGGCTGA
>NW_020717066.1:234591-250683 GCF_900518725.1 Notechis scutatus | reverse complement strand
CACTACACATATACACATACTAACACTATAACTTTTGTGATATGTATGTATATGTGTGTATGTGTGTGTATGTGCGTGTGCGTGTGTGTGTGTGTATACACACACACACACACACACAATACAGACAAACACAATACAGAAGCCTGATGATGGCAGATGAGATTCTGCCAAAACGTTGCTACAACTTTAAAAGCACAACTATAATGACGTGGGAAAATACCCGAACAAAGCTGAATACCATACATGTAAGTACCGCAAAAACTTAAGAAAATAAATATATATACATACACACACACATACACTACACAAATCCTGTAACTTTTCTGATGTGTGCATGAGTGTGTGTGTGTACATACACAGTACAGACACACCTACATACATACACTACACAAACCCTATAACTTTTGTGATATGTGTGGCACGACCATACACACTACAGACACACACACAGTGTCACTTCGAGGGCGGGCACCAGACGTTCATTTCCGAGGTGTGCCAGTGTGTCCAGAGGGAAAAGGAAAAGGGACAGTCAAGGGTGTCTCCTGATCCTGATCTCGCCTGAACCAACAAACGCTCCAAATCCAAGGAACCCGCTGAGCCTCCAGCGGGGCTCTAAGCCCTTCCGGGGCCTCCAACCTCCGAGCACAGCTGTGGCTGGGGGGTTCTGGGGGGTCGGAGTCCGCCAGGCTTTAAAGCTGGCCGAGGCTGGAGAGCTGCCCCCCACCCACCCACCCATCCCCTCCTCCTCCTCCTCGCCATCTTCGCCTTAGCGCCCGGCCTCTGTTCCCCCAACGCGCCGAACCCCCAAATCCCGGTCGGCGAACCCCAAGACCCCAAGCAGGAGCCCCTCCCCTCCCCGCCCTTCCAGGTAGTCCGCGGGATAAGGAGGACCCTCCGCACAGGCCGCCCGCCCAGACCGGGGCGGATGGGGGGGAGCGGAGGAAGGAGCGGGACACCCCGTCAATCACCGGGTCGGTCCGGGCCGGACCCAACGGCACACACCCCCGTCCCCTCCCCCGCCGTCCTCCCGCGGGCCCTTCCTCCTCACCGCTGCCGCTCCCGAGGCCTTGAACCGCGGCGGGCCTCCGTGGAAGGGGACGGGCGGGGGGCGCCGATCTTGACAAAACCGCCGCCGCCGCCGCCGCTCCCTCAGCTTCCCGGCCACCGCCGCGCTTCCGCTTCCGCCCCCTCGAGGCGACGTCACGGCGGCCGTAGGGCGTCCTGAGTGACGTCACGGCGTTCGGGTCGCGTCCCGCGCGGCGTAAAGGCGTCCATGTCGCGACTCGCGTGACGTCACGGCGCCGTGTCGCGCCCGCCTCAGAAAACCTAACCGCCATTACTGTACTCGCTGCCCTGCCCCCCCCCCCCACATCCGCACAAATACACACAACGGGCCGAAATGGGTTGCGAAACAACTCGTGAAGCAGGAAGGCTTTGGGGGCCCGAGGAACATCCCCCCCACCTCCCCCGGTTCTTGGGGACCGGGGCTACCTCGGCGGTGCTGAGAGGAAACAAGGGGGGGGGGGGGGAAGGAGGAAGAGGGGGAGAAATACTACGAATCCCAGCAGGCTTTGCGGCGAGGGCACTTCCGGTTCTGCCTTCTCTAAGGGACTTTCGCGTTGGATCCAGCTTGATAAAAACAAGGAACGGCAGGCAGGCCGTGCAACCACATAGCCCATTCTTCCCGGCGAGGGGCTTTCTTTCTGACTCTCAGGTGAGTGCTGAGGCCGTCACTCCCGCGGGAGCGAGAAGCAAAGCTTTAAAATTGCAAGTCTGTATATTCCTTTCCAGATGGTAGTCCTCGACTTACGACCGCAATGCAGCCAGCCTTCCCGCTGCTAAGCGAGACGGTTGTTAAGTGAGGTTTGCCCCCATTGGATGATCTTTCTTGCCACAACTGTTGAGGCCGTCATTACAGTGGTTAAGTCACACACAGACACACCCTTTTCCCTGCTCCTTTTCCTTCCCTTCATTTCCTATTTCCATCCTTTGTTTCTTTGCCTTTTATAATAATAAGCCAATACAAAATTTAAAAAAAAGATAAGTTAGTAACCCAGAAGGATGCAAAAGGTGGATCATGTGACACCCCCTCACACACACACTGTGACCGTCATAAAACCAAGCCACTTGCCCAGTGTCTACATTTTGTAAGTCTGAAAAATGTCCCTTTTTTTCCCCCACTGCTTTTTTTTTGGGGGGGGGGTGTTAATTTTTTTAATTTTATATTTTACAATAATTCCATCTTTCGGTTCAACCTTATGTTCACAGGCCAGGGGTCAAGCGCTCCGTTTTTTAATCCCATGACCGTAAACGAAGCCCTCCTGCTGAAAGAAAACCTCTTCATTTTATTTGCAGGGGTTTTAAGGTTCGGTTCTGTTGTGACCACTTGGTGTTCCGATGAAGGACTCCTTGACCCTCCTGTCCCGCATCCAGGCACACCCGGATTCCCGTTGCTGGTTCCTAGCTTGGAATCCTACAGGGACACTGCTGGCTTCGTGTGGTGGAGACCGTAGCATCCGCATCTGGGGGAAAGAAGGTAGGCTCAGGTGATCAGCTTGTAGATACTTGATTAATATGGTTAGTCTTGGGGTGCCGAGATCAGGCAGGGATGTTGCCAAGCACATTGCCAGGTGCTTTCTCTCTCACCAGGTGATGCCTGGGTGTGCAAGTCCCTTTTGGGTGAAGGGCATCAACGGACCATCCGCAAGGTGGCCTGGTCCCCCTGTGGGAACTACTTGGCTTCAGCCAGCTTTGATGCAACCACCTGCATTTGGAAGAAGAACCAGGATGATTTCGAGGTACAGCATCCAACTTTGTGGCTGCTAATTCAGATTTGCTCAATGGAGAGATAATACGTTTAAATTGCTATATTTGAGGATTAACCAGTAAAAAAAAATTAAGGTTATCCTAAATCCTTCGTTGTGTAACTGCTCTTGTAGATTCATTTGGTTCCAATATTTTCAAACGAGCATCACGTGCAGCAAGAGCATTGTGAAAATAAAGCGGGAATGTACACAAAATACGACTGCATCTGGAAATGTTGCAACTCGCAATAACAAATATTTACGGGGCGCAATTTATAGTACGCTAGAGAAATGCAATTCAGAACTGAGCAATTCAAATCTTGCCTGGGTGCAAAATTGGAATGCAGTTAAAAAGAGGGAGCAGTGAGAATCTCAATGGAGAAATAAAAAACATCAAGTCACTTTAAACATACTTTTCTAAGACAAAATTTTTCTAAGCCTTTTGTGACTTTCTGACAAGCAAAGTCAACGGAGAAGCCAGATTCATATCATTTAACCACTGCAGTGATCCAGTTAGAAAAGGCCAAGAAAAGGCAGTAAAATGGGACAAAACTCACTGTGATGACCTGGAGTGTAAACACAAACGTAACAAAATCCAAAACGTGAATAAATGTCCTTTAATGCCTCCAACTTGGCCCCACTGGTTCAATAATTCTCAGTTGGAGATGAAACGTACTCAAAAATAGTCTTCAAAAGAAAGCCATACAGTCCGAACTTAATGAGCAGATAGAGGTGAAATAAAAAACCAAAACAGACTACAATGAAGGAATTTCCACAATGGACCAGGATAAGTAATTACCAACTTCAAGGAGATAACAAGGCAGAGTCTGTTGGAAGGATGCCAACCAAGATAACTTCAGCCCAAAATAAAACATGCTTTGCTTCTGACAACGCTGTGTTTTAACCGTCTCTCTTATATACTAGTCTCCCCAGCTGCAACCAATGAGGGGGATCATGGATGCTTCCTCTCTCGTAAGCCAAGTTGTTTCGTTCTCCATTCCTGCGTGTCCTAGGATGCAGAGGGCCTGGTTCTTCCTCTGACTGCCCAGCCGGCCTCTGCCCTTCCCCAGCCTCCTCCACAACCTCCAGACCCACACCTCCACTCCGGGCTGTTCCTCCTCTCCCTCAGAGTCCGACTCTAACAAGGGCATGACATTTAGCAACATAAATTTTGAGCTCAGTTGTACTAACAGTCAAGGCAAAAGTCAGCAGAATTCCAGGAGGCTGGACTTGGATCACTTGTGAGAACGTGGTGATTCCAAACTGATGGTGTGTTTGACTCCACCCTCCCGGTCATCTCCTCCGCTGCCCGGCCATCGCACATTTCTCTTTGTGGTCTCAGATTGAAACGTCCCCTCTCTCTTTCTCCACCCAGTGTGCAGCGACTCTGGAGGGCCACGAGAATGAGGTGAAGTCTGTAGCCTGGGCCCCGTCCGGCAGCCTCTTGGCTACCTGCAGCCGAGACAAAAGCGTCTGGGTTTGGGAAGGTGAGCGAGAGCTTGGAGAATCGTGGGAGGCAGGCAATCCTTTGGCAATAGGGGTAGGTTGGCAGGAGGGGGGGGGGGGCATTGGAATTTTCAGGACCTGTTACGATGCCCTCACCAAGTGGCTGCCAGGATAAGCACGGCTAATCACAACCCCGCTCCCATTTGATCCCCAAAGTGAAGGAATGCGCTTCTGTCCTCACAACCCCACAGAACACGGCACTGCTGTGGCTTCTGGTTTTGCTTTCCGGGCGTGCAGGAAGGAAGGACTGCTTTCTAAGAATGTCAAAGAGATTCATGTAAGTCAGGCTTTTTAAAATAATAACATTAGGGAAGCTGCCACTGTCAGCCAGATGTTCAGACCAGATTTGGCATTTTGGTCCACCTATCAAGTCCTTCCCAAGGATCTGGGCCAGGCAGATGTGGATGCTTGATGGTGTTGGAGATATTATGGCAAGTTGTAAGCTGTTCTGGCTAAAGCTGCCTTTCACCATTGACCGATGGGGATTTTGCCATTGCCAGTGATACTATGAGTAGTAGTATGGTTTGTCACGGAGTCAGCCTGATGTTCAGACTGGATTTGACATTTTTGTCCACCTATCAAGTCCTTCCCAAGGACCTGAGATAGGCAGGTGTGGATGTTTAATAGTGTTAAAGGTATAGTCACGGATGTTAGCTGTTCGGGGTAAAGCTGCCTTTTGTGATTGGCGGATGGGGATTTTTATTCAATCACTTTTTTTATCAAATCCCCCCCCCCCTCCTTCTCCCTTATAGTGGATGAAGAGGATGAATATGAGTGCATGAGCGTCCTGAATTCTCACACGCAGGATGTGAAGCATGTCGTCTGGCATCCTAACCAAGAGGTGAGTCCCGCTTTCTTCCTTGGGGTAGTGTTGTAATGACAAGGCAGTCGAGTTGTTTGATCATGAACAACTGAATTATGATGATGATCTTTATTGGAGTATAGTCTTGCATTTATATACATTTTTAGTTATCCTCCATCATTGGTTAACTTTGGTTACTGCTTAACTTTCGTTACTGTTTAGTACAGTAATCCATACAATTAATTATCTCTAGTTAAAGTCTAACATATGTCTACTTCCCCTCTCTAATCCTCCTTTATCCATAGATTAGTGACTTTGTTTGCCTGAGTTGTATTTGCTTGGAAACATTCTTAATCTGAGGTTTGCCATCCGAGATTGGAACATTCCTGCAATTACAACTCTACAGGGTAGGGTAGGGAGCTCTCCTTTTCTGCGTTGCTACAACAACTGGAAGATTGTTTTTGTGAAACAAATGCAGAGATTCTCTGGAAATGGGCATTTTCCACGTAGCCCAGCAGGCTGTAAGTCCTTTGTAGATTCTGTAACAGCTTTGTTCCCCTAGGCCGTCCGCCTGGTAAACTTGGCAAGATTCATTTTTCTCACCGCGTACATGTAGACATCCAAACTAGACTGTGTTGTTTCTCTGGGTCATATGATAGATGTGGGTATATGCATAATTTTGTATTTATGTATTTATTTTGTCATGGTTATGTAGTGTATATTGGAGGTGGAGACCCTTTTGAGAGCTGTCTGCAGATAAATTTCATTTTAATGTATGACAATTATTGTACATCCAAAGTGAGAATGAAGTTATTCCAAAGTCTTAAGTCTTTGGTTCTTCTGGTGATGCTGATTTGGATTTTTTTGATCTTGGGTTTGTTTTTTCCCCTCCTCCCAGCTGCTGGCATCTGCCAGTTACGATGACACCGTCAAACTGTATCGTGAGGAGGAAGACGACTGGGTGTGCTTCAGCACCTTGGAAGGGCACGAATCCACGGTGTGGAGTTTGGCTTTTGACCAGAGTGGAGAAAGGCTGGCTTCCTGTAGTGACGACAAGACCGTGCGCATTTGGCGCCAGTTTAAGCCAGGCAACGAGCAAGGTGGGTGGTACAGCATGGTGCCCTGTGTTACATCGCAGGGGATAGAACTCTTTATTTATTTATTAAAATGTATTTGCCATCCACCTTGCTACAAGGTGTCCCTGGGCGGCTTACAACATTGCAATAAAAATTCAAAATGATGATGAAAAGATGGGAGGGAAGGGAGCATGATGGGGTCGAAAGTCCCTACCGAGAGCGGTGAGTACAGTGGAGAAGATGATAGGGAGTTCTCTTCCCGTTATTCAGGGTATTGCTTATAAATGCTTATGTGCCTAGAGCTCGAAGCCTTGTTAGAGACCCCACACACCCGCTTTACGACCTGTTTCTGTTGCTCCCCTCTGGGAGGAGGTTTTGAAGTACTTTCTAGCAGGGCCACCAGATTCTGTAGCAGCTTTGTTCCCCGTGCCATCCATCTAGCAAACTCGCAAGATTCGTTTCTCTCCCGTTCACACATATACATTCGGACCAGACTGTGTTGTTTCTGTGTCATACAATATATGTGGGTCTATGCATAATTTTGTATTTATTTATTCCGGCATGGTTATGTAGTGTATATTGGAAGTGAAAGCTGTGTGCAACAAAATTTCCACTTTAACGTACGCCGGTTAGTGTCCATTCAAAGTGACAATAAAGTTATTCTGGTCTTCTAAATTAGTCCATCAACCAACTCAAACATGGTACCTGGGTGTCACTAGCTTTAAGAACTGTAGTGATTCAGATAACAGATAACAACCAGAGTTGGAAGGGACCTTGTGGGTCATCTAGTCCAACCTCCTGCCCAAGCAGGAGACCCTACACCATTTCTGGCAGAGGGGAGTCCGATCTCTTCTTGAAAGACTCAAGTGATGGTGCTCCCACAATTTCCGAGGGCAACTTCTGTTCCACTGGTTCACTTAACTACTGTGGCAAGAAAGGTTAACAACACTGTCTCACTTAGCAATAGAAATTTTGGGCTCGATGATGGTCATTAAATTGAGAATTATTTGTATTAGACTGCCTGCATCTGAGTAAGGTTCTGAGCCAAGGGCAAAATCCTGGTTACCATAAAAGTGGGTCACTTAAGGGCCACCGTATCCCCCTTCCCACCCAATCGTATTTCCTATCCCAGCAACTATTCCTCAACACACACACACACACACCAAACCCTTGATTGGACCTCTCTAAACCTCCCCTCCCTCCCCTCCCCGCAAAGAAGCCTGAAGCCCCTGCAGCAGAGCCAAGAGGCAGCAGCGTCAGGAACTCCCTTGTGTGTTTCAGGTGTGGCCTGTAGCAGTCCCGATCCCATTTGGAAGTGTGTTTGCACCCTCTCTGGCTTCCACACGCGGACCGTCTACGACGTGGCATGGTAAGTGGAGATGCTTCCCGCCCAGAGCGTCCTGGGACAAGCTGAGATCTGTGTCGAGGACGGGTTGTTGTTGGGGGTGTTTTGCAAGTCGTGCACCGTTGTGGATGAAGGAGTAGCACAACTTTTTAATTGCTTCTCTACAGAGGAATGTAGGTCCGTGAAAGCTGTTTTCCACTGTGGAACCTTTTAAGTTTTGCAACTATTCCCGATTCCTACAATCAAAGCCAAACTCTGCCTCTTTGCAACAACATCTTTGGATAAAGATGTTTTAGCTACTGTCGTATAGTTGTCTTAAGACACTAATTTTACCTCTTAACCTTCCCCACCAAAGCACAGAAAAAGAATAGCTGCATCTCTATAAACCGGCAAGAAGCCACGTTCTGTATTAGGGTAGGACCACAAGAAGAACAAAGCTAAGCCACCCCTGCTTAATCTAGTGGCCTGAAAAAAACCAGGCATCCCATTTATAAAATCAATCGATCCTTCTCCCTATAAATATGAATCGTGCATGCTCCCCATCGTCCTTGCAGAAATTGCAGGAAAGAAAGGGGGGTAACCGGAGGCCTTTTAAGAAAAGATAGGACAGCCACTTCTCTCAATTTGCATGTCTCCTGCTTGAGCAGGGGGTTGGACTAGAAGACCTCCAAGCTCCCCTCTTTGTGTGGCACGGTGGCCTAGTGGTGGAAGACGCTCACCTTCCACTTGGAAGGTTGAGAGATCAACCCTCGGTAGCAGCAGATGTTTCCTCTCCTAGGGCGGGGAAAAAAAATATATTTTTTTTTGCTGTGAACTCCATGTAGGCATCAGGGAGGGCACCTGGCCAGTAAATGCTCAGTTCCACCCCACCCCGAATTAAGGGATTACATCGTAAAAAGGGAGGCATTTCACGCTCAGCTTCTCTTTCAAACGCCCCGCTACGTTCTGAGCCATCTAATCCTAAGGCGGAATGGTTTTCTTTTCCAAATTCTTGGCAGGTGCCACCTGACAGGTGCCTTAGCCACCGCTTGTGGGGACGACGCCCTCCGGGTGTTTGAGGAGGAGCCCCTCTCGGACCCTCATCAGCCCACCTTCTCCTTGGCTGCCCACGTGGCCCGAGCCCACTCTCAGGACGTGAATTGCGTTGCCTGGAACCCCAAAGAGCCGGGCTTGCTGGCTTCGTGCAGCGACGATGGAGAAATGGCCTTCTGGAAGTACCAGCGCCCAGAGACCTGCTGAGTATCTTCTTGTCTCCAGGGTGGGGTTCACAAGCACAGATTCCCCCCCCCCCCCAGAAAAACAACAACAGCTAAACCTCCTACAAACTGATATGTGGTCGCTGTTTCCATCCTTTCCGAAGAACTGCAGTTCCCCACTACCTTATCAAAGGAAAACACTGGATTTAACTGAAAGGGAATCTTGATTGTTCTCTGATATATGGATCCCAGGGTATTAGTCCCAAAGCAGAGTGCACTAAAGGGGGAATGTCAAGGTTCTCCTCCCTTCTACGCCGGCTTCAGAGTAAGTGAAATCAGAAGCTTGAAATGTTGGTTCCTCCTTGATAAAACCAGGAAAGGGAAAGGAGCTGTGATTTGGGCATCTATACAAAATGAATAAAATAGAACACCTGTTGTTCACCTTGACTGCTTTATTAAACTATAACTTCCCCAACCTGGGGCTAAGGTAAAACACAAAGATTTCTCTCTCTGGGGAAAAGGAAAGAGACAGGCTGGAGGAAGATGGGAAGGATGGATTTCAAAGGGCAGGACTGATAGTACAAGGTTTGGGCTTTTTTGCCAAGGAATGTCTTCTTCGGGATTTTTTTCCCCCCCATTTATGATGGGCACCTAGTTTTTCTCCACTTCCCATTTCATTTTTAAGAACAATCCTCTCTAAAATCAATTATTTTTCACTTGTGAATGACCCGATGGGGACCAGCTTTTTCATCATTTCCTTCACCTTATCCTCCATGTTCTTTCTCATCCATTGAAATATAGCTGCATTCACCGTTCCAATCGTCTGATTTCCCCCCCCCCCGGCACGTTGCAGTTCCCGCAAACCCATCCAGCTTCTTTCCAGCAGGAAGACAAACCCGCGACAAGTAGAGAAAAATCACAATGCAGGTTTCTTAAGAGCTTCTCCTTCCCCTCCTCTTTTGAACTCCTGACAGTGGACAAATGTATTAAAAATAGACACCCCCCTCACACTCACTTGACAGTTTCCTCCAGGCAAGTCGATTCAGCTTGCTTCCCCGGGACGGAATAATCAGGTGTGCTGGTAAGCCTGCTAGCTTTTGCATGTTCCACACCTGAAGGGATGACTTGGGAATGTCTACATGTCAAACTGATGTGCTCAAGTGGAAGCTCTTAGTGGAAAACAACACGCTATGTGGATGTGGAGAGACAGAGAGAGTCTGCCCTTGTGGTGGCCCAGTGGTTAGAATGCAGTATTGCAGGCGGATTCACTGCCCACTGATAGCAGTTCGATCCTCATGGGCTCAAGGTTAGCTCAGCCTTCCCTCCTTCCCAGGTGAGTAAAATGTGGACCCAGCTTGTTGGGGGACAGAGGCTGACCCTGTAAACTGCTTAGAGAGGTCTGGAAAGCACTGTGAAGCAGTGTATAAGTTTGAGTGCTCTTCCTTCCTTCCCTTCCTTCCTTTCCTTCCTTCCTTCCTTCCTTCCTTTCCTTCCTTCCTTCTCTTATTCTCTTTCTCCTTCATGGTGCTGCAGTGCTTAGAATTCAGTATTGCAGGCTAACTCTGCCCACTGCCAGGACTTCAATCCTGACTGGCTGATGGTTGACTCGGCCTTCCATCCTTCCAAGGTAGGTAAAATGAGGACCCAGATTGTTGAGGGGCAAGAGGCTGACCCTGTAAACCACTTAGAGAGGGCTGGGAAGTGGTATAGAAGTCTAAGGGCTACGGCTACCTGCTGGTTATGTCCCAATAATGACTTATTTTTGGCCAACTACAAAGCCAAAAAGTTGGGTTTGATCTAAATACACCGGGGGGGGGGGGGGGGGGGGGGGGGGGAGAGACTTGCATGATGGCCTGGCTATAAAAATCAAGATAATTTTAACGAAGTCCTCTTGTGTCCCTCAATTATTCACCTGCAATTAGTTCTCTGATCTTTTGTTCCCTGGCACTTTGTTCCCCTTAACACGTAGCATTTTCTTCCATCGATGCCTGCTCGTTGTAGCAAAACAACAACTACTTGCATGATGAATTACTGAAGTGGCTGAATCATCTGCACATTTCTCCGGCATCACCTTCCTTTGACGCAGACACATCCCTGAAGCTGTACCACTTCCTAAGCCACATTAGCTGGTTTCCTATTTTGGCAATGCAAGGCTGTTAACTCCGAGGGTCTCGTCTCCTCTCCTGCACTCTAAATAATAGCTCAGTGGTTACTCCATCTGTACTTTACAATTTCTCATCTGGCAGCTGTTCAACTTCCTGACATGCTTCACTTCCTCAAATTGGTTCATTAATAGGGTTCTTGCCACTTTCCAAGTATTACAAGCAGCTTTTTTTTCAAATCCAGCGGCATCTGTTCACCCTTTTATTGCGAAAGAGCTGTTAAGAGTCAGCCAAAAAAACTAAAGAGATTCCACTTTCAGCAGCCATCAGCATTGTAAAGCCTGGCCGTTTGGCTTCCTGGAACTCTGAATTCTGTTAAAATTGATGCAGGCAGAATACGGAAAACGTACGATCGGTTACAAAATCTGCGACCTGCAAAGGATTAATTTTTGCTAATGGAACACAGCTTAGAGGAATAATTTTGTCCTATTTAGAAGAAAAAGGGTGCCTGCAGCTTCTTTATTTAGACCTCCCTCTGACTCGTGGAGGAGCACTTTATTCAGAGGAGGGCAAGACTCTATTTAAGCTCCTGCAATTGAGATTGTTTTTTTTTTATTTTAAAAAAAGGGATTCTCCATTTACACCAGATAATGAATGGCAACGATTATACAATTCACGTGCAAGAAAATGCAAATCCATGTAGTATAGGAGGTTGGGATATTGGAAGGGCATCAAGAAACATGCAGAACAAATATATACCACTTAAGACTTATATACCACTTCACAGTTTTTTATAGCGCTCTCCAAGTTGTTCATAGAGTCAGCCTCTTGCCCCCCAACAATCTGAGTCCTCATTTTACCCACCTCGGAAGGACGGAAGGCTTGAGTCAACCTTTAGAAGGAAGGAAGGGAAGGAAGGAACTAAAGAAGGAAAAGGAAGGATGGAAGGAATAGCACTAGCACGTAGCACTTATGTCCCTCTTCACAGTGCTTTTACAGCCCTCTCTAAGCAGTTTTTACAGAATTAGCAAATTGCTCCCAACAATCTGGGTCCTCATTTTATCGACCTCTGAAGGATGGAAGGCTGAGTCAACCTTGAGCCTGGTGAGAATCGAACTTCTGGTAGTGGGCGGAATTAGCCTGCAATACTGCATTCTAACCACAGGGAGGGAGGGAGGGGAGGGATGGATGGAAGGGTTTAAAAAAAGGGAAGGTAGCAATTGGAATAGCCCTTAGGCTTATATACCGCTTTCCAGTGCTTTCCAGCCCCCTCTAAGCAGTTTAGAGAGTCACCATCTTGCCCCCAACAATCTGGGTCTTCATTTTACCAACCTCGGAAGGACGGGAGGCTTGAGTCAACTTTGAGCCAGCCAGGATCCAGCTCCTCACAGTGGGCAGAGTGAACCTGCAATACTGCATACTAAGCACTAAGCACTAGGCACCAGGAAGGAGGGAAGGGAAGGAAGAGCACTTATATACCACTTCATAGAGCTTTTACAGCCCTTTCTAAGCGGTTTAAAGAGTCAGCCTCTTGCCTCCCAACAATCTGGCTCCTCATTTTACCGACCTCAGAAGGACGGGAGGCTTGAGTCAACCTGGAGCTGATCAGGATCGAACTCCTGGCAGTGGGCAGAGTCTACCTGCAATATTGCCTTCCAACTCCTGCACCACCACGGCTCTAACAACTATCTTCACTTGGACTACTCTGCCCCCAAAAGATGAGCCGAGTTAGTTCCTGGAAGTTTTATTTTGGAAAATTAGCAATCAATTCGGCTCATTTACTCCAAACACCGTACATAAAAGCTGCGGCTTGTTTTGCTGAGATTTAAAAAAAAAAAAAAGGAAAAAAACCTCAAAAGATGCTGGCAGGAACAAGAAAAGGGTGGAAGTCCCTTTTTACACCCGTTGGCTGAGGCTTAGACGGACGCAGAAGAACCGAGAACATCACCGAAGCCACCTTGGTTATCTGCTCCAAGAAAGTCCACAATGGCTTTATGAAGAAGGTCCATCCCCAAGGATGATGGCCAGCCTGTCACTCAGTCGGAGTCGCTGTCGCTCTCTGCCTCTTTGACGTCCACGCTGAACTTGTACTCTTGGTCGCAGCCCATGTAGGCATCGCTCATGAAGTAGAGGGTGTAGTTGTGTGTCCCCGTGGTTGGAGCCACAAAATCCAGTTTCACCTAAACAGCGTTAAAAGAATTGGGTTTTTAGAAGAAGGAACCTGGTTTGGGGGAACGGCAAGGAACTGAGCTTGCCTGCCAAAGGGTTGGGGTTCATCTATTAATCTCCCTGCCAGATGGACTCATTAAGCCGCGGTGAGAAAGAAAACTTTTTGCCGGAGCTGCTGGCGCTCCTAATAAAGGGATCATCGATTTAACCGCAGAGGGTTTGTTGTGTTTGGGGAGCTGGGTCAGAACAACCATCAAGACTGTCATAGAAGTGGGAGTGTCCTACCTTGGCCTTCTGCTGCAGCGTCAGTCGCTTGATGGAAATGAGGCTGTTGGATTTGGAGTCGCCGATCACCACCCACCAGCCTTCCTCACGTTTCTGCAGGGAGGAAGCAGCCAAGAGGACAACGTGGGAGCGGGCAACAACGGGCTGCTCTCAGCCCCAACGGGCCCTTGGAGACAGACAGACAGCGGGCCCCAGCTCTGCCTCTGCCTCCTCATCGGAGACTTCCTGGCCCAGGCTCTCCCCACTCGCCTGACCCTGCTGCTAGCTCTGCTGGCAGCCGCCAGGGGGGCCACAACACAGCCTCTCCCCAAAGCTGGATCGTTCACCGGCTTCCCAGAATCTTCCTCCCAGGACCCCACTCACCTGTGGGAACAGCGGGGCAATCACGGGCCCGGTGACCTCCTCCTCTCGCTCCAGCTGCACCAGCACAATCACAGGGCCTCCACTGGAGAAACAAAGCGAGGAGATTCACACGTTTTCCCCGCCCCTCTACTGTTTACAGCCTTCGCTCCCTTCCCAGTCCAGCACAAGCAACAGGTTGGAAGGATCGACAGATATGCTAAAACCATGGCAGTTTCCAGCATGGAATCCTATCCCCGGTTTTTTTTTATTGGCGCCTTCGAGTCGGTCTCAACTCCTGATGACTGCCTGGACGCCTCCCTGCAGTTCTCTTGAAAAAGGTGACCCAAAGTGGTTTGCTATTACCTGCTTCCCAAGGGCTAAGGGGGGGGGGACCCCAAACCAGCTCTCACAGAAAGAGTTGAAGGCAGAGAAGGAGCCTCTGAATGCCCCATTTATTTATTTATTTTTTAAAAAAGGGAGAACCTGAAAGCTATTAGAGAAAAAGTCTTAGAAAGTCCAAAGCATTTCATGCTCTTCGGGAAGGGAAGGGAAGGGAAGAACAGAGTTGGAAGGGACCTTAGAGGTCTTCTAGTCCAACTCTTCTCAGGCAGGAAACCCTCTACCATTTCAGACAAACAGTTGTCCAATCTCTTCTTCAAAACTTCCCGTGTTGGAGCATTCACAACCTCTCGAGGCAAGCTGTTCCACTGATCAACTGTTCCAACTGTCAGGCAATTTCTCCTTAGTTCCAGGTTGCTTCATTTCCATCCATGGCTTCTTGTCCCGCCCTCAGAGTCTTTGGGAAATAGCTTGACCCCCCCCCCCTCTTTTTTGTGGCAGCCCCTCAAATATTGGAAGATGCCATCATGTCACCCCTTAGTCCTTCGATCCCCTAATCCTCTTCGTTGCTCTTCTCTGCACTCTTTCTAGAGCCTCCACACTTTTTTTTACATCGTGGGGACCAAAACTGGATGCGGGATTCCAAGTGTGGCCTTTACCGAGGGATTGTAAGGCGGTACTAATACTCTAAAAAGAGCATCTCCTAAAGCTTTGCAAGAGGGACAGGTGAACACTTCACCTGATCTTGATGATTTCAAAGTTCTGCAGTAGCTCCTCAGTACAAATTACTGCGAAGCTGATTCCCAAATTTGTCATTCTTCAGCTTGCACACACACACACACAAGCACGCTCCCAAACTAGCCCGCTCTGAAACCGAAGAGCCAATCCCTTCTTTCAGCCTCTTTTTTGTCCTCTTCCCTCCTTCCTCTCCCTCCTCCCCGGCAGCCAAGCCCACCCCACGCGTCCTGCCTCCGCCAAGAAGCCGCGAGAATAGTGAGAAGGCAAAACAGCTCCCGCCGGGCTGCGTCGCCCCGCAAGCCCTTCCTCTTGCAACCTTCCCGGCCGCTGCCTTACCTGCGGATGCTGTCCCTCTCCACCACCTCGTAGGACAGTTCGATGTTGGGGTATCGGTTGCAGAAGCGAGCCACATCGGCAATCTGGGTGTCGGAGAGCTGGAGCAGGACGTTGCGCTCCTCGTCTTCCATCTCCATAATGTCAAAAACGCTCTCCACTCCCTGCAGGAAATGACAGGCGGGGGGGGGGGGGGGGGGCGGCGGGGGCCCCCCCCCCCCCCCCCCCCCAGAGCTTCCGGGTTACGGTGTCATTGAAAGACACACACACACACACACAAGCAGCTGACACACGCATCAGGATCGGTGGGGAGGCATTTGTGGTCCCACCTCTGGGGTGTTTCTTCAAGTCCTTTGCTTTTTTTTGGCAATGGCAAGAAGGAATCAGGGTGAACTACCCACAGGCAGCTGTCGCTCTGGGGGTCAGTCATGAAGTTCCTGATTTCATAACTTCTCCGGACCGCAAGCAGTCCGGAGCACGCTCTGGAATAAAGCAGGCCTCCTTCGGGGACAGAGCGACTTGAATTGGGGAGATGCTCCTCTCTGGGAGGGCCTGCTTCCAAAAACGGCCCCGAAAGGAGCTCTAGGGACACGGGCTGTGGTGGCACACTGGTTAGAGTGCAGTAGTGTAGGCTGCTTCTGCTGACTGCCTGCAATTTGGCCGTTCGAATCTCATCAGGCTCCAGGTTGACTCAGCCTTCCATCCTTCCCAGGTGGGTAAAATGGGGACTCAGATTGTCGGGAGGCAAGAGGCTGACTCTGTAAACCACTTAAGAGAGGGCTGTAAAGTGGTATATAAGTCTACGGGCTATTCTTTTCCTTTCTCCTCTCCTTTCTCCTTTCCTTCTCTTCCCTTCCCTTCCTCTTATTCCTTTTCTCCTTCTCCTTCCTGGTGTCGTACTAGTTAAGAGTGTAGCATGGCAGGCAAAACTCTGCCCACTGCCAGGAGTTCGATCCTGTTCAGCTCAAGGTTGACTCAGCCTTCCATCCTTCGAGGGGTGGGGAAAACGAGGAGCCAGATGGTTGGGGGCAAGAGGCTGACTCTTAACTCTGTAA
>NW_020717066.1:220409-234581 GCF_900518725.1 Notechis scutatus | reverse complement strand
GTGGGAAAAATGAGGAGCCAGATGGTTGGGGGCAAGAGGCTGACTCTGTAAACCGCTTAGAGAGGGCGGTAAAAGCCCTGGGAAGCGGTATAGAAGTCTAAGGGCTATATTTGCCTAAGTTGGGGCCCTCCCTGGTTCTCAATTATTCCTCAAGAAAGACAAAAAGCAGCTCAAAGACTTTCGGCCAAGCTCAGCCCTTGGAAACCCCTCACCCTTCCCAGTAGGTTGGCTACTTTTACAGCACAGTCAGCCGGCCAGCCTAGCCCAGAGTTCTCGCTCAAGCAGGTTGGATATAAATCTTGTAAATAAATGGCTTGGTTTGATTTTTTTGTTTTTAAATACTCGTGCAACCGGGCACTCCGTTCTCCCTCTCCTCTCCCGTGGGAAGGCCTGCTGTGCCCTCGTCCCAGATGGCTCCACCCCACTGAGCTGGAAGGGCGGAGCCCGCGAGTCTGCGCTCACCTTCTCCGTGCAGCGCTTGATGTTCTCGGAGGTGAAGTGCGGCAGCTGCTTCAGGTAAGAGTCCTTCGACCACATGGCCTGCGTGACCATCTGGGCCAGCTCCATGGCCGCCAGGGCGGGGCTCAGCCAGCCGTTGCTGGAGAGGACGTCCACGCAGGCCTGGATCAGCCGGATGGCCTGAGAAACGGCAAAGGATCGGCTTGAGGGTGCCGGGTGGAGCCCCTGCTGAATTGCCCAGGGAGCCCATGCTCCGGCCAGACCCGGAGAGGCAAGGCCGTGCCACATAGGACCTGGCCATCCCTCCCCGCTGTTCTACCCCCACCACCTGTTCTGGTTGTCAGGATCTCAGCAGTTCCCCCCATTTAAATCATGAGTCTCGAGCCAAACTTTCAAAGGATTTATTGGGAGTAAACATGCCAGCACTGCCTGGGTGCAGCCGACTCTGAGACACATCATTCACTGTCGCCCTTGACCCTGGTTTCCCCCCACACACACACACCCCTCTGGGTGTATCCTAATTCATATCCTCCAATGGGACACATCCATAGCCTGGAGTCATCCATCATGCTCTCCAGTTGGAATTTTGCATGGCAGAAACATCAGTCACCTAGTTACTATCTTTGAAAACATTGATGGGATGCACTTTTGGCTTTGCAAGCTGCTGCACTGCTCCCCCTTTCTCCCTCTTTCTGTTGGCAACTCTAAAAAGACCATAGAAACATTTTATGAGTTGACGCTTGTACCTTGCTCAGAATCTCCTCGGTGTCCGATTGGAGCTCCGCACTTAACTGCATCCGCGACAAATGCGCTTGCAAAAGGAGGTTGGTTTTGATGTGGGGGTCGTTGAACTTCGGGTTATTCAGCTTGTGGGGCACTTTCTGGGCCAGCTGGAAAAGGAAAAGGAAGGAAGGAGGAGGGGGGGGGCTTCTAAGCATGATAGACGACCGTACACTGTCACAAACTGTCATCTCCATCTGCTGCCCACGGAGGCCCCACTTACATTTAATCAAAGGAAGGGTTTACGCTATTGAGATTGGAGCGTTCATTGGGCAAAATATGCCTTTTGGGGGGGGGAAACACATGGGATCTTGCAAGAAACCCGCCTGCTTCTTGCAATCCGCTACGTTTCTTCTTGATAAGGGATCCCTGGAGATAATTGTCCTTCCGCACATTCCTCAACAAAGCAATTAAGACAGAGAGCAACTATGGCTGCCCCTCTCTGCAGCTCGGATGGGAGACACGGAGAAGATCGCAGGAGCGGAAAAGCTAAGAGACAGAAGTTCCCACAGAATTGGGTTTTTTTAAACTTCAGCTACTGAAAGTAGCCCAAAATCAGAAGGAGCCCAGTAGGCGCCTTTTTCCCCAATTAACGCATTTGATTAAAAGACAGAAGCTAATAAAACTATCGTCCATTCTCTTTATACTGGCTGGCTTTTGATAGGAAGACTTCCCAAACACGGAGTTTTTCTAAGAACGGGAAAAGACCACCTCTGAAAAACCCAAACGGATTTGGGGGGAGGGAGGGAGGAGGGAGTGGGTGGGCCGCCTTTGGCCACCTCTCTGTTGGGTGAGCGAAGAATGGGCTTCAGTTCTTAAATTTTATTTGCTGCCCGTCTCACTCCCGAGCAGCAGAGAATCGGGCTTTCCCCCTTAGCTAAAGCCACCGAAGGGCTGGCTGTGGAGATGTAACCATTGAGTAAAAGTCACCAGAAAACCCACCGGAGAACCAGGGTTGTGGCCTATCGGCTCCCGGCCCCTCCAGCAACCAAATCGGAGGAGGTGGTGTGGGAGTCAGGGTCAGCAGCAAGGCAACCTGGGAGCTCTGAGGGGGGAGTGCGAATGGAGCCGGCAGAGAGAGAGAGAGAGAGAGAGAAAGGAGAGAGAGAGAGAGAGAGAGGAGTGGGGCGGGGAAGAGAAAGAAGGAATGAGGGAGAAAGAAAGATCGAGACAGAGATATAGAGTGAGAAACATCAGAGACAGAGAGAGACAGAGAGAAGGAGTGGGGGGGGAGAGAGATGGAGACAGAGACAAAGAGGAAGAGAGACAGAGAGAGACAGAAAGAGAGATGGAGAGAGAGAGAGAGAGAGACGAAGCCTGAGCCGCCCATCAGCCCTCAGATGGAGAGTCAACAGCCTCCAGGTCTGGAGGTGGCTGATGAGGAAGAGGAGGAACAGCCGGGTCCAGTGCCTGACACATGGATGCACAGAAGGCAGAGGAGAGGAGAGCAGTGGAAATCTATGGGCCGGCCCTTGGGATAGAAGAGCCACTGCTGCTAGCGAAGGCCCCACCCTAGCTGTGGGGATCAAAGGCAGGGGGTGGAGATAAATAGGTCTGGCAGACAACTATTCATCTCCCCTGCCAGATGGACTCGTTAGCCTGCCGTGAGAGAGAAACCTTTTGCCGGCGCTCCTAATAAAGGAATCACTGATTTAAATACAGAGGGTTTGTTGTGTTTGGGGAGCTGGGTCAGAACAACCAGGAACCTCCCATGGCAGAGAGAGAGAGAGAGAGAGAGAGAGAGAGGATTATTCCCTTACCTGCCGCAAGAGGTTGTCCTCGTGGTGTCTAATGGGAATATTCTCATATTCCGCAGCATTGGAGATGATTTCAATCAGGCCCCTCACTTTCGTCTTGGCATTCAGGGACATGCTGAAGAGTTCTAGAAGCGGGAAATTTGAGAAAGGAAGGGAAGCTGCATCACACGCCGAGCAACAAGGCTGGAGGCCGTGGCAGCAACGGACACGACACCACCACCACCGCCACCTCTCAATCTCTCTCCCCCCCCCCAGACCCATTATACCGATGGTGGTGTAGTTGATGTAGTAATAAGCTGCGATCATGCCCAGATTCAGAGGCGCCACGTCCATCTCGTCTTCCACACTGATGCACTTGGACTGCTCCAGGTCACTCAGGGTTTGCTCCACCAACTCAGAAAGGTGATCGGAGAGATGACGGTGGGACACACCTGGGCGGAGGAACAGATCGAAAGTCAGGAGCTGCACGTCTGGAGTGGCTGGGAAACTGCCCAGGAGCTGCCTGGAATGGGTCTTGGGGGGGCGGGGAGCAGGCAGGGAGAGGAATCCAGGTGTTAGGATCCCATCACTTAACCTCATTGAAATCATGAGTCTCGAGCCAAACTTCCAAAACCTAAAAAGGATTTATTGGGAGTTAACATGCCGGCACTGCCTGGGTGCAGCCGACTCTGAAACACACTATTCATTGTCACCCTTGACCCTGAGTTTCCCTCCACCTCCTGGGTGTAACGTAATCCATATTCTCCAATGGGACACATCCATAGCCCAGAGTCATCCATCAGGCTCTCCAGTTAGAATTTTGCAAGGCAGAAACTTCAGTCATCTCGTTACAATCTTTGAAAAACTATTTATGGAATGCAGTTTCGGTTTGTGAGCTGCCGCACTGCTCCCCCCTCCCTTTCTGTTGGCACCTCTAGAAATATTTTATGAGTTGACACAGACTAGATAAAGGCAAGGGACCATGTCTACATGCTGCAGCAGGGCTTAAGAATGTTTTCTGACATGAACTGACATATTAAAAGGATTGGGAGGCTTAAACCATCGATGTCATGCCCCAGTCGGAGTCTGACTCCGAGAAGGAAGAGGAACAGCCGTCAGGGAGCAGGAGAGAGGCTCCGTTGGCTCTGGAGGAAGCTGGGGAAAGGCAAAGTCAGGCTGGGCAGAGCAGGAAAGACGTAGAACAAGGGAGAGGGGGTTTAGATGAAGGCCAAGGCCCACCCCCCTCTTCATCCTAGGGCACGCAGGGAGGAACGGAAGAGGGAGCAATGTGGGTTATGAGGGGGGAAAGGGCCCTGATTCCCTTCACAAGGCACACCTGGGAAGGGAGTTTAAAGGAGAACCAGTTGGAAGGGGCGTTTGTCAGGAACAAACATTGAGTTTATCTAATGTGGGCTGCTGTTATCTGAGTTCCTGGCATCCTCCCAAAACTATTTCTGGAATGGACTTTTGATTCCCAAGTGGCCACGCTGCTCCCGACTCCTCCCTTTCTGCGGGCAACTCTAAAAAGACCATAGAAATATTTGATCAGTTGACACCAGGAAGATTGGGACAGCGTCCCTTTCACCTTGCAGGTTGTAATAGTTGGGGTTCTGGGTCATCCGGCGGTACAGGAAGGTCCAGGTGAGGTAGTCCACCGCGTCCTGCTTGTTCTCAATGGTCTTGGTGACAATCTCGGCATTGAAGTGGTCGTGCATGCAGTGGTCAAGGTGAGACTCCACCGGAAGGGGCTCGTAGAGGAACTTTTTGAAGAAATCCTGGAAGGGAAGAGCCAGAGTGATATTTAGCGTTTGTGGGGAGGGAAATTGCCTGCTTAAAATGAGGGTTTCAGGAGAAAACGGTTCCAGAACGGAAGAGAAGAACCTGCTCCGAACAAACCACGCCAACACAACATGCAAAATCAATGAACGATCCCCCACATCCACCCACTGTAGGTTTGCTTCAAGGGTGTAGGTTTTTTTTTTTTTGCAAGCCAGAGTTCATCAAGTAGAGGGGAGCTTTTCAGGCCGAATGCCCGGAAGGATCTAATTTTCTGATATTTTCAATGATTTTTGAGGGCTATTTAATCTGGAGGTAGCATAAGAAGAACCTGCAGCAGCTTCACCTCCCACCCCACCCCACCCCACCCCCCAAAAAATCCTGTCTCAAACACGAGCCAATCGGGAATAAGATCACTTTGACATTCTCCGAAACAGGTTAGAAATCCATCTACCTAAAGAACCAATCAACAGCCAGGTTCAAGGACCCACCAAGAACTGGTTCTCTTGGAATTTCTTCAAAAACAAATCAATCAAAAGTCCATCCAGATAAGGAACTAACTTCCTTGAACTCTGGGAGCAATCAGAGAGCACCTTGCTAAATTCAAATACAGATGAACAGAGTTAGAAGGGACCTTTGTAGGTCATCTAGTCCAACCCCACGCCCAAGCAGGAGACCCTACACCATTTCTCACAGAGGGCAGTCCAGTCTCTTCTTGAAAGCTTCCAGGGATGAAGCTTCCACAACTTCTGAAGGCAACTTCTGTTCCAAGGGTTGTTCTCCCTGTCAGAAAATTCCTCCTTATTTCCAGGTTGAATCTCTCCTTGATCAGCTTCCATCCATTATTATTTCTTGTCTGGCCTTTGGGTGCCTTGGAAAATAGCTTGACCCCTTCCTCCTCTCTGTGGCAGCCCCTCAAATATTGGAAGGCTGCTCTCCTGTCTCCCCTGGTCCTTCTCTTCCCTAGACTTCTGAGGTTCATAATGTAACTCAGGGGTGTCCAACCTTGGCAGCTCTAAGACTGGAAGGGACCTTGTAGGTCATCCAGTCCAACCCCAAGCAGGAGACCCTACACACCATTTCTGACAGAGGGCAGTCCAGTCTCTTCTTGAAAGCCTCCGGTGATGAAGCTCCCATGATTTCTGAAGGCAACTTCTGCTCCAGGGGTTGATTGTTCTCACTGTCAGAAAATTCCTCCTTATTTCCAGGTTGAATATCTCCTTGATCAGTTTCCATCCCTTGTTTCTTGTCCTGCCTTCGGGGGCCTTGGAGAATAGCTTGACCCCCCTCCCTCCTCTCTGTGGCAGCCTCTCAAATATTGGAAGATGCTCTCCTGTCTCCCCTGGTCCTTCTCTTCCCTAGACTAGAGTCCAGATAGTTCCTGTTCATTGATTGTGAGTTACTGAGAAGTCCTTAGCAGCTAACTCTGCCCCTGAAGATGCCAACCAAAGTGGCTGGCAAAATATCAGGCCCCCACAATGCTGAGATTGTGGCCACTCAGCCAGAAAGCTCTTCACTGCTAGAAGGATCTCAAATCTGAGGAGCCCCAGTTCCCATCTTTGCTCACCTTCTTGGACCCCTGGCACATAATAACACAGCGTCCTTCATCATCCTGCAACGGGCGGTTAGCACGGCCCACCATCTGTAGGACATCGTAGATTGGATAGTCCACGTACCTGCCACCAGGGGAACAATTCACAAGCTAGTCAGTTAAGAACCTGGTTAACTGTTTGGGGCACAGCTTGCAAACTGAATCTGGGATTGCAAACTTAAATGATGTTTTCATGCCTTTGTCCAGGACAGAGGTTAGCTGTAAGCAGCAACAGCAGCTGTGATTTTAACTAATTAATGAAAGCCCCACTTACTCTCTCTGACCTCTTTGTGAATAGATCATATACCTTTAACTGCATTAGACATAAATCCGTGTTTTTACATATATTCCACATTGCTCCAAGGTGAACATTTTAAAGGTCAAATCTCATTTGCATGGAGAGGCAGCTCTAAATCTTGCAGCAATCTCTCTGGACATTAATAGAGAGGTTCTGTAAAGCACAAGGGACCATAGTTTAATCTTAATTTAAGAGAACTGTCAAGTCCTGAAGGCAAACCAACTTCCAAGGCCCCTTGAGATCTGGATTTCAGCAGCAACTTTTACAGATTAATTGGAAAAAGAGAGCCAGTTTGGTCTGGTGGTTAAGGCTACAGGTTAGGAGGCTGTGAGTTCTAATCCCGCCTTAGCCACGAAAGCCAGCTGGGTGATTTTGATCCAGTCAACACTCTCTCTTCTCTCAGCCCAACCCACCTCACAGGGTTGTGGTGGTAAAAATAGGAAGTTTGCGGGCTACGTTTGCTGCCTTGAGTTACTTATAAACATAACTAGCTCGATACCTCTGCTTCTCTACGAAACTATGTGGTCAGGCTTAGTTTTGGGGGAGGAAAATAAGGGGAAAAAATTCTGCCTCTGCCTACCAGCATCCATCGGTATTCATCTGGCTAGAGTCCTGTCAGTGTGTGAGATAGTTGAGGGCTGTTTGGAAACTGAAACAGTATTTGCTGTGTGAGCAAGGAGACAGCAAGGAGCCTGGGCATGGCTTAGCTCAACTGTTCTGGACTAAAGCTGCTTGGTGCTGTGAAACTGAAACTCCTCTCCTCTGCTTGCGTTTTGCATTTGGAAGAGATTTCTTTCCAGGTGGGGTGGGGGAGTAGAACTCCTTAGCATCAGAGCGTGTTAATGAATAATATAGGAAAATACTCTAAATGCTCTGAGGGTCATTTGGAAAAAAATCCTTTCTTAGTGAGCCCCTAGAAGCCAAGAGGAACATAAGTGCCACATTTCAAGTTTGTAGGCTTGACGGTTCTGGAGATTTTGTGATGATGCTTGAGTGGTATTTTGCTTTTATATAGAGAGATAAAGGCATAACGTAAGTAAATAAAAATTAGAAAAATAAATAAATTTAAAAAAAGGAAACCCCACCCCAAAAGTCAACCCAACCCAATTCCAACTCCCTCTTCATTTCCCCCATCGCACCCCAAACTGCCACCCGCTTAGTGGCGCTTCCAGACAACCCCTCCCCAGGACCCTTCACTCACGCGTGGATCTTCCCGTTGTAGTACTGCGTGTCCATGATGATCACCAAGTGGGCAGCCAAGTTCATTCCCCAACAGAGGTTCCGTGAAGCCACCACCACCTGGATGGCCCCTGAGGAGAAACCACCAAGGAGAAACAGTCTAGAACCGGAACCACCACCTAGGCCAGGGGTCTCCAACCTTGGCCACTTTATAAGACTGGTGGACCTCAACTCCCAGAGTTCAGGGAGTTGAAGTCCACCAGTCTTAAAGTGGCCAAGGTTGGAGACTCCTGACCTAGGGAGTCATTCACTCATCTGCTTGCCAAGAAATCTACCCTAGTAGATCGCATGAAGTATTAGTACCGCTTTCTGAAACGCTAGTAAGGCCACACCTGGAACACGGAATCCCAATTTTCATCATAGTGCTACAAAAAAGACATTGAGACTTTGGAAAAAGTCCAGAGAAGAGCAGCTAAGAGAATCAAAGGCCTGGAGACTAAACCATAGGAAGAACGGCTGCAGGCTTTGGGTCTGGCTAGTCTGAAGAAAAGAAGAATTAGGGGTGACATGATAGCAGAACTTCAGTATTTGAGGGGCTGCCAACAAAGAAGAGAGGGTCCAAATATTATTATTATTATTATTATTATTATTATTATTATTATTATTATTACTACTACTACTACTACTACTACTACTACTACTACTACTACTTTCCAATGGATGGAAACTAATCAAGGAGAGAACCTACCTGGAATTAAGGAAAAACTTCCTAACAGCGAGGACAATTAACCACTGGAACAGCTGGCCACTAGAAATTGGAGCCGCTCCATCACTGGAGGTTTTTAAAAAGAGACTGGACAACCACTTGTCTAAAATGGTATAGGGTCTCCTGCCTAAGCACGGGGCTGGACTAGAAGACCTCCAAAGTCCCTTCCAGCTCTGTTCTGTTCTGTTCTAATTCCGTTCTATTCCATTCTTCTCTGCAAATTTATTTTTTCCCCCAGTGGAAAAGTAAAAGCACGCTCTGCCTTCGTGGTCTTTTACGGCAATATTACAGTTTACTAGCTCATCTTTCCAGCAGAAGGCATTGAATCCATGAAGTGGTTTCCCTGTGAATCTGAAGTTTGTTTGTTTGTTTTCCAAGTTAGGCCTGTTTTGGGGCTCAGTTAGTCTGGCGTTTTTGTTTTTTTTCCCCTTTGCCGCTTTTACCTGAGCTAAACAGCTGCTCCACCACCCGTCGTTCCATCGAGGTCAGCCCCTCGTGTAGGTAGCCCACCCCATTCACCACCGTCTCCTTCAAGGTGTTGTCGTTCAGTTTGTCCACGTAAGGAGCCACGTCCTTCTCGGTGCAGTGCAGAAACCTGTCGGGACAGGAAAACGGGCAGATCAGAACGGCTGCGCCAGCCGGATCTTAACCAGCTTGTCCTCCGTGAAGGAGAAGGCGGCTTT
Source organism: Notechis scutatus (assembly GCF_900518725.1). The sequence goes on along the minus strand of NW_020717066.1, from coordinate 225,313 downwards.
CCCAAGGACCGGACTCTTGTCGGGCAGGGAAGGGAGCAGGAAACGGGAGTCGAGTTCGAAAGCACTTCTGGGTCTGTGTTGTGGCCTGTCGGCCGCCGGCCCCTCCAGCAGCTGAATCGGAGGAGGAGGAGGAGGAGGAGGAGGTGTGGGAGTCAGGGTGAGCATCAGGGGAATGGAGCCGGCAAAGAGAAAGAGAGAGACAGAGGTGGAGCCTGGGCCATCTGCCAGCCCTCAGATGGAGAATTAACAACCCCCAGGTCTGGAGGTGGCTGATGAGGAAGAGGAGAACCAGCTGGGTCCAGTGCTTGACACGTGGATGAGCAGAAGGCAGAGGAGAGGAGAGCAGTGGAAATCTATGGGCCGGTCCTTGGGATGGAAGAGCCATCGCTGGTAGCGAAGCCCCTCCCGAGCTCTGGGGATCAAAGGCAGGGGAGGGAGAGGAATAGATGTGCCAGACAACTATTATACATCCCCCCTGCCCGACAGGCTGGTTAGTCCGTCTCTCCCTGCAGTGAGGGAGGGAGGGAGAGACAGAGACAGAGACAGACAGACAGACATTATTTTGCTGGGGCTGCTGGCACTCCTATTAAAGACAGGAGGGTTGGTTGTGTTTGGGAGCCGGGTTCAGAACACTCTACCTGTGTCTCTGGACATCTGAAGCGCAGGTGGTGAGAATGTCGATGGCCGTGAGCCGGGTCTGCTTGCGAGAGGGAACGAACACGATGACCGGCTTCTTGGGAGAATGCTTCATGATGGCGTGGTAGACGGGCTTAGCCATGGAGAGCAGGCGGGTTTGCGTGTGGCTGATGTTGAAGCCCTGAAAGAAAAGCAAGGGAAGGAAACAGAGAGAGAGAGAAGACGAATAGCGTCAAATCTACTGGCTGGGCAGAACTTTCAAAGGAAGAACTGCAATTAAAAGCCCAGCGACAGCATGGGAAACGAAGCTGAGATGTTGAAAGGGACAGAAAGGGAATCCATTTCGCCCAAGAACACGCAAAGGCTCGTGTCCCCGTCAGAGCCTACATCTGCAGAGGAAGATGAACAGGACGACCGAGAGAGGCTAAGCAGCGAACACGAGAGGCAGATGTCAGGCGATGAGCAAGGACCGCCCCCTCCTGATCCGAGAGCATGGAGAGTGGAGAGAAGGCGAGAACAGCGCAGACTGACCCAACCACTCGGGAGGACAGCACCCCGTCCCTCTTCACGAGGCACACCTGGGGACCGAGACTTAAGGAGATGCTGTGGAGAGGGGCATTTGTCGGGAACAAATGCTGAATTCCTGGAGTGTTGAGTGCCAAAGTTTGGACTTTCCTGGATTCCTTGCATTCTTTCTGGATTTCCGGATTACTTACCGTGCTCCCTTGCTTCTTGGATTCTTCAACTTGCCCTGCTGGGTTTATGCAGCTGTGGTGTTCACAGCGTTGGGCTGGACTATTTGCAGCCAGAGGCTGATTGAGGGGTGTGTGTGTGTGTGTGTGTGCGCGTGTGTTTGTCCTCACTTTGCTCTGGGACTTGGGAGCCTTTGGGGGAATTTGGAGCTGCCTGTGTTATCGCTGTGCGGTGCCCTGGGTCATCACACCAACCTTCTGTCAATTGATGAAGGTGACCCCGGAGGTCAATCGAGCAATGGACCGATTGGCAGGAGGGCCTCCGCCTGGCCGGAGCTGCCCGTTTGAAAGAGCGGGAGGCTTACCTGGATGTGGAGCTCCAGAGGTACAGGGCGCACATTGGGGTGGAAATTGAAGGTGGCCGTGGCGCTGCAACCAAGCCAATGGGCCACATCCTTGGCATTGGACAAGGACGAGCTGAGAGCCACAATGCGGATGGGCCGCTCGATCTGGGAGGAGATGTAGCGCATTCGGGAACAGATCACCTCCAGGACTGGCTGTGAAAGGAAAGCAAAGTTGAGTCAGGGACACCCAGTTTCCCTCTGACAGTTGCCACTATTGAGCCAGGCTGTCAACTCATAAAATATTTCTATGGTCTTTTTAGAGTTGCCAACAGAAAGGGAGGGGGGAACAGCAGGCAACTTGCATTCCATAAATAGTTTTCAAAGATAGTAACTAGGTGACCAAAGTTTCTGCCTTGCAAAACTCCAACTGGAGAGCCTGATTGATGACTCTGGGCAATGGAGGTGTCCCATTGGAGAATATGGATTATGATACACCCAGGGTGTGGAGGGAAAACCAGGGTTAAGGGTGACAATGAAAGACATGTCTCAGAGTCGGCTACACCCAGACAGTGTTGGCATGTTTACTCCTAATAAATCCCTTTTAAATTTTGGAAGTTTGGCTAGAGACTCATGATTTAAATGGAGGGTAACTGCCGGAGCCCTGACACAGGCTCTATCTGTTCCATACCTCTGTGTTTGGCTTTTCTTGCCTTAAGCGTAAAACCTTATTTTTCTTGTCACTGAATTTCATTTTGTTAGAAAGGGCCCAAGTGTCCTAGTCTCTGGAGAGCCATCTGGACCTTGAGCCAATCTTCCGGGGTGTTGGCTGTTCCTGCCAGTTTAATGTTGTCTGCAAATTTGAGGCGTTCCCCTTCTATCGCCTCATCTAAATTGTTTATGAACAGTCCTTGGCTTAAGGTAGAACCTTGGGGGATCCTACTTACTTACTTCCATAGACACGTAATTCCATTAAGGGTTCAGTATGATTTGTCCCCAGTTACAATTCTACAGCTACTGTTTTATAATCCAGGCATGATTTATGAGGAGGCAAAATTTATCGCTGGGATTAAAACTGTAGTATGCAGGATGTTGGAGCAGAGACCTATCAGCCTACAATGGCAAAAAATATCTGGAGTTTGGAGAGCTCTCTAATTAACTTTTATGATAAATAGAGTCAAAATCTACTGGAATCATAAATACTCATGAATGCATCTGAGGAACTGAGGTGCAGGTCACCCTAGCGGGCTCCTAGTTAAGTGATTTTTCCCACCAGCAAGAAAGCGATTCAAGTGATTGTTCTCCCACCATCAATGCTCCAGGGAAGAATGGAGCAAAAGGAAGCTGGGCCCTGCTCGCTCCCTTCAAAACAAGTGACTTCTCACCCCGTTCTCGCCGCCAATGAGGTGGACTTCGTCCACAATGAAGAGGTTGACGTTCTGTACATTTTTACGCTGCTTCCATCGCCGGGACAGGATGTCCCACTTTTCCGGGGTGCTGATGATGATGTTGCCCTTGCCCAGCAACTTCAGGTCCGTGCTGGTCTCCCCCGTCAGCAGGACGACTTTGAGAAGCTGCTCTTGGAACTTCTCATACCAGTCCAGGAAGATCTGCCTCAGAGAAGGGAGAAGAGGAAGATGAGGACGCCCACAGAGATCCTCCAGCTCAAACCTCTGCTAGCTTGGCCTCTTCTAGGCTCGCCAATCCCCCCCCCCCCCCCCCCTTTTCACATCTGCTGAGACTCTCTGTAGAAACAAGGGTGAGGGACCCCAGCCCTTCATGACTTGTGGACTTCAACTCCCAGAATTCCTAAGCCAACATGGGGAACGATGGCCCCTTCATGACTTGTGGACTTCAACTCCCAGAATTCCTGAACCAACATAGGGAACGATCGCCCCTTTATGACTTGTGGACTTCAACTCCCAGAATTCCTGAGCCAACATGGGGAACGATGGCCCCTTCATGACTTGTGGACTTCAACTCCCAGAATTCCTGAACCAACATGGGGAACGATGGCCCCTTCATGACTTGTGGACTTCAACTCCCAGAATTCCTGAGCCAACATGGGGAACGATGGCCCCTTCATGACCTGTGGACTTCAACTCCCAGAATTCCTGAGCCAGCCATGTTAGCTCAGGAGTTCTGGGAGTCGAAGTCCACAATTCACAAAAAGGCCAGTGTTCCCCACCCCTGATGTAGGGGCAGCAACCTGCATTGAGCTCTGATCTGTTCGCTTCCTTGGGAAGAGCAGACTCAGAAAAAAATCCGGCAAGCTGGGAGGGAGATCGGCACCTGCTCAGCGAGAGCCTCCATGGGAGTGATGTAGACGCAGCGGCCTTCCACGTTCTGCAGCAGCATCCTCAGGATGGCAAACTCAGCGCAGATGGTCTTCCCGCTGCCCGTTGGCGCACCCACAAAGACATTTTCATCGCTGTTGTAGACCGTGTTGAACACTAGACATGGAAGAAGAGACAGGCTGGCTTCCTTATCTGTTTTTTTTTTTAGTTCCTGGTGGCTCTTGTTTATTAAGACATCCCTGTGTTGTATTTGCAAAGGCATGCAATCTCCTGGAAGCTCTCCATGCCCAAATAAATACATTTTTGGGTGGGAGGCAGAGGTGGGTATTCAGCCGGTTCTGACCAGTTCTGGAGAACCAGTAGCAGAAATGTTGAGTAGTTTGGAGAACCGGTCAATCCCACCTCTGACTGGCCCCGCCAACCCCATCTATTCTCTGCCTCCCATTGAGTCCCAGCTGATTGGCTGGGTCTCCTTTGGTTGCCCTGCCCAGGAGAATAGAGCTGGAAAGCAGGTTAGTGGGGTGCGGAGAAATAGAATTCTTTATTGTCCAGGTGTGATTGGACACACAAGGAATTTGTCTTGATGCAAATACTCTCAGTGGACATAAAAGAAAAGATACATTCATCAAAAGTCAAGAATCATCAGGTACAACACTAAATAATCGTCATAGGGTACAATAGAATAGAATAGAATAGAATAGAATAGAATAGAATAGAATAGAATAGAATAGAATAGAATAGAATAGAATAGAATAGAATAGAATAGAATAGAATAGAATTCTTTATTGGCCAAGTGTGATTGGACACACAAGGAATTTGTCTTGGTGCAAATGCTCTCAGTGTACATAAAAGAAAACATACATTTGGTCAAGAGTCAAGAATCATCAGGTACGACACTTAATAATAATCATAGAGTACAATAAGAATAGGATAGGATA
>NW_020717066.1:207610-220399 GCF_900518725.1 Notechis scutatus | reverse complement strand
AACATACATTTGGTCAAGAGTCAAGAATCATCAGGTGCGACACTTAACGATAGTCACGGGGTACAATAAGCAATCAAAGGGAATGGGGATTTTGCAGTGGCCTTTCCCTGCCACACCCACCAAGCCACACCATGCCCTCCAAGCCACGCCCACAGAACCGGTAGTCAAAACTACGTTGAATCCCCCCACTGGCACCGGGAGGGCCCTCCCCTGACCCCCCCGCGATGCTGACCTTGGGTCTGGATGGGATTGAAGAAGGGGAACTTGTCCTGGTAGAGGCCCTCAAAGGCGCTGTTCCTCAGCGCAGAGACCGGCAGGGGCTGCAAGTCCAGCAGTTCCGTGGGAGGAGGGTACTTCTCTGGCAGGATTAAGTGTCGGAAGGAGACTGGCAGTTGCGTCTCGCAGGCTGGAGTGAGCAAGCAGACAAACACACCTGAGGAACGGGGACACCTGGAGACCCCCCCCCCCCGGGGCACCAAGAGGCTGAGGAGAAAAACCCGAAGCAGCTCTCCACGTTTCGCTCTTGCTGGGGACCGGTCTCCCTTTATTTTCATTTTGTTTTTTAATATATGGTTTTATTTTGATCCATAAACATTTTGAACACAGTGTACTGCCAGGGCATATCATTTACGAAAAAGCAAAAGAAAAAACAAACAAACAGAAATATCAACATATATACTAGTAACAATGGTGATAGTGTAACAAAATAATTTTAGCTGAGTTTTTTTGTATTAGCTTATTTATAGTTCTATGACTTATCTCAACATGTTTCTAATTGTCAACCCTCTTTGTATTTAATTCTCACATAACGATCATCTTTCTTCATCTAATTTCTGCCTCTTATCTCTAGCCACTCGTAAAATCTATTCCAGGTTCAGTAATATTCTGTGTCTTCTGTGCCTTTATTTTTAATGTCAATCTATCCATCTCTGCACAGTCAAGTATTTTCCGTATTACATCCTCATCGGATGGGGTGTTCTCGTTTCTCCAATGTTGTGCAAATATAGTCCTTGCAGCTGTCAATACATGCAAAATTCAATATACAGTTCCCTTTGTCATAGCCTTCTGGCATTATACCCAACAAAAATATTCCTGGTTTCCAGTCTAAGTGTTCCTTAATTATCTTTTCCAACCTTAACCAGCTCTCCACGTTTCTCTCTTGCTCGGGGGTGTGCGCGTGTGGGGGGGGGGGGCTGGTCTCCTTTGGAGGAGAGAGACAACCATTTAGAAATCCTGAGCAGTGTTTCAATCTGGCTGCCTCTGCAGGAGAGCCAAATGATGCCATGTGGCTCGTTAAGTTATCACACAGGTTGTTATCCGTCGTGCAACGTTACCTGGGGGTGTCGTTGTGGTTTGTACCGGACACCCTACTGGCTCCAAATAACCTTCAGGAGCGCAACAGACAATAGCAACAACAATCCAGACTGGACTGATTATTTCTGCCTCCTTTACACTCCTCATGGGCTCTGATTTGTAACTGTACATAAAGTGTAAATTATTCTTTTTTCCGTTTTTTAAGTATATGGCTCTTGAATCGGTGCTAAACTAAACTTTTAAACATGTTTTCTGAGGTGTTGTATTTATGTGAGCTGTTTTGGACCCAGGTTCACAATGGAAAAACAAGAATTAAAAGAAAACCTGGGGGAGTCAACCTTGAGCCGGTGAGATTCGAACTGCCGAACGGAAGACAGTGAGCAGAGTCAGCCTGCAGTACCGCGTTCTCACCACTGCGCCACCACAGCTGTTATGAAATACCAAACTGGGCTGACTTTCTGCAAGGAAATGCTTATGCGCAGATAAAGACGCCTTCACAACGCATTCTCCCCACATCGCTGTTCCCAGCAAGGAAAGCATAAATCTCTTCGCCCAACCTCTCCAGGGACTTACAAAGCCAGCGATCGGAGACCACCCGGATGAAGTACTGCGGAGGGAGAGGCTCAAAAACGGGCACGAAGAAGGTGATGAGGTGCTCGTCCTGAGCGTACTTGGCCTTCAGAAGGAAATACTCGTGGTGGAGGATCACCTCGCTGTCCACGTCTTCCACCAAAATCCAGAAGGCTTCCGAGGAACCGTGGACCTGCCCCCCACCACAAAAAAAAAAGAGAGATGGGATCGTAACCGAGGAAGCAAGGAGAGCCACCCAACCAAGACTGAAGGGAGTTTCTCCACCATGAAAGGCCATCCTCAAGTGACCCTCACATCCCACCTCCTCAACGTTACCCGAGATGGTTCCGGCGGATTTCATGATGGCCCGTTTACCTTCTCATCCCACTGGAAATCAGGAGTAATCGTTAGCTCCACTTTCAGAGTAGACCTGGTGATGGGTTGCAAGTGGACAGACAGCTCCAGTTTGGGGAACAGGTGGACGTACTTGTGGATTGTCTTCCCCATCTTGGGCATCCGAATGAGCTCTCCTGCAGAAGGAGAGAGTATTGGTCAAAGAGGAGGAGAAGCGGACCTTCTCGGGTGTCAAAAGTTCCGACTGACGGACCCAACCCAGCAAGCACCATCACTTAAATGCAAAACTTTATGGATCACATCATTTCGGCGCAGAATGAAAGCAAAACCAGCTCTGGCTAATTCCCGCGCAACTCAATATAATTGAAGTACAGAATCTTCCCTCCTTCCAATTCGTATGAGTCACAGGGTCCAATTAAATGTCACGATATTGTTGTGAGAAGATGCCTGGAAGGTCTGGCAAACCCCTGCTGAAGTGACCTTGGTTCTCATCAGTGCTTGATGGTTATGATCCACATTCCAATTCCCCCTTCCTTCCCCCCAACAGGTCAAGCTAAGCAGCAGTAAAAGCGAAAGCAGTTTGAGTAAGCTTCGAATCTTGACCGCAGGGCTGGGTATTCCCTATGGCTGGGTTCACACATCGTGGTAAGTTTTTTGCATTATTCAGGTTAAACACGCCATGTGAAACCGGTCACTGGGTTTATTAATCTTGGCTTATGGCTTACAATGTCAATGTGACCTTAGGCATTTTTTAGTTTACCCAACAACTCATTTTTCAATGCAAGGTCAAGTCTTCGTGTGTCACTTCAAACACAATTTGAACACTGAACCGAATTGCCACGAGTTAATCTTTTGAGATACTTTTGGCCTGGGCGACTGAGTCTTCATTTGCAACATCAAACACCAGTTTGTATTTGTGTATTCGAATGGTCTTCAGGAGTTTACTGTTTTAATTTATTTACTTTACTTAGAAATATTAAATTAATTACAAATTTTAGATACTTTTGACCTGGGTGATTGAGTCTTCGTTTACATAATCACACACTGATTTGCATTCAAACGGTCTTTAGGAGTTTACTGTTTTAATGTATTTACTTAAAAAATATCAAATTAATTACAAATTCTATTTATTGCAACGACCTACATAATACGTGGCCACATTTCTTAGCTCCTCACTGGTCAAAGTTTTTGCTTTCTTCCAATTCAGCCGTAATCTGAGCATTTCATTCAGGATCAAAGATGCGCACTCCACTCGGTGGCGATACAAAACTGAGCAACGCACCCATTGCAAAGGGATACAGTACCTTCCCCAATTCACACCCCTCCCCTCCCTGAGATACCGCAGTTCTCCTCACTGACCTATTTCGTTGTGATTCAGGTCATAGAGCCGCTCAAACGGGAAGTTTTTCTTCTCGATCTTCTTCACCACCTCTTCGGGCAGCTTCCTGAACTGACGGAGGGGGCACATGGACTGCCACCTGGAGGAACAAGACGGCGGCTGTTCAGGATCCAGAGCCATCATAGTTGGCATCTCTAGGAACGGCATCTCAAACTGGGAATCGGTGCAGGGAGCTGGTCTAACTTCACTATTGCACCTCTCAAGATTCAAGCCTCAATCATGGCTAGAAAAAGCAAAATACTAGAAGAGTCGTGGCTAACCTTCTTGGGCTCCTGGGCCGAAAATTGTGTGTGCGCCCCCTACACACACGCAGGTAATCCCCCTTATCTGCACTGCACCTCACAGCTGATTTTCAGCTGATTTTCAGCTTGAGGAAGGCTTCTGCGGGCTTTTCAGGCCAAAAACTAGGCCTGTTTTGTCACTTCCGGTATTTCCGGAAAAAACAGGAAGTGATGAAACGGGCCTAGTTTTTGGCCTGCAAAGCCTGCAGAAGCCTTCCTCAAACCTCTGGGAATCCGGAAAAGGCCTCAAAACGGGCCGAAAATCAGGTGTGAGGCACGCGCATGCGCAGTGAGGTAAGTTTGCCTAGAATTTGCGTGCCAGCGCAAATGGCTCTGCATGCCACCTGTGGCACACGTGCCATAGGTTCGCCGTCCCGGTACTAGAAGGTTGCATTTTACTTCCTTTCATCTGGCTGAACCTTCTATTTTTACTTGCAGAAAAGTGGCCTTTTGTGAGGGCTGGGAGACCCAATTTTGCTCATTCGCAAAAGACTTCGTAATTTTACTATCTTGGTGAGATGGGCATGTTCCTTGTACATGCTTGTGTGTGTGCAAAAACGGAACATTGTCCTCTCAACGTAGCATGTGGGAACTACACCGTTGCAGTCACATTTCTGGTTTTGTTGTGGTCCACCGGCAGCAGGTGCAGACGGCTGAGTTCTCGGAGAGCGAGGACTTGGATGAGGGGCCTGCGTGGGATGCAGGGATGGAGTCAGAACCATCAGGGAGTGGAGTGCTGCCTTCGGAGATGGTGGGGGCTGGCAGCAGTGAGGAAGAGGCCCCCGAGGAGCCTGTGCCCAGTGCGCATGCACGCAGGGATGATCGAAGGAAAGAGCAGCTGCAGCAGCACGGGCAACTCGGGAGTGAGGCTGCAAGGTAATGGCCCCTCCCTTAAGGGATAAAAGCCAGCCTGAGAGACCGGGATTCTTTGCAGGAAGCAAAGAAGTTTTTGCATTTCAAGCCTTGTGGAAGTTCGGACTATCTTGGTTGGCGTTTGGAGACTCTTTGTGTTTGGAATATTTCTTAGTAACTTAATCTAGTGTTCTTGGCAGCTTTGCACAACCTTGGAAAGCCTCGTTCTTATCAGAGACAATTCGTTTTCGTAGCTTTTTAACCATGAATGAATGGAATTCCGCAGAGAGGCATTAAAAGGTTTTGCTTTTATCTCTGTTTGGTGTTTGTTTACTTGGAACAAAGTTTGGGTCAGAAGAGGTTTTTCTCACAAGATCTCTTTGGAAACAGAGGCGCTTATTAGAATATTTAAACGGTTTCTAGGATATTCTGACATAAGACACCCACATCTCCACAACTTCTATGCCCGATCCCCTCCTTTCTCCACATTAACCCTATTAAACACTGTTGAAAAATTGTTACAATTCCGGCAGTATTTACATTTCCCTTATGTTCTTCCCCAAACACAGAGACAGAATTCAGGAAGCCAGGACACAAATGATCACAAGTAAATTTTAGCCAGATGCATCATTTGTGGGAAATGATTTGTATATATTCCTTTTTTGAAGTTTAACATACAGTACGTTTCCTATCTTAATCCTTAAGCCCCGTTTCAAACAACCTAATTATAGTAATAGTTTACAAGGAGCTAAACTTATTTCTGAAGATACATGCATAGAAACAAAACTATACAATAGGAAGAGGACTATGACTGGTTAGAAGTGACAGAAAATATAGAAAAATGAAGAGAAGCCGCCTTACATTCGCTTGTCAATCATCTTGCAAAGGTTGAGGGTCTTGTCGGTGAGCTGTGCCCAGCCATGGTTAAGGACAATCTCAAAGATGGCACGCATGAGCCTCCCAGCAGACTAAGAATACAAAATGAGAGTGTCAATTTCAACACACAACAGGTACCTAGAGAAAGAGGAAAATACTGGGCATCCCATCCCAGAGAGCTTTTAATTTCCTGACAAGCGAAAGAACCATCACCTTCTGAATCCTAATGTCAACTCATAAAATATTTCTATGGTCTTTTACAGTTGCCAATAGAAAGGGAGGGGGGGAGTAATGAGGCAGCTTGCAAACCAAAACTCCATAAATGTTTTTCAAAGATAAGTTTCTAGGTGACTGAAGTTTCTGCCCTGCAAAATGCTTACTGAAGAGTATGATTGATGACTCTTGGCTATGGATGTGTCCCATTGGAGAATATGAATTATGATACACCCGGGGGGGAAACCAGGGTCGAGGGTGACAAGGAATGATGTGCCTCAGAGTTGGCTACACCCAGGTAGCACCGGCATGTCTACTCCTAATAAATCTTCTTTGAGCTTTGAAAATCATGATTTAAATGGAGGTTACTACCGGGAGCCCTGACACTCCCAATTCCATGAGGATCAGATTGTGGTGGCATTCCTACCTCCCCTAACTCCCTCAACCGTATAACTTTGGACAACCAAGAGGTGGAGCAGACAAACTGGACTCTAGTCCACCAAGGGCGTTATGGTTTTTAATATTTCACGAAATGTTGGGGGTGGGATGGGGGGAGGAATCTTCAGGTTCCACAAGGATCCGGTAACCCTGGGAGAATCTTCTCCAGCATGAGGGTAGCGACACCCAAAGATGGAGGCATCAAATTACCTCAGAACTGCGGCTCACCTGAGTGACGTAGACCATGTCAGCCATGAGGGCGAAGCCTTCTAGCTTCAGTTGAGATATAAAGGCTTGGAGGAGCACGTTGATCTAGGAGAGAAAGCGAACTTAAGCACCCTCCAAAGCAGGGGTCTCCAACCTTGGCTACTTTTAAGACTTGTGGACTTCATCTCCCAGAGTTCCTCAGCCTCTCCAACCTTGGCTCCTTTAAAACTTGGGAGACTTCAATTCCCAGAATTCCTCAGCCAGCTTTGCAAAGGCTTCCCTCGAGGCCGCAGAAAGGCGAAAAAGGCCTCAAATGGGCCAGAAATCAGCTGGGAGGTGTCCACATGTGCAGTGCAGATAAGTTTGGCTTGGTGCTCACATGCCCACACAATCAGCTACGCGTGCCACCTGTGCCACACGTGCCCTAGGTTCACCATCACGGTTCTAGGTACTTGGCGACGCGTATGAATAGGCATATGCACTGTAAAAGTTAAGCAAATCCAGGCAGGGCTTGGAGGAACCTACCTTGGCGCTTGGCTCCTCGATGCTCTCTTTCACTGGAATTGGGACCCTCTCCAGTAGTTTCTGAAGCTCCAGTTTCTCTTCCTGCAAAGATGAGGAGAGGGGGGGGAAATTGAAAAGTGAGTCACTTCTGCCACGCTAGAGTCGAAAGAGCAAAAAAGCGAACAAGCAAAAAGAGTTTTATTTTTATTAGGATTCCGTCAACTGGACTCACTGCATAAAGATAAAAGAAGGTGGAGTTCAGAATTTAGTTCCAAAAGGACTAGAAAGGAGCTTTTCTGAACCACTTTTGAATAAAGTTTCTTCATTTCAACGGTATAATTTGGCTGCAATCTACGAATCCGTTGGCTTAAGGTGATGGGTGAATTACTGCAAATCATCCATACTTCTACTACCCATGTTAAGTCAATCGATACCAAAGCTAAAAGGGCAGCAACAAAGGGCTTGCAAGCTAAAAATTGTGGCTAGATTCTATAAAATAAAAAATAAAAAATGAAAGGACCGTGAGTTTCTGAGAAAAGTGAAGAGAATAGCTAGAATGCCAGATATTGAGGAATGAGTTTAGTTTAGTTTAGTTTATTGTCCTTGCATCTTGTACAATGAAATCAAACACCATCTTCAGTGCACATCATGACCATGAAAATAAAAACAAACACACACCCTTCACACTCCACACATTGAATTGAAACCCCTGATATTGTACCAACACTGCACTATACAGCAGAATTCAAAAGAGCTATTGCCCTGGGATAGCTGTTTTTCAGCCTATTTGTCCTTGTTTTTATTATCCGGTACCGTCTGCCAGATAGTAATAGTTCAAAAAAAGGGGGTTCCCAGGATGAGATGGATCTTTGAGAATGTTTTGAACTTTCTTAAGGCAGCGGGAGCTACAAAGCTCTTCCAAGGAGGGGAGAGGGCAACCCAGGATCCTCTGGACAATGACATTAACCCTCTGGAGTGCTTTCCGATCTGCCCCTGTGCAGTTGGCAAATCCTACACAGGTGTGCAGTAAGTTAAGATACTCTCTATGGTGCAGCAGCAGAAGGTCCCCAGCAGTTTTCCATTCGGTTGCTGTTTCCTGAGAAGCCTCAGGTAGTCTAATCTCTGCTGGGCCCCTTTGACCGGTGCTGCAATGTGAGCCCCCCAGGTCAGGTCCTCTTTTAGGGTAACACCCAGACACTTAAAACTGGCCACTTGCTCCACTCGGTCTCCGTTGATAAGCAAGGGCTGGATGTTCCTTCTATAGTCCACTATAAGGTCTTATTGGTGTTGAGGACCAATAAGTTGAGTGCCTTTATTTTTATGAAGTTGAGCTAAGCAACAATAGTATCGGTGTTAATATTCCAAAAACTATTTTAATCCCTGAAAGATGAAAAACAAGCAGAGAAACTAAGACACTAATATTCTCCTCCTTCCCCTGATAAAAGCAAGGATTTGGAGAAAGCAAGTCTTGACGTGACTGTCCTGGAAGGAAATGCCGCCTCCGACTTCCTACCTCTCTCACGGTAATGTTCTTGAACTCGGAGGACAAGGAGAAGACGCGGAAGAGCTCAATCTCACTCAAGGTGGGCTTGAGTAGCTGGTTGTAGGTCTGTATGGTATCGTTGGTGATGTAATAGTGGCTGGCGATGCGGCCCAGCTCAGTCACCTGCGGAGGGAGAAGAACGACGGGGGAAAGACCAGCTAAGACGGGGAGAAGGAAGAATCCACCGTAGGCAGAGCTATTGGGCATTGTAGTGTGGCTGTTCTAAAGCCACGGGAGCTGGTAGTAATCAGGTGAAAGGGTTGATGGCTCTGCAACCCAACAAGACAGACACAGACTGCGGAGGATAATTAGGACTGCAGGAAAAACAATTACTACCAACCTGCCTTCAATTGAGGACCTGTATCCTGCACAAGTCAAAAAGAGGGCTCTGAAAATATCTATAGACCCCCCACCTCCTGGACATAAACTGTGTCAACTCCCACCTTCAAAATGACATTATAGAGCACTGCACACCAGAACAACTAGACACAAGGAGTTTTTTCCTCAATGCCATCACTCTGCTAAACAACTCATTCCCACAACTGTGTCAAGCTATTTAGTAAGACTGTATTACTATTATTCTTCTCATCTTTCCTATTACCTGTCTCCTTTTCTACTTATGACTATAACTTGGTTGCTGGTATCTTTACAATTTATATTGTTTTATTTCATTTCCTAGTATGATTTATGTTGCTTGCTTATTTGGTATCTATCCTGTGTCTATTACTAAGTGTTGTATCTTATGATTCATGATGAATGTATTTTTATGACTACGATCATGATTCATCACTTACAGCTTTTATGTACAGAGAGCTTATGCATTGTAGAGAAATTCCTTGTGTGTCCACACTTGGCCAATAAAGAATTCAATTCAATTCTATTCTATTCTATTGTTAGTTTTGTGTGGATACTTTGGGCCTCATACATAACAGCAATAGCACTTAGACTTGTATACCACTTCGCAATGTTTTACGGTACTAAGTGGTTTACAACATCAGCATACAGGAACCTCGGTGGCGCAGTGGTTAGAGTGCAGTACTGCAAGCTACTCCTACTGCTATTTGGCAAAATGAATCCCACCAGGCTCAAGGTTGACTCAGCCTTCCGTCCTTCCGAGGTGGGTCAAATGAGGACCCAGATTGTTGGGGGCAAGAGGCTGACTCTATAAACCGCTTTGAGAGGGCTGTAAAGTGCTGTGAAGTGGTATATAAGTGCTATTTCTATATTGCCCCCTTTTTTATTTCACCGACCTCGGAAGGATGGAAAGCTGAGTCAACCTTGAGCCGGTCAGAATCGAACTCCTGGCTGTGGGCAGAGTTAGCCTGCAATACTGCCTTTTAACCACAGTGCCATCACGGCTCTTCACCAATCACCAACACCGGGGATTATTTATGGCCAGGCCATTAACAGACGCTGATGGCATTTGGTTCAGGCAAAGTAACCTGGACATCTCTGTACTAACCTGGAAATTCCCCGTCTTCTTATCATATTTGACTAAGTTGTTTTTGTCCAGCATCAGGGCTGCTGTGTGCACCAGGTCTAGTCGGCGCTGGTCCAACAATGGGTCTCCTTTCATGTCGTCGTGGGAGATGCCGTAGAGATTGGGAGACCTCAGCATCCGTATGTAGAGGTAAGTGTAGCCAAGCCAGTTCACTGCATCCTGCAACAGCCCAAAGAGGAAGCACAGGGAAGTGCTATTAGTCTCTGAAAAGCTACAAGGACAGGGGAATGAAACGGCTTCTGCAGCCTTTTGGTGAGCAATATCTACATCCATCTTTGGTATGTAGATGTGGTTTATCTCTATGTGTCTGCTGATGTCACTGATGTCACGGTGTGTAATTGTTACTCAGCTCCATCCTAACCATTCATTTATTTATTAAAACTGTAGCCTGCTGTTGGTTCCATATGGGATAGCTTACTAAGTGGCACACAAGTGCACAACCTCCTTTTCTTACTTCATGTCTGTCATGCCCCTGTCGGAGTCTGAATCCGAGGAGGAAGACGGACAGCTAACAGGGAGCGGGAGTGTGGCTCCGTTGGCTGTGGAAGGGCAAAGTCTGGCTGGGCAGAGCAGGGAAGAGATAGAACAAGGGAGATAGTTCAGAGGAAGACCCAGGCCCACCCCCTCTTCATCCTAGGCCACGCAGGGAGAAACGGAGAAGAGAGCAACGTGGGTTGCATGGCTTATGGGGGAAGAAAGGGCCCTGATTCCATTCCCTTTTTTAGGCACAGCTGGGAAGAGAGTTTAAAATAAATGCAGCTGCTGGGAGTAAACGTAAGTTTATCTTATGTTGACTTTGGTTATCTCTATTCCTGGCGTCTTCCCAACCATGTGAGTTTTGCGGTGCATTCAAGCCTGAGATTCTTGCTTCTGCCCTGCCAAACTAATTACTGCAGTTTGGGTTGCTTGGACTTTAAGTTACAGTTTGTGTTGCTCATATCTTGGACTTAATTTTTGGCAGTCAAAGGCTGTTCCTGGGAGAGGTTTTCTCCAGCCAGAAGGTAACCAGGACATCGGGGGCAAAGTTGGAGCTAATAAAGGGACTCTTATTGCTTATCTGACTGTGTTGCCTTTGTGCCACGCCTCTTTGGGTCATCGCAATGTCTATAATGTCCGAAGGCTGCCAACCTCGGAACTATTTCCAAACACGAACCGGATATGGGCACCCCGTCCTCACCTTGGCATTCTGGACGTTTCCCAGCACAATCTCTGCATTGAGCATATCGGGGAGCCTGGCCACCATCTGGCTCTCGATGGGAAGCTGCTGGTTGAGAAGAGAGAGGTAGTACTGCAGCTCGCCGTGGGACGTGATCAGGATACCTTCGCCCTTCGTGTCATACTGAGGCCTTCCAGCACGACCCAACATCTAAACAAAACACATCACACGTCTTGAGATACAAGCATAGGATCCGATACAGAGTCTCAAGTTTCTTGTGATGAGAAAGAATGCTGGTCTGGATACTTAAATGCCCTGCGTTAGTGGAGTGCCCAACTGGGGAGCGGGATTTTACCTGCAAGATGTCCAGGGCACCCAGCTCAGTCCAGCGTCCTTTCTCAGGACTGTAAATCTGTGTCCCTTTGATGATGACCGTGTGAGCAGGGAGGTTAACACCCCAAGCCAAGGTTGCAGTGGAGACCAGAACCTGCAAGAGAAGGATTAGATCTCATCCCGTGTCTAATATTTCCGTAAAAGTGCAATATCAGCAAAAGCCTAATTATACAGCATACAGGTCCTTCCATGGAGGACCTGTATATCCTGCATGAGTCACAAAGAGGGCTGTGAAAACATTTACAGACCCCTCACATCCCGGACATAAACTGTTTCAACTCCTTCCCTCAAAACGACGCTATAGAGCCCTGCACACCAGGACAACTAGATATAAGGGGAGTTTTTCCCCTCTGCTAAACAAGTAATTCCCTCAACACTGTCCAACTATTTACTAAGACTGTATTACTATTATTCTTCTCACCCTTTCTATTACCTATCGCCTCCCACTTATGACTATAACCTTGTTGCTTGTATCTCTACAATTTATATTGTTTTATTAGTGTGGTGTTGATTTCTTATTTAGTAACCTATGACTATCGCTAAATATTGTATCTTATGATTCTTGATGAACGTATTTTTTATGTATACCAAGAGCTTATGGACCAAAGACAAATTCCTTGTATGTCCAATCACATTTGGCCAATAAAGAATTCTAGAATAGAGTAGAACAGAATACCTGTAGCAAAATACTCCCCATCTAGACTGACACCCGCCACCCCAAAGCTCTTCACATATAATCTTCCCTGAGAAGATAAAAAACTACAGCAGTCCCCAAGTAATGAAAAGATTCCCTCGGAGCCTCCTTTGTCTTCTCTAAGTATTCTAGGACATTCAACAACAGGGAATTTGTTATTCCAGGAAGCGGAATGCCGTACCTGAATGTGTTTATCTGCAAACAAATCTTCCACCAAGGTTCGATCCACCCTGGTCATGCCCGCGTGGTGAATGGCAAATCCATAGGGGAGCAAGTCTTTAAGTTCCAAATTCTGTATACAGGAGAAAACAGCCATGTTTGTGAGAAGGGTAACAAGAAAATTCTTCCCAATTTACTGTCAATAATTGGTGGGGGAGAGACAGAGGGAGAGATACACACAGAGAGAAAGAGAGAGAGAGAGAGAGACACAGAGAGACAGGGAGAGAGATACACACAGAGAGAAAGAGAGACAGAGACAGAGAGAGAGAGAGAGA
>NW_020717066.1:191996-204728 GCF_900518725.1 Notechis scutatus | reverse complement strand
GGAAAGGAAAGGAAAGGAAAGGAAAGGAAAAAGGAAAGGAAAGGAAAGGAAAGGAAAGGAAAAAGGAAAGGAAAGGAAACATACTGCTGGGAGAGGATGCTTAAAGAAAGATCTGCATAACACACCTATACTTTCTTAAAAGTTTAATTCTTCACATTAAATGACAGAGATTAATTGCTGTTCCCCTCCAGGTAGCAGCATCTATTGGGCTTTATTATTGATTGCACAGTTTTTGTGTGCCAAGCTACCCAGAGAATCATCTGCAATTGGGCACTTTAGAGATCTGCTAGACACAGAGGGTCACACATTGTGTACCCAGTCGCCATTCAACATGACTGCCACCTTCCATCAAATACCTGTTGTCGAAGTAGAACAGTCCTTTGGTGGGTTCCACCCTCAGGAAGGTAGCCACGTCCTCGTAGTTCGGAAGGGTGGCACTCAGCCCGATCAGCCGCACGTCCTCCTGGGTCATCTCGATGTTGCGGATGGTTCTGGCCACCAAGGCTTCCAGAACTGGGCCCCGGTCGTCGTGGAGAAGGTGAATCTCATCCTGCCCGGAGGAGAAAGGGTGACTCCATGCATAGCAAACCAAGGGAGGTACAGTTGCCAAGAGCCGTAGTGGCACAGTGGTTAGAAGGCAGTATTGCAGGCTGACTCTGCCCACTGCCAGCAGTTCGATCCTGACCGGTTCGAGGTTGACTCAGCCTTCCAAGGTGGGTAAAATGAGGACCCAGATGGTTGGGGGCAAGAGGCTGACTCTGTAAACCGCTTAGAGAGGGCTGTGAAGCTCTGTGAAGTGGTATATAAGTCTAAGCGCTATTGCCCTTCCTTCCCTTCCCTTCCTCCCCTCCCCTTCTCCTTCCTGGTGCCACAGTGTTTAGAATGCAGTATTTGCAGACTGACTCTGCCCGCAGCCAGGAGTTTGATCCTGACTGGCTCAAGGTTGACTCAGCCTTCCATCTTTCTGAGGTCGGTCAAAAGAGGACCTAGATGGTTGGGGGCCATAGGCTGACTCTAAAAAGCACTTAGAGAGGGCTGGGAAGCACTGGGAAGCAGTATATGTCTAAGGGCTAATGCTATCTATCTTCCTTCCTTCCTTCCTTCCTTCCCTACCTACCTACCTCTCAGTGGTTACAATTGCAGTATTGCAGGCTAACTCTGCCCACAGCCAGGAGTTCGATCCTGACCGACTCATCCTTCCAAGGACCCAGATGGTTGGGGGCCATAGGCTGACTCTGCAAACCGCTTAGAGAGGGCTGGGAAGCACTGGGAAGTGGTATGTAACTCTAAATCCTATTGCTATTCCAACGGATCGCGCTGCCGTGGGGGAAGGACGCCTGGATCCCATCTGGTCCCAACGAGAACCTTGAGAGGGTCAACTCACCAAGATAATGAGGCGCACCAACTGGGTGTAGGTACGCTCCCCTCCTTTGCGAGTGATGATGTCCCATTTCTCTGGGGTGCAGACGATGATCTGGGTGGCGTTGATTTCTTCTTTGCACAACTGGTGGTCGCCGGTCAGCTCAGCCACCGTGATGCCGTAAGTGGCCAAGCGCTGCAGGGAGGGAGGGAGTGGGGCAAAAAAGGTATTGGGTGACTGACTGACTGACTGAACGAATTCTTCATTGGCCAAGTGTGATTGGACACCCAAGGAATTTGTCTTTGGTGCATGTGCTCTCAGTGTACATAAAAAGAAAAGATACATTCGTCAAGAACCACCAGGTACAACACTTAATAGTCATTATAACACTTCATTGTCAAGCCCGAAACTGACATATGCGTAGCCATTTTATTTAGCCTTATTATATATTCCTTTTCTATCTCTTTGCTGGTCATGGGGGGGGAGGAATGGTTTCCACATTCCTAAGGTGGGAGGAGTGGAGATAAGAGAGAGTTGTTTAGGCTAGGTGGTTCTTCTTCCTGTGGGAACGAAAGCTGACTTTGCTGAGACTTTGGAGGTGGAGATGAATGACACCAGCAAACGTTGATTTACTTCTATTGGAGAATGTGACTGGGGGGGGGGGGCTGTTTCTTAACTTCCAGTATTATCTGGTGTGATTCCGGGTTGTGTCAGATCCAGAGTGACAACAGACTTTTGCCAATTTGATGCTTCCCTAAATAAAAGAAACGGTTTTGGAACATGGACGTTGCTCTTTTCTTTTCTTTTAAATGGATTTCATCCCTTGGAAACCTGACATTAATGGAGATCGTTAAGACTTGGCACAACCGGTTGGCCTCAAGCTGCGCTCCGCTCGTGCGCGTGTCTTCTACCAACACACCATCAACTCTTCTTCTTACCTTTCCAAAGCTGCCCACCATCTCCTGCACCAGGGACCTCATGGGGGCGATGTAGATAATTTTGAAGTCATCGATGTTGATTGTCCCGTCCAGATTGATATGCTTCCCGATCTCGCGCAGCATGCACATCAAAGCCACGTTGGTCTTCCCGGCACCCTGGATGAGGAGAGAGTTGTCAGAGAGAAGCCGATCCTCCTCATTCCCGCTGTGACTCCCTCAACCCCTGCCCCGTAGAACGCACTGAAGGGAAGGGAAGAGAGATTCGGGGTTCTTTATGGATGGATTAGCCCCTGGGCCATATTATCCAAGGGCAAAGTTCCAGAAACAAGATGATCACTCAAATGTGATCAAAGCAATCTGAAATGGAATTGGAATAAAATACAATTGCAAAAAATTGGAATAAAATAAGATTTCCAATGAAATTGGAAGAAAAGTACAGTCTAAAATGAAATTGGAATACAATACAATAATTTAAGAGATAGATAAAACGTGATAAAATGATATTTCGGTGTTGTAAGAAAACAAGACAGCAGCCTTTGCTCTTGGCCAAGGTGTTCTGGGCTACAATTCTCACCAGAATGACCCTGGGGAGGGAGGGAGGGAGGGAGGGAGGGGGCGCGGTTTTAACTCAACGCATCAGAGAGTGGGGAAAACTCAAGATAGGGGAAGAGAAAGGTGACACTTGCCGTAGGCGCACACAGTAGCAGGTTCATGTCCGTCTCGAGCGCCGCGCGGTAGAGTTTGCTCTGAATCCTGTTCAGGGTTTTGAACCCTTCGAATCCAGCCTGGGCATATTTGGGGAGCTTTTCTACAGGAACGAGTTGCTGAGGAAGATGACGGAGGAAGAAGAGGAATGACTGTGATGCCAAATTCACAAAACATAAGCCCCAGCAGGGAAATGAGAGCGTCAGGGTTCCAGCGGATGCCCTGATTAATTCATGAGCCTCGAGTCGAGTTTCAAAAGAAATCCAATTATTTATTAGGAGCAACATGTCCCAAAGTGCAGTTGGCTCTACCCCACGTAATTTACTGCCTACCTATGACCCTGTTTCCCCCCCGCCCTCCTCCTCCTCCCAGGGTGTGTCATAAATCACATTCTCCAACCGAGCACTTTCTCTGGCTTGCTGTAGTAACCTGGGATACAATCTGGAGAAAGGTATGTGTGGAATGTGCTTCTGGTCATAGCAACGGAGCTTCTCCATCAGTTCTCCCCCTCTCCCCTGCCTAGGGCAACTCAAGAGGAGGCCAGGAATGCTTTAGGAGTCGACAGAGAGGGAGGCTCACCTCTTCCGACCCGAAGGGCTTGGGCTTAAGGGCAGGGACGTGAACTTCCTCGTAGCCTTTGCGCTGTTTGCGGAAAGAGCCATCGGGCAGCTGACATCGCTTGTTGGCCATGAAGTGGCTTCCTTGGGCAAACACGAGGTCTTCCAGGTCCAGCACTTGCCGAGGGGCCAGGGCCTGCGATTCAAGAAGGCAAATGTCACTTGGGAGAGGACTTCAGATAGGCAGAGGAAACTGAGCCCTCAAGCCAGCCTGCCGTTCCCTCTAACCACTCCGCCCATCCCATTACCTCTCCTCCTTGGTCCAGGTCCATGGTTTCCAGGTCGGTGTCCATGCGGGACTGACGGACACGTTCCCTGCGACAGCGCTCCTCCTGAAAGAGAAGGCAAGGCCAACAGGTGGCTTCAAATCTTCATTCTAATGGTGAATGGCAGAGATTTTTTTCAAACAAAACCCTAAACAGCATCTAAAGGTGGGTGGGTGGTTTTTTGGGGGGGGGAGGGGGGAGGTGTGTGAGTGAGGAATTAGAAGTTTTTGTGTGGCCAATAGTAGAAATGGGAAGGCCTGGTGAAAAAAACTGGAAAAATTGGGGGGGTAAACAGGGGTGTCTTTCCATTTTTTTCTGTTTTTCTTTTTTCCAAAAGGCTTCGGAAAAAAAATGGGGGAAAAAATAACTGTTTCCCCCCCTATTTTTTCCTGTTTTTTCTTCCCTGGCTTTCCCATCTCTCGTCAATAACCAACATTTGTTAAGTTCCAGTCCCTAAAACCTGTAGTCTTAAATACCCTTTCCAAGGAATTAAGCCCCAATGAAAGGGGTCATTTTACAATGATGACAGACAACTGTAGAAGGTCATCTTACGTTCAACAAGTTAAGAATGTAGAAACTTAATGAGGAATAAAGTAGCACAGATTATACAGCTGCAATATTAAAGGAATGGTATTTTAACCCAGGTGGCAGGGTGGTTAAAGTGCAGTATTTCCAGCAAACTCTGCCAAGTGTCAGCAGCTTGATCCTGACCCGACTCAAGGTTGACTCCCATTCTTCCAAGGTGGGTAAAATGAGGACCCACATCGTTGGGGACAATACACAAATAATGCTTACGTTTATAGGGAGTGCTATAAAGGCACTATGGGGGTGGAATGTCAGGTAAGCCTTAAATGCTATTGTTATTGTTCACTTGTTTTAGTCGTGCTTCAATTGTGTATTTCTCTTAATGTAGCAATGCTACAGATACGAAAAAATAAGCTACACGGTGCAGCTGTATTGCACAAACACAATCCTGGTTCTGGATTTGCCTGCTTTGGTGCAAACATCCTTTTCAAAAAGGTTTCTCTCTTGATCGTTACTGTCACATTCTTACCCGGATCAAATCTTCCTTCTCAGTTTCATGCAGCTGGTACAGGAACTTTGACAACTCGGGGTCTGACTCCATCTTTCCCATAATCCTCTCCTTCTCAGCTTCACTCTGAGCGCTTGCCAGGAGACTGCAGTAGAGGACTGGAGCCAGAAAGCAAAAAAAATATCAGTCAAATATTCTACGGAGATTCTCTTGTCATCCGGGTCACTTTCTGGTTTTTCTTTGAAGACGTTTCGCTTCTCACCCAAGGAGCTTCAGCTCTTCAACGTAGGCCAGAGGTCTCCAAACTTGGCAACTTTAAGGCTTGTGGATTTCAACTCCCAGAATTCCTCAGCCAGCAAAGCTGGCTGAGGAACTCTGGGAGTTGAAGTCCACAAGTCTTAAAGTTGCCAAGTCTGGGGACCCCTGAACAGGAGAACAAATCCCTCAGGACTAGATTCAGCAATCCATCTGTATTTAAAAGACAAAGGCCGCTCTTTTGAAGACAGTAAAGTCCACATTTTGGACAGAGAGGGTTAAAGAGACCATCTATGTCAAAACTGAAAAAAAAAAAACAATAGCACTTAGACTTATGGTGTCAGGATTCCGGCAGTTTCCCCAATTAAATCGTGAGTCTCGAGACAAACTTCCAAAGGATTTATTGGGAGTCAACACATCCGGCATTGCCTGGGTGTAGCCGACTCTGAGACACATCATTCATTGTCACCCTTGACCCTGGTTTTCCCCCCACCCCCTGGGTGTATCGTAATTCATATTCTCCAATGGGACACCTCCATAGCCCAGAGTCATCAATCATGCTCTCCAGTTAGATATTTGCCTGGCAGAAACTTCAGTCACCTAGTTACTATCTTTGAAAACATTGATGGAATGCACTTTCGCTTTCCAAGCTGCCGCACTGCTCTTTCAAATCCCTTTCCCCCGCTTCCCTTTCTCTTGGCAACTCGAAAAAGACCACAGAAATATTTTATGAGTTGACAGAGGGATCATCTATCTCCATTCGACAACACAGTCCTTTCGGCAGTTCCAAAAAGGCTTCACACCCCATTGCACCACTCAGGTGACCCTGAGGACACAGATAAACCTCCAAGTGGCCTCAATGACCCTCTGAAAGGATGCAAATGACCAGCTGCCTGCAAGGAGTATAAATCCTTCCCTTCCCCACCATCCCGTTAGAGCTGAAGAAGCTTCTTGGATGAGAAGCAAAACGTCTTCAAAAGAAAAACGAGAAAGTCCAGCGGCCTCTTGGGAAAAAAAGCACCTTTGGGACAAAACATCAGTTGCACATCACACACACACACACACACACACACACACAGGAAGGACATGAATATAAAATTCTCACAAGGGAAATACGCAGCATGCAGGCTAGTATTGCAGGGGGTCCTCAATTTATCCCCCAGTCAGTAAGCAAGCATTCAAAGTTACAACGGATCTACGGGGGCGAGGGACTTATGACCTGGATTCCCACAGCTGGGAGGTGGAACAGCTTGCCTTCCGAAGTGATGGGTCCTTCATCACTGGAGAACACACTGAACTTAAGAACAGACTGGACAGCCACTTGCGCCTGAAATGGCATAGGGTCCCCTGCTTGAGCCAGGGGGTTGGACTAGAAGACCTCCAAGGCCCCTTCCAGCTCTAGTCTGATCGTTTTCAGAAGCCAGAAAGAGGAAAAGGAGACTCTTTGAAATCCGAGCTGGGTGGAAAGAAGAAAAACCCCAACTCTCCTCTGCTAGGCATCTCAAAGGACCTTTTGGGACAAGAAGCCAATTCTTGGGGAGCGTTTCACATTCCAGCAACATATATACTCACTCATCATCCTGTGCTGCCTCAGCACTTTGATGAAGTCAAAGGTGTTAAATCCCAGGAGCAGAACCAGCTGGTTTTCACATTCTCGGTCATCGCTGGCCGTCTTGGGGAAGGAAGCAAGGAAAACGGCTGTCAGTTTGAAACCATTTCAAACCGTTTCCTCTTATACGGATGACGAGTGAGGACTTGAGTGACAGAAGGGCAAAGAGAGGCACAGGGCAGTCGGGAAAACGAAACATAGGAGGGCTGCCTTTGACTGGCGGGTGCCCTTCAGGAGTTTGGAGACAGCCTTCATGGGAGATAATACCACGTTGCATTTGGCTCTTCCGAATTGCAAACTGGGCTTCCCTGTATAAATACAAGTCTATGGAACTGATAGAATATTGGTGGCTCAGGGTTAAAATGAGGAATCTGAGCTTGATTTGTTTCATTATTTCAATACCCAAACAGGTAACATCATCCATGCAAAAGAGAGTGGGATTTGTAGAAAGGTGGTGGAGGAGGAGGAGGAGGAGGAGTGAGGGGTCCTTGGTGCTCTCTGAGCTTGAATGTTTTCTTGCAGACATTTCATTACCCAACTAGGTAGCATCATCGGCGCTAAAAGAAAATGGGATTTGCTCTGGGTTCCTTGAATACTCCCACCAATACTGGCAGTGCAAGTCGTTAGTATTACAAACGGAAGACAAACAACAACTCCCTTCTAGCACTGAGGATGTTACCTAGCTGGGTAGTGAAACCTCTAAGAAAACAACTAAGCTCAGAGGAACCCCAAGGCCCTCATAATATGTCTGTAGAGCCCAGGTATACCAGATGGGAAGAAGAATGAAGGGAGAGAAGCCAAAAGACAGCTTTTCCCCCCCAAGAGCTTTCCTGCTTCCCATTTCAGGCGCCAGAGATTGAGAAATTGGTGTTGTACTTCAGCGAAAAGACAAGAGAAGAGTCCCTTCCTCTTTAAGGGTTTGAAAGAATTGCATCTTTGACATAGGCACGTTTGTGAAAGATGTGTCGGATGGTATAAATATACATAACTTTTTTATTTATCAAATTAATCTAGCCACATTTATCACATTAATCTAGCCAAAGGCAACACTAGGCGCTTTCAGACACTGAAATGCTGTGTGAAACATTAGAATAATAAATAAAGACCTTACATTTAAGCCTACAATTAACACTGAACGGAGCAGGAATGGAGAGGGAGGGAGCCAGGTGAGCCATAGGATAAAAAGTGGGGCGTTCTCTATTCCATCAGTCACCACCGATGTACCACACCGCGACTGGGGTCCCAAGCTAGTTGGCACAGCCAGGTCTTCCAAGGCCTTTCAGGAGGCCAAGAGGGACAGAACTGACTTTTTTGGGGGGGTGGGGGGAGACAAGATGTTCCAGAGCAGGGGTCTCCCACCATGGCCACTTTAAGACTTGTGGACTTCTAGAAGCTGAAGTCCCCAAGTCTTAAATTGGCCAAGGAGGGAGACCCCTGTCCCAGAGGACAGCAGCCACAGCAGGGAAGGCTCTTCTTCTGGAGCCCCAAGTATTAAGCCACTCCCCCCCCCCCCCCCCAAAAAAAAAGCAGGATCAGAGCACCAAGATCAAACAAGCAAGCAAGCAAGCACACCTTCAAGATTTCCAGCACTTCATCGGCCTTCTTTTGGGAGACGATGGCATCGTCGTAGAAACGGCTCAGCTGGCGTTGCAGCCAAAAGGCATCGATGTCCCTGGGATGCAGATCTTTCTTCTTGGAGCACATCAGTTCCCCCGAAGCCACCAGCTGGGGAGAAATGCCAGGACTCGCACCCTGAGCTTGGCTAAGAACACACACACACACACCCCGAAGCCCAAAGGCGACCCTAGGAATACGTAGCCTCTCTCGTTCTTCCTGAAATTAGAAAGCCCTTACAGCAGGGGTCTCCAACCTTGGCCGCTTTTAAGCCTGGCGGACTTCAACTCCCAGAATTCCCCAGGCAGCGTTGGGAGTTGAAGTCCGCCAGGCTTAAAGTGCCTGTCATGCCCCCCGCCCAGTCTGATTCTGAGGAGGAAGACGAGCAGCTGACAGGGAGTGGGAGTGTGGCACCGTTGGCTGTGGAGGAAACTGGGGAAGGGCAAAGTCCAGCTGGGCAGAGCAGGGAAGAGATAGAGCAAGGGAGAGGGAGTTCAGAGGAAGACCCAGGCCCACCCCCTCTTCATCCTAGGGCACGCAGGAAGGAACGGAGAAGGGAGCAATGTGGGTTGCATGGCTTACGGGGGAGGAAAGGGCCCTGATTCCCTTCATTAGCCACACCTGAGAATGAGAGTTTAAGAGATGCAAGCTGACTGCGGAGCAAACGTGAGTTTATCTTGTGTTGACTGCTTATCTGTGTTCCTGGCGTCTTCCCAACTGTGTTGAGCTATTGCTGTGCCTTCACGTCTGGAATTCTTTCTCTTGCCCTGCTGGACTAATTACTTCAGTTTGGCTTGTTTGAACTTTAAAGTTTTTGTTGACCAAAGGCTATTCCTGGGAGAGTTTTTCTCCAGCCAAGAAGGTAACCAGGACATTGGGGTCAAAGGTGGAGCTAATAAAGGGACTCCTACTGATTATCTGGCTGTGTTGCCTTTGTGCCATTGCGTGTCACCACAATGGCCAAGGTTGGAGACCCCTGCACTACAGGGAATCCTTGAACGCAGATATAAAATTGCAACAGAAATGTTGGATTCCGTTGTGATCGTGGACTACCTACACTGACTTACATACGTAGGAACAACTGATTCTCAAGTTATTCGAAACCTTTCCCCCTGGCCAGGATTTTTCCAGGAAAATGTACAAGGTGGCTAGTCTCCAATGTAATCAAACTAATTTTTGATTTGATTTATTTTTTTAAACCAAAAGGCCTCGTTTTCCCCGGGGACTCACGTTAGCCGAGAGGGTGCAGCGTACGACAGCTTCATCGCCTTCCAGGTCTTCGTCGGATGCTTCATCCCGAACTTCGCCGTAGACATCCTCATCGCCTTCCTGTTGGTTCACAACGGCTCTTTTTACTTAAAATAGCCCCTTCATGATTCAATGTTGTTAGGAGGTCAAGCCTGAGACTGGTTAGGTGGTGGATTGGGTTATACCTGGGTTATTCATATAAATTCAGTTTGACACACTTGGAAACTGAAAGTGGGGGCGGGGGAAGAGCTGAGGTGGATGGAGCTCCAGCCAAAATAACATAGCTGGACAATGGGTCAGCCGCGTTCCAATGGTTGCTTGGCCAGAGGAAGGAGAAGCGAAGCTGCCAGGAAACCATTTTACATCCTGGTTGGACAAGGTGACACATTGTTTTGGAAAATTGAGAAAATTCTAGTTATAGTGATGTGGAAAGCCAGGAAACTTTCAGTACTGGCTTTCCACTAGTCCAGAGGTCTCCAAACTTGACAACTTTAAGACTTGTGGACTTCAACTCCCAGAATTCTCCAGCCAGCAATGGAGAATTCTGGGAGCTTGGAGACCTCTGCACTAGTTAGTGCCAAAATGATGTCCTTGTTATTTAAGGAATTGCAATGCCTTGGAGTTCATTGTTTTACGATGGTTACATTGCTTGGAACCTGGCATAGGATTTATTTTAATTTAATTTATTTTAATTTGACGTTCTACAGCAGAGCTCCCCAACTTTTCTGGGTTGGGGGCCCAGAGGGAGGGGAGCAGGGGCCTTTATGCACGAGACAGTCATGCAGTTAGTGGGTCACGGCTTAGGCGGGGGACGCCTGCTCTACAGCACGGGAGCCTCAATGCTCACCTCTTCGTCGGACTCGAACTGTACATTCACTCCGTAAGTCTCGTCGATGTTGTCGTCTGCAAAAGGAAAGCAAAAGATTTCAGTGAGGAAAAGAAGGGAGAGGCAGTCTTTCCCTTTACAACCCTGGCTTTTCACGACCGTTAAGTTACGATGTGGGGGGGAAAAGGTTATTTTACAAAATTCACACCACGCAAAGGCTTTCGGGCGTGAAGCTCATCCTTCCTTCCCCAGCTGGAGCTTCTGCAAAGCTCCCTGTCATCCCAATGCAACAACTAAGGTTGCCAGAAGTTTCCCATGATCAAACTTAGCAACCCAAACCGCAGCCCAATCCTTAAAATGCTTTTCAAATCTTGTAGATCTCATGAAGAAATCACCAAAATGTTATACATCCAAACTAGACCGGATTGTTGCTGCGTCATAGATGTGGGCGTGGGCATAATTTTGTATTTTATTTTGTCACGGATACGTAGTGTATATTGGAGGTGGAGACCCTTTGAGAGCTGCATGCAATGGAATTTCATTTTAATGCATGCCGATTGGTGTATGTTCGAAGTGACAATACGGTTACTCCAAGTCTAAAATGTTCTACCGTGTTTCTCATATAATAAGGCTGGGTCTTATTTTTTTTTGAGCCCCGAAAAAATGGCTAGGCCGTCTTTTCGGGGATGATTTAATTCCCCCCCCCCTTGCATCTTCAGGCGGGCGGCGACGGCTTGGATGTTGACCTCGGCGTTGGTGGGGCACTTCGTATCGGGGTCAACGCAGGCAGCACCATATCCGGGTGTGCAACAAAAGTACTTCCTAACGGCAAGCCCCCCCACCATTCCCCCCCCCATTTCGCATGTTTTAATATAGGCATTAATTTGGGGGGAGGGGCTTAATTTCATTTCATGCTTATAAAACATGCTGGGACTTCCTATTGGGGGAGGCCGTATTGTTGGAGAAACAGGGTAAGATTTAACCATCTTGGAAACACCCCTGACCCTCGGGGCAGAGAACGATGAGGCAAACAGAATTTTTCAAATGCAGCCTCTCATCACCACGTCCTGTTTGATCAAACAAAGAAAACCACTGTACTATAAGCTGCCCCCACCCCCCCGGTCCTAATTCAGAAGAGCAAAAGCTGAAAGGAACCGAGGCCGCAGATTATACCCATATTCTGGATCTCCTTGTCTCCGCCATAATCTGTGATCTTCTTGCCCAGGTTAACCAGGACGTGGTAACGGGTGTCGTCGGTCTGGCCCAGCAAGAGGTCGATCTCCTTGCGCCGTTCCTTGTCTCGTAGCTTTTCATTTTTCAGGACAGCCAGCACTTCATCAGCAGCCCCACAGAGGATGTCTCGAGGCTGCAAATTTATATATATATAAAAATATATAAAAACTTAAGAAAACACACACACATATATATTTCGATACCATTATATGTATCCATTGATACCATTCCTTTTGCGCCCAGTTTAACGGCTGAAAACTTGAGAACATTTACCCTGTATCATAGGACTCATTTGTGGGACGGCGTGCATCTGTATTTGCGCATGCATTGAGCAAAGTCACATTATGGGATCCAGGAGGGGTCTTTGGCGGCCTTTTCTCACACACACCCCCGCCCCCAAAACACAGTTATTCTCCACACCGCAGGCCTTTAGGAATTAAGAGCTGGCTGCTTTCTTGAGCCTTTGATTACGTATAGTCTATTTTAGTTCTGTTTGCTAGTTTATTGCCTTAGTTGGTTTTTAATAGAATTCTTTATTGGCCAAGTGTGATGGGAGACACAAGGAATTTGTCTTGGTGCAAATGCTCTCAGTGTACGTAAGGGAAAAGATACATTTGTCAAGAGTCAAGAATCATAAGGTACAACACTTAATAATAGTCATAAGGTACAATAAGCAATCATATTCTATTCATTCTTAATATGTTTTCATTTGATAACTGTTTTATTATTTTACATGCCATGTTGTCTGAGCCATAAACATGTTTCAGGAAGCGATAATAAGCATTTGTGGAAACACAACATAATGGGGAGCAATTCTTTGATAATACTTCAGCTACACCCCTGAACGATCACGGTTAAAAATAAATAAATCCAAAGTCAGTTCAAACACCAGGAATCATATCTCAGCGGCGCTATTGGGGAAAGACAGACTGGATTAAGTTATCCATAAAAAGATAATAATGAGGCACCAGCTTGTTTTCTTTAGTACAGCATGTAAAAATTCAACATCTCAAGAGTACAAAAAAAAA
>NW_020717066.1:178785-190366 GCF_900518725.1 Notechis scutatus | reverse complement strand
GAATAAAGAATAGAATGGAATGGAATAAAGAATAGAATGGAATGGAATAAAGAATAGAATAGAATAAAGAATAGAATATAGAATAGAATACAATAAAGAATAGAATAGAATATAGGAGACAGAATAAAATAGGAATAGAATAGACTAAAGAATAGAATAGAATAAAACTAGCATAGAATAAACAATAGAATAAAGAATGGAATGGAATATAGAATAGAATAAAGAATAGAATATAGAATAGAATAAGGATACAATAAAGAATATAATATAGAACAGGAGATAGAATAGAATAGAAAATAGAATAGAATAAAGAATAAAATAGAATAGAATAGGAAGGGACCTTGGAGGTCTTCTAGTCCAACCCCCTCCTCAAGTAGGAGGCCCTATTCCCTTCCAGACAAGTGGCTGTCCAGTCTCTTCGTAAAAGCCTCCAGTGATGGAGCACCCACAATTTCTGGTGGCCAGAAGTTCCACCGGTGAATTGTTCTGAATCCAATAACTGGACAATTCTTAAGAACCAAGAATCCGGAGTGACTTTTAAATTGTCCAATTATTCACATCCACTTTTTTTTTAAAGGGTATTTGACATCATAATGGCTGTAGAGCTGCAGATGCTTTTGGAAGAAACATACTGACGGTGCAAATATTGTAAATAGTAAATAAGGAGCTGAATCTTGTGAGAAAACCCATGAATGATCTGAAAAGCGCGTCCACCGTTTGACAGGCTGCAGCCTGTCTCTGCAAGCTGATCTCCTGTGCTCTTGCTCGGGTGCTATGTTTGATTCTCCCAGTTGGGCAACCAAGCGTGGAGGAGATCATAATCTTGATGAAGTGAAGTTCTTTGAGGACATGTCACACTGACCTCTTCCAAGTGGACGGAGGAGGGCAAGGTCTGTTTATATGTGTACCATGGTCCCATCACTTCCTTTGTAGTGGGACTAAAATATACTCCTAGCATTCTGTCAAGAGATTCCGATTCCAGGAGGCTGATGACTTGTTTACGCCAAGAGATATTTTTAGATCTAACCAAAAGACCTCAATTCACCAGCAGCTGGAATGAACCAGAAGAACCAAGACCCTTTGCTGCTCTCTAACATGTCCTTCGTACAACAAATACCATTGACCTAAAAAAAAAAAACCTACAACCAAGACCATACTCCAAATAGTCATAGTGTTTATATTTGGAAAAGTCAGATTTGGAATTGATGCAAGGGGATTAAATGGGGTCTCCTTTGTCTTCCCTGCCTGTCAATTTGTTCAGCTACATAAGGGGTCTCCAGGCTTGGCAACTTCAAGACTTGTGGACTTCAACTCCTGCTGGCTGGGGAATTCTGGGAGTTGAAGTCTACAAGTCTTGGAAGTTTTTGAGCATGGAGACCTCTGAGCTCCATGGATCTTCCCGCAAGGCTTAGTTGTGTTGGCAAGCATAGATCAAAATGGGGAGTCTTCCCTTTGAGGGCATTTAAAGGTGAGTTACAAGGTGCAGGAATGATCACTCAACGTTCCTCCCCTGGAACCAATTTCCCCAGCTCAAATCTTGTAACTCTCAACCTTTTTGTGTTCTGAACTAGGTTTCCCAAAATCATCCTGACAAAACCCTTTTTATTTAGGCTAATGTGTAATTCCTCTCATTCACATCCAGCAAAGTCCCGACGAACAGTTTTTCAAGAGATTGCACCTTAAATCAGGCTGGGAGAATTGTCAGGCCGATAGCTTCCAAATGCCACGCTGTAGCAGAGAATACTTGCCAACAAGTCGGGAACAGATCTTCACCCTCATTAAATGAACTAATTGTCTCCTGCAAACCCCCGCTCTCCTTTCGCTCCTCTTTATTCCCTATGGGAGGGGCCATTCACCGTCCACCTGTACCTTTACTCCCGAGTCAACCCTTGTTCCTTAACTGTTCCCTTCTCCTGGCAGCTCTGTGCATGTGCACACTGGGAACAGGCTCCAGCTGTTCTTCTGCCTCACTGATGTCCGATTCCAAAGGCAGCTGATAACTGTCGGACGGACCTGGCCCCATCTCTGCCTCTGACGCAGAGCCCTTGTCAGAGCCTTCCCCAGACTCCAGGACTGGCCCAGGTTCCTCGCCAACCTCCTCATTGTCCGAGTCTGCCGCCAGCTTTGCTGGCTGCTGGTGGGCCACAACATTTTCTTCCCCAGAAACACACAATAAGAATTGTTGTTTGGTCTCCCTTCCTCAAAGGGGTGGCTAAATAAAACATCCCCATCTCCCCCTGTTGATTCACCATGGGAAATTCCAAACGTCTGCAGGCACATTTTATTTATTTTTTTAGAAAAAAAATCTTATCTGTGACCCACTCCTTAAATGTCTCTGGTTACAGTAAAAATATTATACAGTTAAACATTATATAGATAGATGATAGAGATGAAATAGGTGGGCATGGATGGATGGATGGATGGATGGATGGATGGATGGATAGATAGAGATAGATAGATGACATGATGGATGGATGGATGGATGGATGGATAGATAGATGACTGGATGGATGGATGGATGGATGGATAGATTATAGAAAGATAGAGATAGATGATAGAGATAGATAAATAGAAAATAGAGATTAATGAGATAAGATTAGATAGGTAGATAGAAAATAGAGATGGATAAGAGATTAGAAAGATAATGATGGATAGATGGATAATAGAAAAATAGAGATAAGAGATAGATGAGAGATAAATAGATAGAAAATAGAGATTGATAAGAGATTAGATAGATATGAGATGATAGATGGATGATAGAAAAATAGAGATAGATGATAGATAGATAGATAGATAGATAGATAGATGAGAGATAGATAGAGATAAAGGGTGAAATAACACAAATCCTAAAACAGCAGTAAACATTTCAGGAAAATAACTAACTATGGTTGGAGGAGAGCTTGTTTCAAGGTTGCCTTCTGCGATTGTGAATTCCACTCACTGGCGACACGCTGAGTGAAGAAGTATCTCCTTTTATTAGTTCTAAATTTATCAGCTGCACTTCCAGATGGATCAGGCAAAAAAGGACATGATTAAAAGGTCTCCAGATAGTTTTCAAGGACATTCTTCATTTGGAAGGGCAGCGGAATTCGTAGTAGAGAGGCAAG
Organism: Notechis scutatus; assembly: GCF_900518725.1. The sequence goes on along the minus strand of NW_020717066.1, from coordinate 187,259 downwards.
TTAGACGTGATGTGGGGAGGGCTTAGCTTGAGGTATCTAGAGGGCACCTGGAGGGGAAGGATGGATTATGGGGATTAAAAAAAGAGAGCTTCCATCTGACACGTTCATCTAGCAGAGAAGGAAAACCTTCTGAAATACGTCCGCCGGATAGAAGAGGAAGGAGAAAATAGGTTGCAATGCAGCCCAGTTTTTTAGTTATTTGCAATAGATTGCAGCCCAGTTTTCAGAAGACTCCTGAGCTGATAAAATGACAAGGAGTCCTTGACTTATAACAGTTCATTTAGTGATGGTTCAAAGTTACGATGGCCCTGGGGGGGGGGGGAATGTTAATTACGACCCCTTTTCCCATTTATGACTTGGACCTCCCCGGATAAACGGGATTGTTAAATTTTCTGAAATGGAAGAGGCCATAAAGCAGCCAAAGGAATGGGAAGGCTTTCTTAGCCCTCCGTCAACTTTGGAGCTGCAGGATTGATGGTGTAGGATGCCAAAAGGCTCAGACTGGGAGGATGAAACTCAGACCGAACAGCAGGATAACACAGCTGGAAGGGAAGCTTGGAGGTCTTCTAGTCGAGCTCCCTCTGCTCCATACCATTTCAGACAAGTGGCTGTCCAGTCTCTTCTGAAAAACTTCCAGGGAAGAAGCGCCCACAACTTCTGGTGGCAAGTTGTTCCACTGGTTGATTGTCCTCACAACATTAGGAAGTTTCTCCTTAATTCCAGGTTGCTTCTCTCCTTGAGTAGTTTCCATCCGTTGTTTCTTACTTCTGGTGCTTTGGAAAACAGATTGACTCCCTCTTTTTTGTGGCAACCTCTCAAATATTGGAACACTACTATCCTGTCACCCAGAGTCCTTTTTTTCCCACTAGACTAAACCTACCCAATTGCTGCAACTGTTCTTCATAGGTTTTGGCCTCCAGCCGCCTAGGAAAAGGAGAGGAAAGCTCAGGGTAAAGCTGAAATTACAGCATCCAACCACGGTGGCACAGTGGTTAGAGTGCAGTACTGCAGGCTCCCTGCAATTTGGCAGTTCGAATCTCGCCAGGCTCAAGGTTGACTCAGACTTCCGTCCTTCCGAGGTGGGTCAAATGAGGACCCGGATTGTTGGGGAACAAGAGGCTCACTCTGTAAACCACTTAGAGAGGGCTGTAAAAGCACTGTGAAGTGGTATATAAGTCTAAGTGCCATTGTTATTTTCCTTCCTTCCTTCCCTCCCTCTCTCTCAGTGGTTAGAATGCAGTAGTGCAGGCTAATTCTGCCCACTGCCAGCAGTTCAAATCCCACCAGGCTCAAGGTAAAATGAGGAGATCCAGATTGTTGGGGGCAAGAGGCTGACTCTGTAAACCACTTAGAGAGGGCTGGAAAGCACTGTGAAGCGGGATATAAATCTAAGTGCTATTGCTATTTTTCCTTCCTTCCTTCCTTCCTTCCTTCCTTCCTTCCTTCCTTCCTTCCTTCCTTCCTTCCTTCCCTCCCTCCCTCCCTCCCTCCCTCCCTCCCTCCTTCCTTCCCAGTGGTTATAATGTAGTATTGCGGGCTAACTCTGCCCACTGCCAGTAGTTTGACTCAAGGTTGACTCAGCCTTCTGTTCTTCCAAGGTGGGTAAAATGAGGAGCCAGATTGTTGGGGGGCAAGAGGCTGACTCTTTAAACCACTTAGAGAGGGCTGTGAAGCTCTGTGAAGCGGTATATAAGTCTAACTGTCTGTCTACTATCTGTCTAGTGATATAGGGGAGTGGGCCAGCACAAGAGGAGAGCAGGGGGATCTAATTCCTTTTCACGGCCCTGACCTGGAATTTTCTGGGCACCCAGGAGGGGAAACTGAGGTTAATAGTGTTGTAGAGATTAATGAAGGTGAATAGAGCGCCAACTAGCTGCCTCCATAGGTCTATTCTCCAACTCGCCTTCCTGTTTCTAGCGCTTATTCCCTGAGTTGAACTGAGGCTGTTATGGCTATACCGGCTTAGGATGAGAGGAGTTGTAATACAACACCCATGGGGTTGGCCAAGTTGAAGAAAACTGCCTTGGTAGAGGGGAGGTTTGGGGGGGGGTTTCCCCCTCCTCCTCTTTTATGTTTTTGAGAGTTTCTGCTTTGATGAGTAAAAACAGATGTCCCCCCCACTCTAAACATCTGATCCTGCCATCTTTCCAGGATCATTATTATTAATTGATTAATTCCAACCACCTCGGGTATCCAACCCTGAACGGTTCAGATGAAATTAGACTACGGTTGGGTGCTTTGTAGCCTTTCACCAAAGCAAGATCCGGGCTAAGAAAATACTTGAAGCGGGCATGGTCTTCAGAAAGGAGACAACCCAAAACATTGGCCAACCCTAATCTTTCTCCACCCAGGACTTGAAGAGGCTTTTAAAATTCATTTGGACGGAGGCCGCTGGGAGGATTCTTAATGGGATACAATTCTGATCATCTCGCCACCTGCAAACCAGCGTCACACCGGCCTGTCCAGGTGATACTGGCTTGAGCTGGGGCTGAGGGTCTGGGCGGCACCATAATCGAGAGGGGATTGTGGCTGTTTCGCTCTGAGTCTCAGTCCCGCCAGGCTTGAGTTGCAGGGGTCCCTGTACATGTAGGGCGAAGGGGCACCAGGCCCATACATAGGACCCGAGTGCCCGGGAGGACTTGCCAGGCTGTTGAAGTTGTCCAAAGACGGGACTCTGGGCAGAGAAGCTCCCGAGGCGGCTGGGAAGACATTCTGGGGCACGAAAGAATTGAGGTTGATGGAGTTGTAGAGCTGGAAGCCTTTGCTGTGGATAGGGCTGCCGTGTAGCCCCTTAGGAGTCCAGGTATTATAGGCGTAGGTCGGGTAGAGGTCATCGTAAGGGTTTCCGGTCAACCCGTTCAGCTGGGAGCCAAAGGCTCCTTTGCAAAGCTCCGTTTGCTGGTGGCGTTCCTTTTTCCGCCACTTGGCTCTTCGGTTCTTGAACCAAACCTTGAAAGGAAAGAGGTCAGGAGAAAAAACATATCAGTCAGCGTTCCAACTAACTAACTCAAAAACCAATAAACTCAGAGGTATAAATTTCCTTTAAGTTCCATTTTATGAGAGTTGTCATATTGGCACAACTGGGACTGGAGGCTAAAACCTAGGAAGAACAGTTGCAGGAACTGGGCCTGGCTAGTCTAGGTAAGAGAAGGACCAGGGGAGACAGGAGAGCAGCCTTCCAATATTTGAGGGACTGCCACAGAGAGGAGGGAGGGGGGGTCAAGCTATTTTCCAAAGCACTTGAAGGCCAGACAAGGAATAATGGATGGAAACTGAACAAGGAGAGAGATTCAACCTGGAAATAAGGAGGAATTTTCTGACAGTGAGAACAATCAACCGGTCGAACAGAAGTTGTGGGAGCTTCATCCCTGGAGGCTTTGAAGAAGAGACTGGACTGCCATCTGTCAGAAAGGGTGTAGGGTCTCCTGCTTGGGCAGGGGGTTGGACTAGATGATCTACAAGGTCCCTTCCAACTCTGATTATCTGAAAAATAATTTGAATTTCTTGATCCAAATAGTTCCTGCCCTGCAGGTCCTATGAACATATTTTGAACAAGGACATGCCTTCATATTTTTTTTCCACAACTGATACAATTGTTGGCTGAGCACGAACGAAAATAGCCAGAGAAATGGTTTAAGTCTGGGAAACAAGCCCCTTGTCAGTCCATTGGGGTGCTGATTGACCCCCAGCCTACAAGGTACTTAGGAGCCAAGGGTACAGGGACACAAGGAAACAGCAAGTAATGACTTAATAGCTGGTCGTCCATGCCCTAATTAACCACTAAAAGCCCATACCACCAGGCACCATATAAATACAACGTGTAAAACAGCCTAGTGCAGGGGTTCCAACCGGGGTTGTGAGATGATATTCCAGCCCCCCCCCACCCCCCAAAAAAAACTTGGGTTTAGAAGTTTCAAAATTATAGTATACATGTATAGCTAGCGGGATACCTGTGCTTTGTGACAAAACTTTGTGATAGGGCTATGCAGAGAAATCCGTTTATGATCCATTGGCTCAGTGCTGGTCGGTGATTGAAACACATAAGGGAATATCACTCCCGCCTCCCGGAGTCCATAAGCAGTTCCATAGATGGAAGGCGTAGACTTTTTGGTGAGGTACCGACGTTTAGTACTATAAGGAGCCCCAGGCTGCTCCTGAGTGAAGGAGTGGAACATCTGCCTGTTTGAACTGAGGTAACGGAAGAGAGTTCTTTTCAGATGGGGAAGGGGAGTAGAGCTCCTTAGCATCAGAGCGTGTTAATTGCTGTATAAGAAATCATAATGAAATACTAATGATCCAATGGTCATTTTGAAAAATCCTTTCTTAGCAAGCACCTAGAAGTCAAGGGGAACATATGTGCCAAATTCCAAGTTTGTAGGCTTTACAGTTCTGGAGATTTCATGATGAGTGAGTGGTACTTGGCATATATATATATATATTATATGCATATAATTATTTATGTTTTTAAGGGACTGTGGGAATATATCAGAAGCATTTTAGGGGTGCAGGGTATAGAAAAGATTGTGAACCCCTGGGCTGGTGCTCACATTCTAGAGACTCAAGTTCCCTGAAGATGGAACTTTATCCTTGGAAGAATAAACCTTTGCTCTCGGGGACCGATTCAGACTGTATCCCGCAAGCGCTTATCCTGGGAGACGTATATTTACTGACATTTGCAAAATACATCTATGAATGCTTTTGGTTTGTCCCATTCTCCATGCTTCCATAGAGGAATGCGTGAACAATCATAGGACATGTGGTGTGTGTGTGTGTGTTTTTAAAACAAAAAAGAAAAATCAGTGTGTTGCAGCAACAGCACTTAAGCCAGCCTGCAAGCCTCAAATCGGACATATCGTCCCATCATTTCGCGGTGATTTACACCAGTTTTCCTTCCCGTCTTTCCCCTTCTGCCGTCTTCCAGATGCACTGTCACTCAATCCCCCACCCCACCCCAGTTCCCAACCAGAATGTGGCCTCAACACAACTGGGATTGGAATGTGTATGGAAAGGCAGAGGGGAAAAACTCTGCACTGCAAAAGACGTGCCTTGGAGGAGAAGTGTGAGAAAGTTTGAAGCCTACTCAATGTCTATGGAGATACTCTATCCTCCAGGTCATGGTTGTCCTAACGGTGCTTTTTCCAGGAGGCAACTGGACTTTCTGGTTTTTCTGGTTGTGCTTCTCATCCAAGGAACTTCTTTAGCTCTGGACTGGATGGTGGGGAATGGAAGGAGTGATCCTCCTTGCAGATAGCTGGACATTTGCAATGGCAACTTTAAGACTTGTGAACTTCAACTCCCAGCATTTCTCAGCCAGCCTTGCTGACTGGAGAGTTCTGAGAATTGAAGTCCACAAGTCTCAAAGTTGCACAGTCTGGAGACCCCCAAAGGAAAGCAATTCCACCTTAATTACGCAAGGTCTAAGATGAGCTGGAGAATTGCTTTGATGGGCTTTCAAGATTCTGCTACGTTGTCCTACTGGCCCTAAAGATCTCTCCTTTCTTTTGCGAGTTTGCCAACCTCACAAAGGTTGACAATTCCTGAAGAAGTTGGGGTATAACAGAATAACAGAGTTGGAAGGGACCTTAGAGGTCTTCTAGTCCGACCCCCTGCTCAGGCAGGAACCCCTATACCATTTCAGACAAGTGGTTGTCCAAACTCTTCTTTAAAAACTTCCAGTGTTGGAGCATTCACAACTGGAGGCAAGTTGTTCCACTGATGAATTGTTCTAACTGTCAGGAAATTCCTCCTTAGTTCTAAGTTGCTTCTCTCCTGGATTAGTTTCCACCCGTTGCTTCTTTTTTTTTTTTTAAAACAAGTTTTATTAAAAGTTTCAACAACAAACAAATCATTACATATTAAATCTTTCCCTGCCTTTCTACAATAATTTCCCCAATATTCTCATAAAACACAAACAAACACAAACAAACATAAAAAAATCTTTTAGTAAAGTACCTTGGCCCCAGTTACCTCTCTTTGCATGGGCTAAAATAATAGCGCATATCACTCTTCACAATTCTATCTTATTTAATCCATCTTAATTAAATCATTAAATTTGTATCTTTTGCCCATTCATTATCCCTCTATCTCTTCTTATAATAAAAAGAATTTCTCCTGAAATCACTAATCAGAGTATGATGCCTTTCTATCCTCCCCCTAAGTTAGTAAAATTAAAATTCAACATAACAAATACCCAATTTGGTTCTGCTTGGTACATTCTATCCACCAAAAATGTTTAAATACATTGTATCCTCCTTTCCTTCGATATTTTATTACATTTCAAAAATCAATCATTATTAAATCAATCATTATTAAAAACTTCAACATTTCAATTTTAAACTTCAACATTTTAATTTCTTATTAAATCTTAAACCATTCTAATTTACTATTTCAAATATAAATGTTACAATACCATCTTCTGTACCTTAGCAGAATCTTTCTTACAGAAATTTATATTTCATCCTTTGTCTCTAAAAAAAATCCCTCTTCTCCCATCCAATTTTAAAGCTTTGAGGCTTTTCTCCGCCTTTCCCCTTTCTTTCTTCCCCCACCAAATCTTCCTACCCCCCCTTCTTCTTCTAACCTCTGCCTTGCTGGGATCCCTTCTCTGTTGTGTTCCCTTTTTCTCTTGTTTATTATCATTATATTTATTTTGCATCATATTTTTCTCTTTCTCAAATGTTTTTTTAAATCTTAAGTCCTTCATTTTCCTTGCTCTCTTCCTTCCTTCTTCCTTAAATAAGTTTTGGGATTCAATGAAGATGGCGTCTTCGTCTCTTCCTTGTTGTTCTTCTTCCGTTTCCATCTGTTCCATTGTCTGTTGGTAATTGACCAGCGCCATTTCTAGAAATAGAAAAGCTTTTTCCATGCCATCTTTGCAGGCTGCTTTTGTTTGCTCATATTCATCCCTCAGGTCTTCAAAAAGGAAAGCCATTATAAATAAATCTTTTCTTTTCTTTATTCCTCTTCCTTCTTACACCAACCAAATATTCCGAGAGAAAGGCAAAACAATCCCAAAATCCACAATCCTCAATAAATCCAAGCAAGCCAAAATTCCCCCTTCCTCTTCCAGGGGTGGTATCAAACAAATAAAAAAAAAGAGTCCAAATCTATATTTTAAAGCCTTATTAAGATTATATTTCTGTCCTCAAGTCTTCAAGGCATCTCCTCCAACAAGATCCAAATTTATATATTTTCTTTATCCTCTCCCTTCCGGCTTAATTCCGTCAGGAGGGAGAGTAAACTTTCCCTTCAGCACCTCAAAATAGCCGCTTTTTTTTTTTTCTCTTGTGGAAAAAATCATCAAAAAACCATCTTTTCCAGGAATTAAATTAGATAAATCAAAGCCCTGGGTCAACCAAGAAGAACTTTCACTTTCAATAACTTTCTCTTCTTCCTCCTGCGCATACTTGCCCGGCTGTCAACTTCTTTGTGGCGGCCATTACGGACCGCCGCTGCACCGTCCTGGTAAAAGGGGGTTCTGCCGGCCAGGGAGGGGGTCTGCAACACCCCCAAACCCTTCCTCCGGATCCCCCTTACCTTCAGCTACCCCTGCAGGGCAGCCTTGCTCCGCACCCGTCCGGGTCGGAGCCCCAAAACGGCTAGCGCGGCAGGGATCGCGCAGCTTCGCGAATCCCTACCGCTCGCGAAGCCGACAAACCGGAAACTCCTCCACCCGTTGCTTCTTGTCCTGCCCTCAGGGGCTTTGGGGAACAGCTTGACTCCCTCAGGCAACCCCTGAGATATCAGAACACGGCTATCATGTTCCCCCAGACCTTCTTTTCATCAAACTAGACATTCCCAATTCCAGCAACTGTTCTTCATACGTTTTAGCCTCCAGCCCCCTAACCCTCTTTGTTGCTCTTCTCTGCACTGTTTTTTAGATTGTGACAATCAAAGCTTGATGCGGTATTCCAAGTGTGGTCTTACCAAGGCATTATAAACTGATATCAATACTTCAAAGAAAGGTAAGCCAAGAAATTCTGATTTTAGCAAAAGTGCTTAGACTTATACCGTATATCGCTTCACAGTGCTTTTACAGCCTTCTCTAAGCGGTTTACAGAGTCAGCCTCTTGCCCCCATCAATCTGGGTCCTCATTTTATGGTCCTTGGAAGGACAGAAGGCTGAGTCAACCTTGAGCCAGTGAGGATTGAACTGCTGGCAGTGGGCAGAGTCAACCTGCAATACTGCATTTTTAACAGGAAGGAAGGAATAGCAATAGCCCTTAGACTTATATACCGCTTCACAGGGCTTTTACTCTCTAAGCGGTTTATAGAATCAGCCTCTTGTCCCCAACAATCTGGGTGATCATTTTACTGACCTTGGAAGGAGCCGGTCAGGATCGAACTTCTGACACTGGGCAGAGTTAGCCTGCAATGCTTCATTCTAAGCATTGCAGCACCAGGAAGGTGAAGGAGAAAGGCAATAAGAGGAAGGAAGGAAGGAAGGAAGGAAGGAAGGAAGGAAGGAAGGAAGG
>NW_020717066.1:158250-171962 GCF_900518725.1 Notechis scutatus | reverse complement strand
GAGAGAGAGAGAGAGAGAGAGAGAGAGAGAGAGAGAGAGAGAGAGAGAGATCCGATCTAACCTTGGAGGGTTGGTAGTGATGTTATCTCTCTCTCTTTCTCTCTTTCTCTCTCTCTCACAAACACACACACAAACACACACAGAGGTCCCTCACACACCCTCATCCCCTCCAAGGCAGCCACATTCCCTCACTAACCTACTTTTCAGCTCCGTTCTGGGGTGGGGGAAGAGAGAGAGAGAGAGGAAGAAAGAGAGACAGTATCTTGCGATCCCAAATAAAGAATGATCAATCGGTAGGAAAATGGGGTGGGGGATTTTCCTGCAGACCTTTTTGGGGGGGTTTTCCCAAGGACCACCAAAATTTTCTCGTGGACCACCAGATGAGGTGATCTTGGAGAAGGTAGGCCAAGGCAGTTAGCAAAGCAAGAATGAAGGCTGGGAAAGGAAAAAGATGTTAGAAAGAAATTTGACTTCTCCTGGGCGGTTGATGGTAGAATGGGGATGAAAGTGAAAATGTTATCAGACTTTCAAGATTCCATGATTACATCCTGCATGAATAAAGTGGAGTCCCCTTGGCTTCCTTGGGGAGTTCGTTTTTTCACCTGGCCTATCTTGAAGGGTTGACAGCAACATTGAGGGAAGACCACCAGGAAATCTTAACGGTGCAGATAAACATCTTGGGAGTAAACCATGGCAAAAACATTTCTGTCTTGCTGCAGGAATCAGGAATTCATCTGGACTGGAAAGAAAGTTGACTTTTTCTCCAGTGAGGCCAAGAACCACCAGTTCCCAGACTACAGATGGCCAATGTGTAAACTGATGAGAGGTCCTTGGTGCTCTCTGAGCTTGTCTTCTTACGGAGGTTTCATTACCCAAACTAGGACTGAGAAGAAGGACCAGCACTGATGATGTTTGGGTAACAAAACATCCTCAAGAAAACAAGCAAACCCAGGGAGCACCAAGGACCCCTCATGTCAACCCTGAGCTACAAAATATTCTCCTTTATTCATGTAAATTTAGCTGTTGGCACAGTGGCCAAACCATTCGCCAATCCATCAGCCCAGTTAAGGAGGAGGCGAAGATTGAAGCATGGACATATATAACGTCTTTGCCAACTTTGGACTGCTTTCACCAATCAGTTGCAATACTCTAAATTTGCAAACTACGTGTGCATTTTTTAAAAAAGTTTTCTTTCTCCTCCTTTTTTTTTTTTGCTATCTCCTCTTACACACACACACACATACACACAATTTTAGTTGTTGAGTTTTAGCTTCTTCTTGAGAGCAGGAGAGAGGCAGACGTGTTCCATGTTCCGTGTGTCCTTCTGCTTTTATGGCCTGGTGCCATTTCCATGCATTGTTTTCTTTATTGCTCCGGCTTTTACCCTCTGTGAAAGCTGCCCCCCTCCCCATCTTGCTCTGGACCCCCCCAATCCACCAACAGCTGTCCTGACACAAGCTGGAATCCGGGGACAAATGGAAACAGCTGAGAAGCCATCCTGCTGGGAAATATTTCACTCTTTGGCCAAAATGGCTCCAGCTCTGAAATTCTATGGGGTAGCCCCCTCCCCATCTCCCCCTCCCATCCTTTACAAAGAAATGTTTTAGAGGAGTTTCTGCATGCAGAGCCCACAGCCCGATATGTCGTAAACATTTCCCCAGAAATCTCAGGTGGGTCCCTTCAGCGCTCCATAAACAGGTGGCGTGATCCATCGAAAGCTACCAACTCTCCATTTTCTCCTGACAGCGACAGAAAAGGATGAAAAAAATTAGCAACTTGTTTAAAAAGCAAGACAGGAAGACAGTCGACCCTCATTTGAACTGAGCTGCTGGAGAAGGTTCCTGCAGTCTTCCTTGGACTAACAAGCTACTACTGCAGCCCGTAACGTCAGATGTGTCCCTGGAAGGGAAAAACCACGAAACCACGCCTCACTTATTTTGGCCATGTCACGCGAGGGAATTCACTGCAGAAGGCAATTATGATGGGCTCAAGATCCAGATGGATCTTGACAGACCAGAACCCTGGGCCGTATCTAACAAAATGAAATTCAGTGTAGAGAAAAGTAAAGTCCTACACTTAGGCAAGAAAAACCCAAAGTACACATATAGATTGGGTGAAACCAGGCTCAATAGCAGGAACTAGGAGAGGGATCTTGGAGTCTTAGTGGACAACCAGCTAAATAGGAGCCAGCCGGGTGCAGCAGCAGCCAAAAAAGTCAATGCAATCCTGAGTTGCATTAACAGAGGGATACAATCAAAATCAAAGGAGGTACTAATACCACTCTATAAAGCCTTAGTAAGACCACACCTAGAGTACTGCATCTAGTTTTGGTCACCACATTATAAAAAAGGATGTTGAGATTCTAGAAAAAGTGCAGAGAAATAAGGAGATATTTTCTGACAGTGAGAACAATCAACCAATGGAACAGAAGTTGCCCTCGGAAGTTGTGGGAGCTTCATCACTGGAAGCTTTCAAGAAGAGGCTGGACTGCCATTTGTCAGAAATGGTGTCGGGTCTCCTTATTTCCAGGCTGAATCTCTCCTTGTTCAGTTTCCATCCATTATTCCTTGTCTGGCCTACAGGCGCTTTAGAAAATAGCTTGACCCCCTTTCCTCCTCCCTGTGGCAGCCCCTCAAATACTGGAAGATATTATCCTGTCTCCCCTGGTCCTTCTCTTCCCTAGACTAGCCAGGCCCAGTTCCTGCAACCGTTCATCCTATGTTTTAGCCTCCAGTCCCCTCATCATCCTGGTTGCTCTTCTCTGCACTTTTTCCTAGAGTCTCAACCTCTCTTTTTTTTATAGTGTGGTGACCAAAACTGGATGCAGTACTCTAGGTGTGGCCTTACTAAGGCTTTATAGAGTGGTGTTAGTATCTCACTTGATCTCGATTGTATCCCTCTGTTAATGCAGTCTAGGATTACATTGGCTTTTTTGGCTAATGCCACACCCTGCTGGCTCATATTTAAATGATTGCCCCCTATGACTCCAAAATCCCTCTCTCAGTTACTGTTATTGAGCGGAGTTTCACCTAATCCGTACCTGTGCTTTTGGTTTATCTTGCCTAAGTGTAAACACATACTCTTCTCTACACTGAATTTCATTTTAGAACAAAACAGAACAGAATAAAACAGAAGGACAGAGTTAGAAGGGACCTTGGAGGTCTTGTACAGTAGTCCAACCCCACTTGCTTAAGGCAGGAAACCCTATATCATTTCAGACAACTGGCTGTCAGATCTCTTCTTGAAAGCCTCTAGTGATAAAGCACCCACAACTTCTGGAGGCAAATTGTTGCACTGATTAGGAAGTTTCTGCTTAGTTCTAAGTTGCTTCTCTCCTTAGTTCATTTCCATCCATTGCTTCTTGTTCTGGCTTCGGGTGCCTTGGAGAATAGCTTCTTTGTGGCAACCCCTGAGATATTGGAACACATTGTAAATTGAGGATGATCTGTACAAATTGCAACTTTGTGCTGGCTAACCTGGGCCACCCTCTGTTCCCAGAGAAGATGCAACAGGGCAACCTGCCTTAGCCAGGCACCCCTGTCGAGATCCATCTGCATCTTGCAACTGTCATCTGGGATGTTGGCTATTCCTGTCGTCTTAGCGTCCTCAGAGAATGCAGGCTCTTCCTTGGACAAGGTGAGAAGTCTGCCCCCCTCGCCACCTTCCACGTCCTCAGCCTTCTCCTCCTTTGGTTGTGAAGCTCAAAACACGAGAACCATTTTAATGGAAGACTATTTGAAGCGAGGCTGGGCTCCCGGCACGGTGACCTTTTGGACAAGCTAAATTTGTTCCTCTGCAAACAAATCACATTATTTATAGCTGCGATGACAGGCCGTTCGGGGCAGCGGGAGGGTAGGGGGGGGCTGCGGTCCAGTGGAAAGGTGCACCCCATCCAGCCCCCGAAAATGCGGGGCACCGATTGGACCCACAGGTAATGAACTATGACGGACAGTAATCCCAGGTAAAGAGGCTGGGATTAGCTGGCTGTCGTTAACAAGGGACCCTCGTAAATCAAACCAGCTGGCATTCTGATTGATGGCAGGATTCGGAATGGCTGAATCCTCGGCCCCCGTTTGGCACAGCAGGGCACAGAGCAACAACTGGGCATAAACCTGCAAAGGTTATTCAACGGTTCTCAGCATTGGTGCCTCAAGAGCGTCTTGCTCCTACTCACACCTTCCTGTTACCCTTGGGTACCATGTCCCTTTAGTCCCCCTCCCCGAATGGCACCAGATTCGGATTCCTCTCGTAGATGGTGAACAGGTTGCACAGATTGTGGGTTCGGGAATCACGGAGCCGAAGGGGGAGGAAAAGGGCTGAATGGAAGAGGTCCCGTCCAAATCTTTCAGCCCAAAATTTTGTGTGGAGCGCGCCACGATGAGGCTAGGGGCTGGGTCACCCTTCCCAGGGCGGAGGCATAACCTCTCCAAGCATTGGCGCAAGGCCCTCCACTCAAAAGTATTTCCAAGAGCTCCGTGGTGTCCCCCTTCAGCGAATCGCAGCAAGTCAGCAGGAACAGTTGAGATACCAGAATAACAGAATGATAAGAGTTGGGAGGAACCTTGTAGGTCATCTAGTCCAACCCCCCCTGGCCAAGAAGGAGACCCTACACCATTTCTTACAGATGGCAGTCCAGTCTTTTCTTAAAAACCCTCCAGTGATGGAGCACCACCACGTCTGAAGGCAACTTCTGTTCCACTCGTTCATTGTTCTCACTGTGAGGAAATTTCTCCTTAGTTCTAGGTTGCTCCTGTCCTTAGAAGGACCTTCAGTCAACAGAAGATCCAGGGATGATGTGACGCTTCTTAGGCAGGTGGATGGACCAACAGCGTCACTGCAATCCTTCTCGGTCCTCCCTCCTGCTCTTGCTTTGAGCTGCAGCACCAAGGCGGCCTCCGTTAAGATGGCCGGCCTGTCCACCCCCTGCTGCCTAATCCTCTCGTGACATCCCCATAATTGCCGTTTTATTCCACTGCAATGTGACACCTCATAAGAGGACTTAGAGAAGGATTCTGGGGTCGGAGAAAGACTCTGGGTGGAGAGTTCAGGGGCACGGCCATGTGTTAAGCTAAATTTGGAGCCCTTCTGCAGACTTCAGTGGAGTTGCTGTGGATTTACACCCCCGTCCGAGCAGGTGTCAACAGCTGGCCAGGCTCCCAAGCCGTTAGGAAGCACCGCTGGCATTTGACTCTAACTGCCCAGGCCCAAGTGCGTTGCGTGCTGCTTGCCAGGCTAGCACTATGCTTCTCTTTCGTTTTCTTTTTCTTTCTTTCTATTCTCTCTTTTCCTTTCTTTCTTTCTCTCCCTTCCTCTCTCCCCCTTTTCTTTTCCTTCCTTTATCCCCTGACTATAAACTGACTAGCAAATGGATCGCCATGTTCTCCACTCTCTCTCTCCCACTAACATCTACAAATCAAGGTAAGGTTACGATGGAAGAGCAGAATCTAGTCCAAAAGCTGTTCTTTCATTTTCTTCCTTTCTCACTCTCCCTTCCTTTTCTTTCTCTTCCTTCCTTTCTCTTTCCCTTCCTTTTTCTTTCTCTCTTCTTTTTCCTTCTTCCCTTCTTCCCCCTCCTTTCCCACGAATCTACTACGTTCTACAAATGCACCCATCAAATATCTACTCTACTCCAGCAATAGGCAGGGGCAAAAGTTTAGGTCCTTTTGATTGTACAGTTGAAATTGCACAACGCGCTAAGCCGGGGCTCCTGCATCTGTGCTTCGAAAAGTTCAGAAAACCACTAGAGGGCAGCAGAGTGACACAGAAGGCTCACTCTTTGGCACCATCCTGTGGTTAAACAGAGTTCTGCAGCTTATTGTTGGTAGACCTCCTGCCTTCTAATGAATAAGATGTGGGTGCCAAGCTCTTCCTGCTACAATGCCTTCCATTTCCATAAAAATTTTTCCTTGTCCTCTTGATAGTATTAGAAAAGCTTTTTTGTTTCCCAAGGCATTTTTTTCAGAGAATTTAAATGGATTGCTGCCGTTTTATGCTTTGATTTGTGACTATGATTTGACTATACTACGGCAAAAGCAGTGGGGGGAAAATCCCTTGGATGTCATCTTGTAAGGTTTTTTCCGTTTGGAATGCAGGGCCCCCTCTGAAAAATGGGGAGGGGGCATTTCTCTTTCCTCTAAAATGGCTGCAAGAGGTTTAAACCACCCGTGAAATTGGCGATAACCTCTATATTTCCTTTTCTTGCTGGAACCTGGTAGTAGAACATTCTGGGGGAACCGCTTGTCCAAAAGCAGGATGAGAATGCTGGTGTCCTGGATCTGCAAATGGGAGCCTGAATTTGATGTCCTTTTATAGGCCAGCCGTGACTTCACAGTCAGTCAAGTAACAATGGGAAAGGGGTTACTAGTGCAGCACCTGGCAGCCAATGGGGCTCCCCGAAGGCTGGAGCAAACCTGGGATTGTGACTCAGGAAGTGATGGTGCCAGGAAGGAGCAGGCAAAAGGTATGGAGCGTCCCTGGCTTAAGATGCACTGCCCCTTAAAAACCTATGTGCCACCAGAGGTAGGTTGGGGTTGGGGGAAGGAGGTGGCCCTAGCATGGCTGCTAGTGAGGGTTGCGTCTGTATCGCAGCGGCCAATTCTAGGGCCAGTTTCTGAGGCCTTTTTGTTATAACAACCCAAGACACAGAATCTGTTTGTTAATTTGTTTATAAAAAGTATAAGCCACCCATCTGATCTTAACAACAGCCCAAGAAACAGTATGATCGATTATTTGGTTTACAAAAATTTATAGGCTTGCTCGTCTTACCCCAAGGTCACTCTGGGCGGCTTATTAAATCCCCTGCCTCGCTCTTCCAGCAGCGGCAATCCTATAGTCGGAGAGATCCATTGCGCTCGGTTTTCTCATTTGGTCTGACTCAAAAGACTCCAAAAAAAAAAACTTGCTGGGAAGTCTGCATTTCTGCTTCTGTATAAAACAGGGAGTGTCAACGCCCAGCCATCGAGAGACACAAGTGTGCCTCAAAAATAGCAGATATTAAAACTGAAGGCAGCTGAAAGACATGGAGATTCTTCTTCTTCTCACTTCTTCTTCCTTCTTTTTCTTCTTCCTCTTCTTCTCCTTCCTTTTCTTGTTTCTTCTTCTTCTCCTCCTTCTTCTCCTGCTCCTTCTTTTGCTTTCCTGCTTCCTTTTCCTCTTCATCTTCTCTGCCTACTTTCTTTCTCTCCTCCTCCTCCTCCTCCTCCTCCTCCTCCTCCTCCTCCTCCTCCTCCTCCTCCTCCTCCTCCTCCCTTTTCTTGTTTCTCCTCCTCCTCCTCCTCCTCATGCTTCGTCTTCTCTTGCTCCTTCTTCTGCTTCTTCCTGCTTCCTTCTTCCTCTTCTTTTGCCTTTTTGCTTTGTCTTGTTCCTCCTCCTCCTCCTCCTCCTCCTCCTCCTCCTCCTCCTCCTCCTCCTCCTCCTCCTCCTCCTCCTCCTCCTCCTCCTCCTCAGCATATTCCCACAAGGGCAGGATATGCTTTTCAGATTATTGAATGCCACTTTTCACGGTCAGCTGCGTCTCCAGGGCGCAGGCCCATGGCTTGCATTATCTTTGTTGATGGTGTCTAGCCATCTCTGTTTTGGATGCCCACGAGGTCACCGGCCATTGACCTCTAGTTGGTAGGCAATCTTGGCCACAGTGGAAGGTGCTGCTCTCTGGACACGTCCATACCGGCGGAGTTGGCCTTCTCTCATCTTCTCTGTAATTGGTGCCACACCAAAAGGCTGTTGAAGGGTGTCATTTGTGATGTGGTCAAGAAGGGAGATGCCCGATATCCAACGGAGCCTTCGCATTTCTATGGCAGGGAGAGGGAGCTTTCGGTCCCTGTTGTTGCTGCCCACCATTCAGTGCCGTCCTGTGCAATAGGATGCTTGCCTTGTAAATCTTAGATTTAAGACGGGTTGGCATTTGTCTGTCGCATGATACACTGGTTGAGTTCTCACCAACGCATCCAGGCTGCGTTCACCCTTGCTGGCACCTTGCCGTTGATGTAGCCATTGCCTTGGAGGTGGGATCCCAGATACTGAAAAATGTCCACCTTCTTCAGGTTTTCTTCATTGATTTGAAGTGTTCCAGGGGTGGTGAGAGTCTCTGAGTACTCAGTTTTCTTGATGGTGGACTCCGAAATGGTTGGCATGGACTGTGTGAAAGACTGAACCCGGGACACCTGCCAGGAAGGCACAATTTGCCTCATTAGCAACATGATGATCAGGAGTTCAGGCAGGTCAAATGCGTACACAACCTATAACCCCAATTGATCCCAACATTTCTGTTGTTAAGTGAGACCATTAAGTGAATTTTGCTCCATCATAGGACCTTTTGGGCCACAGTTGTTAAGTGAATCACTGCGGTTGTTAAGTTAGGAATACAGTTGTTAAGTGAATCTGGCTTCCCCATTGACTTTGCTTGGTCAGAAGGTTGCAAAAAACGTGGCATCTGAATCATACATATGAACCAGTTGCTAACTGTCCAAATGTTGTTCAAATGACCATGGGGATGCTGCAACGGTTGTGTCACAAGTCACTTTTTTCAGTTCCGTTCTAACTTGAACAGTCACTAAATGAACTGTTGTTAAATCTAGGACTACCTATACATTCTAGAGGGATCTAATCTCCCATTATGAGATGAGGTAAGGGCCAAATTGCACAATGGACGCAGGGGTGAGATAGGTTGCTGTTGTTCAATCATGTCCGAGTCTTCTCGACCCCATGGATCACAGCAGGACCCCGCTCCCCATCCTCCACTGCCTCCTGAAGTCTGGCCAAAGCCAAGTCCACTGCAACTATGACACTTTCTAACCACCTCATCTTCTGCTGTCACCTCCTTTTGCCCTCCATCTTTCCCAATCTCAGGGTCTTCTCCAAGGAGTTCCACTCTTCTCCTTGGGTGGCCAAAGTATTTGAGCTTCAGTTTCAGAATCCGTCCTTCCAAAGGGCAGTCGGGGTTGATTTTCCTTGAGGATCGACTGGTCTGACCTCCTTGAAGTCCAAGGGACTCTAGAGTCAATTCATGGCCCAGAGCTGATTTAATGATGTGGTGAAATCATGTCCATCATGAGCTTCCTACCTACCCTCCCACGGATCCTTACTCCGGACTCCCTCACCTGTTAAGCAGTCCAGAGATGTTGGGAAGGTCTTGATATTCTGGGGATGTCTTGGGGTTCCCAACTGGGATGCTGACGGACTCTTTTCCCAGGATCATTTGAATCTAGGAAGGGCTACAACCCGTAATTAACTTGCTTGTCCCATCCTGTCCCCTTTTCAGCTCCTTTTTTTTTAATGTTGGATTTTCAGTTCTCTGTTTTGAAGGACAGCAAATTTTGGGACTATGCATATCATTCTGTGGAATGCACAAAGAATTTCTACAAAGATATAGCTGCAATTTTGTTTTCCTCGTAATTCCTAACATGCAAATTGTTCCCGAGTGCTTTATAACAGACCAATGTTTCCCTTCAATTATCTTCAGTTAATTCACTGATTCAACTGTAATATAGGCCTGTACCACACGCCTCGAGTTGGACAAGCATATTTCATTCTTCTCTAATCTCTTCTGCTGCCAACAAAGCCAATGCAGTCCCAATGCTGCATCCACAGAGGGATAGCATGAAGATCACTAGAAGTGATAGTAATGCTTTATACTGCACCAGTGAGGTCATACTTGGAAGAAGACATCCAGTTCTGGTCACCATGATGCCAAAAAAAAAAAAGAGTGTTGAGACCTTAGAAAGGGTGCAGAGAAGAGGAATACCTGCATATATTTTAAAAAAAATCCAACGAACTGATACATGAGAACGGTCGTACATTTAAAACAATAGTTTCCTCTTTCCTGTCTACCCTTTGAACACCTCTATCATTTGTGCTTCCTTCCAGGGACCACTGTGTTAAGATATGGCCATAGCCCCTCTGCTTTTCCTGGCGGCCCTAGCATTCATCCATCACCCCCTGTTGGTCAACGACATCACAGATTTGACCACCCTAAATCGTCTCCAGGAGCATGAGAAACGGCTAACTACGGAAATGGGGCACCTCCAAGTGGAAATGGACCAGAAGAACTGGAACTGGGATCTCAAACAGAACCGGGAACAGTGGACAGCGGAGGACCTCGACATGGCAGATGGCACCTGGGATGGGTGGCCTTACGTAGGGCTGGTCATCGTCATCCTGTTTGGATGCTGCAGACGCACCGTTGCAAGGGAGCCCAGCGACGAGTCCAGCACAGACGGCTCCAGCACCACCACCAACGGTGAAGACGACTTTGAAGACACCGATCCAGAACCGGAAGATTACGAATCCAAGCAGAAATTGTTGGAGGCTTTCTATGAGCAGCATATCGAGACGGGCGATATATCCAGTTTGTGCGATTTTGTGGAGATGTTAGTCAACGACCTGCTGGAAGAGAGCCGGGGTCAAAACATGCTCTTGCTGGAGAACTGCATCGGGGTGGGCAGTGCCTTTGAAGGGTGGTCCACGGAGGTCTCGAAAACGTTCTGTGTCCTTGTGCCTATACTGCCGCCCAAGGGCCACTCCTTCCACATTGAAATGAGTGACTCTGAGGGTTCTCCGGGCAAGCATGGCCACATCTTGGTAGAGGCAGAGTGCCTGTGTAAGAGAGAGAGGCTGCTGGGGGATGTGATGTGCTCGCTCCATCATCCGGAACGAGAATTGAGCAAACAAGAGCAGAGCAAATCCCTGATGCATGTCCTTTGCACCAGTTCCCACTTGGATGGGGAGAAAACCACCCAGTGGTTCCACGCTCTGGTAAGCAAGGCATGGGACGCTCTCGGCCAGAAATACAACTCAACTCTCACCATCCAGAATTCCAACAAAAGCTGCCGGCTGAAAGTAGAACTTCGATCCAGGAAGGAGATCTTTATCGATATCTTACTCGGCGTGCAGCAAGGAGACTCTCTCATCTTCCTGACCACCGGAGATGACCCAATGGAAAACCTAAACGGTATAGTTTGGCGTCGAAGTTTTGCCGTTCAGGAGCTGCTCTTCTTCAAGTGGGTGAGCCAGCGAGCTCCCAAGGACAGCTGCCACCTGAAATGTCTTCAGATCCTGGTCTTTTTCAGAGAGTCCAGTGGGATCCCGGACAAGAAGAACCCGCTGCTCACAAACTACCACTACAAGACTTGTTTGATGCACCTCTTGCTTCTGGGGCCTCTGTCCTCCTGGGAGCCGGAGCAAATCGCACAACGGCTTCAAGACCTCCTCTTGTACATGAATACCGCCTTGGAAGAAAAATATCTCGAACACTTCCTCATCGGGAACATTGCTCTGCCTATTCAAATCCCTCTGCCCAAGAGCCTCCGAAGCGCTGCCCCGGTCAACCTTTTTGAGCACTTGGTCCTAAGCCCGATCCTTCACAATGAGGCAATGAATGAGTTTGTGCCCATGGTAGAGCAAGTGAGGACTCTCTGGTTAGCACCTGAAGAATAGCAACCCTCCACTCTGTTTTGAAAGGGCAGTTTCCTTTGGCTCATTCCTGAGCCCACCTATCCTTAAGGGAGCCGAAAAGGTGGGGAGCCGCATTGTCTCCAGCATGTGAAACAAAGCTGGTGGGCGAGATGTATCATATCATCGATGGTCCTGGGATGGTATTTGGGTAGGCTTCAAAATGAGCTGGGCAACAGCCAGGAGCGCTTCAAAGAGCCCCTTCAAGTAGGATCGGCTTCCTAGAGCCAGCTATTCTTCAATATTTTTCTACATTTCAATTCCAAATTTGCTGTATTAGACTTGAAATAAAGGTTCCAGCAAACTCTGTTCTTAAGTTTCTTATACCATCCTTTCTGGCAGAGAAGGGATTCAGACGGTTCTGACCGGTTCCAGAGAACCGGTAGCGGAAATTTTCAGTAGTTCGGAGAACCGGCCAATCCCACCTCTGACTGGCCCCGCCAACCCCATCTCTTCTCTGCCTCCCATTGAGTCCCAGCTGATTGGCTGGGTCTTCTTTGAGTGCCCTGCACAGGAGAACGGAGCTGGAAAGCAGGTCAGTGGGGTGGGGAGGGAATGGGGATTTTGCAGTATATCCTTCCCTTGCCACGCCCACCAAGCCACGCCCACAGAACTGGTAGGGTTCTGTGTCTGAGATGTGAAGGCGGAGATGCTGGAGTTTGGAACTTGTTGGTTCCTAGTTTCTACAGGTAGCCCTTGACTTACAACCACAACAGCCCAATATTTCTGTCACTAAGCAAGAGCCGTTAACTGAATTTTGCTCCATTTTACAACCCCCTTTTTTTGCCATAACACTTAAGTGAATCACCATATAGTTGTTACATTAGCAACATAGTTGTTAAGCGATTCTGGCTTCTATGTTGACTTTGCTTGTTAGTTAACTTTATTGTCCTTGCACCTCGTACAATGAAATCAAACACCATCTTCAGTGCACATCATGACCATGAAAATAAACACAAACCACACATCCTTCGCCCTCCACACATGGAAGTTTGCCAGAAGTTCACAAAAGGAGAACACATGGTCCTGGCACACTCCAACCTTCATAAATAAGAGTCAGTTGCCAAAAGGCCAAATTTTGATCACGTGACCACGTGGATGCTGCAAACGGTCGTAAGTGGGAAAAACAGTCATACGCCAATTTTGTCAGTGCCGCTTTGAATAGCCACTAAACAAACTGCTTCTCCTTTAGGGAAATATTTCTGCCTTTTTAAATATTTCACAAAATACTTCACTCTTCTAGGAGGGGTGGGTGCTAACCTTCTACACTAGGTCTCCAAGTTATTCTGCACTCTATTCTATTTGTCAAAAGGCACTGACTGCACTTCCTCAGAGTTATATATTATTTGTCAACTCAGAAATATTTATCTTGTCTTTTAGAGTTGCCAGCAGAAGGGGAGTGGGGACGTAGTGCGTACCTTAGATAATTGCTAGGCGGCCGTGGCACACAAGATTATTACTGGAGAGCATGATTGATGACTCTTGGCTATGGATGTGTCCCATTGGAGAATATACATCTGGGGGTGGGGGAAGACCAGGGTCAAAGGTGAAATGAATGATGTGCCTTAGAGTCAGCTAGCTATCGGGGCTCCGACAATCCACCCCCATTCAAATCATGAGTCTCAAGCCGCATCTCTCAGAGTTTAAAAAAAATCATTTATTAGGAGTGAACATGTCGGCGTTACCTGGGTGCAGCCTACTCTCAGACACATCATTCATTTCACCTTTGACCCTGGTCTTCCCCCACCTCCAGATGTATATTCTCCAATGGGACACATCCATAGCTAAGTTATCAATCGTGCTCTCCAGTAATAATCTTGCACGCCAGAAGCTTCGGCTGTCTAGCAATTATCTAAGGTATGCATTACTCCCCCCATTCCCTTTCTGTTGACAATTCTAAAAGACACGAGAAATATTTTTTGAGTTGACATTAATGGTTGTCAGAATTCTCTTTTCTTGAAAAGAATGGTTGTAACTTCGCGTTGTTTGAAAACCATCCTGCTACTGATATAGCTGAGAATCCTATTTATATCCACCTTCTGAAGCGTAACTTCAGTACTGCAAGCTACTTCTGCAGCCGGCTGCCTAAAATTTGGCAGTTCGAATCTCACCAGGCTCAAGATTGACTGAGCCGCCCATCCTTCCAAGGTGGGTAAAATGAGGACCCAGATTGTTGAGGGCAAGAGGCTGACTCTGTAAACTGCTTAGAGAAGGCCGGAAAGCACTATAAAGAAGTATATAAGTCTAAGTGCTATTGCTCTTCC
>NW_020717066.1:142770-158240 GCF_900518725.1 Notechis scutatus | reverse complement strand
GTCCTCCCTCCATTCCTTCTTTTCTGCCTCTCTCCTTTCCTCCCTCCCTCCTTCCTTCCTTTCCTCCCTCCATTCCTTCTTTCCTCCCTCTCTCCTTTTCTCCCTCCCTCTCTCCTTCCTTTCCTCCCTTCATTCCTTCTTCCCTCCCTCCCTCCCTCATCCTTCTGTCCTTCCAAGGTGGGTAAAATGAGGACCCAGATTGTTGAGGGCAAGAGGCTGACTCTGTAAACCGCTTAGAGAGGGCTGGAAAGCACTATAAAGCGGTATATAAGTCTAAGTGCTATTGCTATAACAAGCCAGATTACAAAGAAAAAAACAAAACAAATGAAAAATTATCCTTTTTTTTCCCCCTACAAAAATCAGGCAGTTTTTCCTACAAAGATTTCAACTTTTTATTAAAAAAACCTTCTAATTATGCAAGCTAGACTTCTCCTTGCAACTAAAGCATAGTCACACTCCTTCTCAAATACAAGTGGTCCTCGACTTACGATCCCCAATTGAGCCCCCAATTCCCGCCGTTAAGTGAGACCTTTGTTAAGCGTGTTTTGCCCCATTTTACGACCTTTCTTGCCACCCTTGTTAAGTGAATCGCTTAATAAGTGATGTTTGTGACCCGGTTGTTAAGGGAATCCGGCTTTCCTGTCAACTTTGCTTGTCAGAAGGTCGCAACACGGGATCCGGCGATGGTCTTCAATAGGGGATGGGTGGAGGAGTTGGACTAGATTGTTAGGGATAACATTGTTTTACCCTAACTGTTTTGGGTAAAGATAATAAAATGATGAATCATGGTTTGTCAGATAAAGTGTATGTGACTTTAAGCTAAAGGAATGTAATTAAGGGTGCAGCTGTAAAAGTACTATATAAGCAGCAAGGCACTCTCTGATCCCTAATTACTGGCTGGCTTATTGAAGACTGCATTCTTGCTGGATCGGGGAGGAGAAGAAGTGTTGGATTACTTTGAAGATATTTCTCAACGGAGAGAAGATAAGTTTTGGACAGATTTATTATATGTGTACTGACACTGGCTATTCAACACGGACTTTGCAAATAGAGTATCCTCGACAAGACTTGACTGAATTTGGTATATGACTAATGGACTGTTTATAATGACTATGCTATAATTCTTAAATGGAATAAACAATATTTTTGATAGCACAAACGTATCTGTATTTTTACTGCGTGTTAACAAGAGAAGGCTTATCTCACACATTTACCTGTCTTCCTATCTGACTTCGCTGTACATTCTGTTTAGTTTGTTTTCCTTAACACCCGTTGGGGAATCCAGGCTTAACACTGGTTATGGGCCCAGAGAGACTGCAAAGTCAGTTTAACTAGGATAAAAACAGGTTTATGTAAAAAGTGAGATTTTGTGTTGTTACACGTTACAGTAAACAGACAGCTGTGTTTTATCAATTATATTTTTATATCCATATAGTGAAACATGGCACAAGTCAGTCTACAAGGCCCCTTCCAACTCATCTGTTAATGAACCAGTTGCCAAACACCTGAATTGTGTTCGCGTGACTCTAAGGATGCTGCAAAGGTCGTAACCATGAAAAACAGTCACGAGTCACTTTTTTCAGTGCCGTTGTCACTTTGAGCGGTCACTAAACGAACCACGGTTAAGTCGAGCACTATGAGAGGATTCTCTCTGCTTTTTTCTAGCTCTATGCACCCAGCATCGTCTATATGCCCCCTGTTAACTCCGCCCACCCCATGACGCGCCTCTCCAAATCTGCTCCCGGCGTGATGATGTCATGCATCCTCCGCGCCTGCGCAGTGCGGCCGCGGGGCGATTCAAACTGGCGCCGTCTCCAGAGCGGGAACTCATGGCCGACGACACCGGGGAGAGCTCCTTCACCTGAAGACGACGAGCGGCCGCGGCTCGTCCCCCGAGCTCCGGTGAGCGAAGCGCTTTGCGGGCTAAAAAAAAACCGGGAATGAAGCAATTAAAAACTCCTGCCTGAGGTAAATTCGGCGACTTTCAGCGGGAAGATGGGAAACGCGCGCGCGCGCAAACAAACAAACAACAAAAAAAAAAACGGGGCGGGAGAAACGTTGCTTAGGGAACTGCGCGCTGATTGGTTCTATGGGGCGGGAGTCTGAACTGTTTGCTGATTCGACGGTTCAATCGGCGCGGCCGACTAAAACCCGCCCTCTGATTGGCTTAAAAGAGCCCGGTTGGGTGATTGAGGCGGCTGGCTGGCGGGCGGAAAGCAGCGGCGTGTTTTAAAGGGGAGGAAGTGCGCACGCGCGGGAGGGCCTTGCTTAAGTTCTGCTGTTTTCGACCCGTGTTAACTTTGGGTGAACGTCGGGATCATTCTTTGACCTCTGACCTGTCACAACCCGAGATCTTGCAGTTGCCCCCAAATGCATGTTCACAGTAAAGCGAAAGCGACCTTTTCTCCCCCCGCCCCCCGGTCCGTCCGTCCGTCCACGAGTGGGAACTACGACTCCCAGAATGCTTTCGGGATGACTTCCGGGAATTGCCATTTCCCACCTGTGGTTGAGCATCTCCAGCACCCTATCCAACATTGACAGAAGTGAGGATTGCTGATGCTGTGGTCCGCCGGCAGCCTGCGAAGACGGCGGCACAGTCGGACAGTGGGGAGGATCATGGGCCAGTCCGGGAATCTGGGCAGGACTCGGACGAGGGTTCTGCGTCCGATACAGAGATGGGGCCAGGGCCATCTGGGAGTTATGTGCTGACTCCGGAGCCTCCAGCATCTGACAGCAGCGAGGCAGAGGAACGAGGGGAGCCTGTTACTAGTGTGCGCATGCGCAGAGCTGCCAGAAGGCAAGAACACTTAAGACAAAAGGGGCGACTCGGGAGTAAGGCTTGGAGATGATTGGCCCCTCCCATAAGAGATAAAGGAGGAGCAAAGGGATGGGAACCTTTGCAGGAAGCAACTTTGTTCGTTCTGGTCGATTTGAAATCTGAAGCTCTTGTGTTGAATTTGTGCTCCGTTTGGTCTTGTGCAACTAATTGGCAATTTAGTCATTGGCAGCATTTCAAGGAAGGTAAAGGTGGGTGCTTCTCAGACTTATCCCGAAGGACTTTGGCAGACTTCCATGGGACTATTTACAAACTGTTTGAGACTCATTACAGGCTGTGAATGACTATAATTCACAGCCGTTGAAATAAAACAAAAAGGTTTTGGGACTAACATGTGTTTGTTAATGTCTCAGGAAGCCCTGGTCAGAACGGTTGAACATTTCCCCCAGGGCCTACAGATTTCCAGTCTCTAATTGTAAATAGTCTGGATTCCAGGCCTATCAGCTAGAACCTCAGTCTGATGATGTCACTTTTTTCCCCCTCTAGGGATCATGAGCTTTTCAACGCCACAGTCTGCCGGCTCCAAAGGCAGTGCCTCTTCCGGCAATGTGTTTGTGTCCCCTGGCTCCAGACGGCAGCCGCTCAGTGGCTCTGGCACCCCAGTGCTGCAGAGCTGCCCGCAGAACGACGATGAACGGGAGAGGAAACAGCGAAGGCGCTCCAGAGTGATCGACCTACAGTTTAGCGCTGAATCGCCTCTCTCCATACAGTCTCCCGTTAGCAAGTAAGAGCAATGTCCATGCACGTGTGCCCCACCCCCAAAAAAGCGTGACTGTGTCAATGCACTGGAATATGCAGTGAATAGAATTAGAATTAGAATAGAACAGAATGCAGAATATGAGAAAATAGAATAGAATTAATAGAATAGAATAGAATTAAAATAATAGAATGCAGAATATTAGAATAGAATAAAATAGAATAGAATTAAGAATAGAATAGAATAGAAAAGATTTAAGAATGGTATAGAATAGAATTGAATAGAATTCTTTATTGGCCAAGTGTGATTGAACACACAAAGAATTTGTCTTCAGTGCGTATGTTCTCAGTAAAAGAAAAAAGATAATTCGTCAAGAGTCAAGAATCATAAGGTACAACACTTAATGATAGTCATAGGGTATAGTAAGAATAGAATAGAACAGGAATATAGAATAGAATAGGAAGATAGAATAGAATAGGAAGATAGAATAGAATAGAATAGAATTCTTTATTGGCCAAGCGTGATTTCTTTATTGGCACACAAGGAATTTGTCTTGGCGCAAATGCTCTCAGTATACATAAAAGAAGATACATTCGTCAATCATAAGGTACACAAACTTAATAGTCATAAGAGTACAAATAAGCAATCACGTCATACTAGGAAACAGCGAGTAAAAACCGTTAGGATACAAGCAACAAGGTTACAGTCATAAGTGGGAGGAGATGGGTGAAAGAAAGGGTGGGACGATTAATAGCAATAGTATATACAGTGGAGGCTAGGATGCACCTTGAAGGTTTTAAGGAGGTGGGGATTTAAGCATGATTAGTTTACAGAAATGGGCCAAGTTCAATGGAATGTGATGGGTAGGTAGGTAGAGGATAGAGATGATTGATGATAGATAGATAGATAGATAGATAGATAGATCTAGATTGATGATAGAAGGATGGATATAAGATGGATGGAAATAGATATAAGATTGATAGATGACAGAGAGACAGACAGCCTTATTCATGTCCATATGTCTGCATTTGTCTTGCAGGCAAGCAGAGACATCGCTGCCACCAATCCCACAATTGTCCAATGCTCAGATTGCAGATCATTATTCCACATGCATCAAACTTTCAACAGAAAATGTGAGTTAAACTTCTGCTTGCTCCTCGCAACTGTACAAAAGATCTGTTTAAACTTACTAGCATTAGGACCATGAAAGTTCACAAAAATTTTGACATTTCACTTGACTGTGGGAACTGTGAGGTTTTTCTTAAATTGATATATGTATGATATCCACTTTTGTTTTGTAGAATTCAGGGCTGTTCACATAACGCTCCCTCTTTTTATTTCTCCCCCTCCAGAGCAACATCTCTGTGGAGTGAGTAGTCCTAAGACAGTGGCCCATTGGGAAAACTAATAGATCCTAGCAGGGTCTTCAGAGACACAGGCCTACCGTCTCAAATATCCAGCTGAAGTCCCTACCCTCCCTCTTTTTAAGGGAGGGCTTGTGACATGCACACTTGTTAGTATTGTTGTGGTTCACTTATAGTCCTTACCTATTAGTGGCATTTAATATAAAGTGGTGCTACTCAATTTTAGGCAAGAAATCCAAAATCTTAAAGATTGTAGGCTTGCTATTTCAGAGATGAGACTGCTGAAATGTTTTCAACTTGGTGATGCACACAGTTGAAGTCACTGCTTAAACATATTGTTCACCAACTGTTTTGTTTTGTTTAACTCTTTCTTTCCAGAAAATCACCACGAAGAATGTATTTGGCTTACACCTCATTGACTATATGACTGAAATACTCAAGCAGAAAGATTCCGAACTCACCAACTTCAAGGTCAGGTTTCTTCCTAATTCGACTTCCTTAAATATATGTAGAATATGAACAGCAAATGTTGGGTTATCTTTCGTATTGCGTGTTGGATTGAAAGACTGTGATGATTGGGCGATGAGCACAAAACTACCTTTTCCTTTTGGTTACATTTCTCTCGGAAGAACCTGCCCCTTCCGATACCTGGCCAGCATTCTAGAGATTCTAGAGATTTATGGAACAAGTCTATCTGAAAGAGTGCTGGATATAAGAAATAAAGATCAGCCATTCCCACTCCCCCATCCCTCACAAACAGGTGGATCTGTCCACTTTCTATTTGCTCCTGAGACCCTTGGGGCTTACTCCATGTCCAAAGAAAGGCTTGCTTTAAAAGTAATTGTTGCTGAGGTATGAAAACAATGACAAATATTCCTGGCCCTATTTCTAAATTAAGCTGATCTTCCATGTTGGTTTTGAAAGGCCTAGTTTCAGGTGAACGGTATAGGAGAAAAAGGTGTAGAAGAAAAAGGTATAGGAGAAAAAAAGGGAAAGAATAAAAGTTCTGTTGGGTATTAGTCAAAGGCATTTAAGAAATAAACTCTATCCCCAGGTTGGCCTCCACCTCATTGATTTACATTTGCATCGACAGGTAGCAGCTGGCACCCTAGATGCCAGTGCAAAGATCTACGCAGTGAGAGTGGATGCTGTCCATGCAGATGTTTATCGCGTCCTTGGAGGGCTGGGCAGAGATGCTGCACCTGCAGAGACTGAGAATAACCAGGATACAGGTAGGCTTTTCACTGCTATTAACTGAATTTGGAATAGTTTAGCTCTTAGAAGCCTCTCCGCTCTCCCTAAGATTCTTCTCTCCTGTCGTAGGATTTTTAAAACTATTATTTCCTAAGCTCATTTGATCATTGGAACAAAAAAAGATGGAGCATTGCTGCAGGTCACTTTCACGTTATCGAGCAAATTGGACCATCTATCTTTAGTCACAAGTATGATACAGGACTTAAATAGCAAGGATCCCATTGGGAACCTGGGACCACCCAGCTCCAGACTGAGAGAGGCAGAAAGCAAAAGGGGTGGGATGTGTCATGAATATAAAGGACCCAAGATTTTTGAATTGTTTTTATTGCTTTAAGGAGGATTTACTTTTTTTCCCCTTTTAACTATCTTAAGTCAGGTCCTAAGAATGGCACAACAATGTCCATTCCCATTTCAAATGAGAGGAAATGGTGCCACCCATTTTTGATTAGGGTTTTGGCTATTTGCAACCCTGGAGCTGTAAGTTGTTGACTTCAGATACAAGAGAGAGGGTTTACTAAGTATTATCTCTGCAGCAGAAAAGTAAAAGTAATAGAAAAGTTGAGCCTTTTGCAAATAATAACACATTTGAGATCCAGAAACAACTCAACATACACATATTGGAGGAGGATCCTTTCATCGTTGTTAACAGGCACAATGTATAATTTTCAGGGTAGTGTTGTATTATGGCACCCAAACCAGAATTTGAATAATGAGATTTGCTTGAAAGCAATTTTTTTTCCCTAATGAGTGAATTTAAAAAAAACAAACCAATAGTTGGAGTGTTGTATTTTCTCACTAAATCGCTTTTGACAATATTTTCAGCAAGCTTTTGTTAAAAATGCTGCAGAAAATTCCACTCCTGGACTGTCCTTTTCTAGGTGGTGAAAAAGAAGATTTGGACAATTCTAAGAAGCGCTCGATTAAGAGGAAACATCTGTACAAAACCATTGAACAAAATTTGAATAACATCAATGTCTCTGAGACAGAGCGCAAATGTGAGGTGAGGCCTCCATGAAAGTGACTCTTCTTCTCATAATTGCCATACAGGGACAGTTTCTACAAGGTTGGCTGTAGAAACATTGTGAAGTTGGAGAGGCTCTTCTGTCGCCATCCTGTTAGACCATTGAAGAAGCAGCCTGCGTCCCTCCCACCCATGTTTTCGCTTCATTTTATGGTTTTTCCTGTAGTAAAAAAGATATAGTTCTGCTTCTTTAAAATCTGATGGGCTCTGTGGTTTATACAGAGAACAGTGTTTTCCCATTTCTGGGCAGGGTAAGCAATAACTTAAGCCCTCCCTTAATATCATTAAAAGTAAATTCAGGAGAGCCGTGTAGCCTCCATGCAGTCTGCCCTCCCTCCTGATCTCACAGGACTCCTCAGCCCCGTCACTGCTACCCATGCATGACATGTGGACATCCCCAAGGGAAACGCAGCCTCCACCATGAACTTGCAACTTTTATAGTCTCCAGGGCTTCATTCAGAAGTTCCTCCATGCAGTTCACATTCCACCTTGGGAGTAGACTCTCATAATACAAATAAATCTGACCCTAAATAAAATAATGAAATCCCTCTTTTTAAAAGGGACGGCAATTTTTAACTGATTGTACTGGGAGTAAAGGATACATTTTGAATACTTGTTTTTCTTGAGAGAGAGAGAAAAAGTTTCCTGTTGAGTGATAATCAGTCAGTGATTTGCTATCAGTTATATACGATGGTTCTTGTTTTCCAAAAGGCACACGTATTTATACTTTTAAAACTATGTGTCCTGTCTCATTTTATATGTTATTAAGACTTTTGATGCAAGAACACTTGCAAACAGAACCCGGTGCTATGTTGTGGCAATAGAGTGGAGAAGAGAGTTAAGAGGACAATCTGGATTGATTTGTTGATATTGAGCTCATTGTACACATCTACGCAATGAATGGTCAGGAGTACGTAGTTCAGCCAGTTTTTCAACATGGCAATTGACGTATGTATGTATATGTCATTTATTTCACACCCATCTCATATCAAAATGACTCTGGGTGGCTTAAAACATTAAAACCCAACAGAGAAATATTTCTAGAGGTTAAAACACATGAAGAATAGTTGCAGGAACTGGGTGTGTCTAGTCTAATGAAAAGAAGGACTAGGGGAGACATGATAGCCGTCTTCCAATATCTCAGGGGCTGCCCCAAAGAAGAGGGAGTCAAGCTATTCTACAAAGCCCCTGTGGGTAGTAGGAGAGAAGCAACTAAGGAGAAATTTCCTGACGGAACAATTAACCAGTGGAACAACTTGCCTCCAGAAGTTGTGAATGCTTCAACACTGGAAGTTTTTAAGAAGAGATTAGACAACCATTTCACTGAAATGGTTTAGGGTTTCCTGCCTAAGCAGGGGGTTGGACTAGAAGACCTCTAACGTCCCTTCCAACACCTCTATTCCAACTATAAAAAGGAAATCACAATCAAAATAAACTTATAGTGAGGAGATGGAGAGGGAGGGAACAGGATGCATGGAGTGGGGAGGTGGGACTGCCTCTTAATTCAGCCACCGCCTCCAATTTTTCCCTGGTTTTATCTTCAGAGTGATCCCATGTTCCAGAAGACGGCCTCGTCCTTCGATGAATGCAGTACAGCTGGGGTGTTCCTCACCACGCTCCACACGCACAGCTACCTCAGCGAAGTCCTGTTCGATTCCATGGTCGTTCCTCTGCCATCTTCTGGGACTTCTGAGATACCAAGTTCGTCTCCTGTGAAAGTGACTGACTTAAAATGTAGGTGTGACAAATAGGTCACAAACTATTCTAACTTACAATAATACGGATTTTTGAGTGTGTTAATATTGATGCGGGTGGGTCTTCCACCATTCCTTGAGCTAAATGTACTTTGTGGAAATTACTGTTGTTCACCCTTCTTTTTCCTCCCCTTTCTGCCATTCCAAATTGGAATTCATGTTCCGTTTAGTGAACATTCGAAGTTATAATGGCATTGAAAAAGAGGAGACTGATCCAGACCTCGGTGGAACAAACGGTGGGAGAGAGTATTCCATTTAAGCCGGAATTTTTTCTCCTAGGAATAATCCCAGAAGGATATAGGAAGGATTTAATGTATCTAATAGTACATGTGTTGATGGTGGCTAGAATATGCACAATACTGGAAGAAGGAAAGCACACCACCAGAAACAGATAATAAGGAAAATTATGGCCTGTGCAGAATCAGATAGATTAACTCTAGAATTAAAAAAACAAGGGGGAATCTGAGTACTATGAAACATGGAATAAATTCTATCAGTGGTTGCATAGAAGAAGGCAAGGGCAGAACATAACTGGTTATGATGATTAGAATAATTAGTAAACAATGCATCAAACAACAGGATTGTAAATGGAAAAGTAAAATTTGTGTGTGTGTGTGTGTGTGTGTGTGTGTGTGTGTGTATACATATATATACACACACACACACACACATACATACATACATACATACATACATATAAATTGTATTTCCAGAACAGTTGCACTGTGTTGTATGTATAAAGAATTCAACACGGTGCAACCGTTCTGGCCTTACAATATATATATTACAAACTATTCTAAAAATACAAGTTCCAGGTATACTTGTAAAAGAAGAAATAGACATCCTGCGATCTCCGGAACTTAAAATTACATTTAATGTACTTACTGAGCTTTCAGCAGCCTCTGCTGACATCGTCATAGTTTTAAGCTACCATTACACAAATGTTGCCTTTATATATCATTAACCAATTTAGCCCTCGCACGCATTATAGGCCCTCTCAACTGCCTCCCATCCGTAATTAGTTCTGCTGTTTTTACCTCCGTCATGTTGGTCAAAGGAGGCTTATCTCTTGTTATTGCTTCCTCCTGTGCCCAGCCTGGAAGATAAACTGGCATGTTAACATCACTTCCTAAAGATAAAAATTGTGTTTATCTTTAGGAGGTGATGTTAACATGCCAGTTATCGTAATTTGTTGTTTTGCTTGTGACCTTGTAGTTGGCCCGGCTGGTTCTTTATTCCTGTCTGCTATAATTTGAGGCAGCTCTGCCAAGTTCCTCTGTATTTGGACAGGCCTGGCTATGCCTTCGTAGGGTGAGTCCACATGCCCTACGGACAAGCCGGGCCAACTGCACATTACATTTTTTTATGATGCCTGCAGTGTCCTGGGGTCATGGGATCCCTTTTGGCAAACTTATCACAAGCCAAGTGAATTGGGGGGGGGGGTTGAAGAGCTTGCTGGCATAAGAGATTTGAATAGCTTTGAATCTTGGATTTCTTGCTGAATTGCCCTGTGTTTGTTTTTGGTTTGTTTTTTTTGCCATCCTATCTAGCCATCCTTCTACGTTGCGTTGAAAACTCCGCCATTTGCCCTTCCTTGTCTGGCTTTCTGTTTACTCAGTGGGACAGCGAAACCCATAACGAGGTACACAAATTTGGTTGCTGCGTTGTGTCCAAAGAAGTGGTCATAATGATCTTATTATACTGGAGTTCAACATTCCTTTAATTTACATTTACAAGGAGATGCCACCATCTCATGGGCTACCAGGTTTTCTTACCGAATCTTTTGAGAGGTTTTCTCAAGTTCTATTATGAAATGTTTAACTTAAGACAGATTGAACCTTGGCAGCGAATTTTTTTTTTGACTAACATAAGTTCATTGGGCTTTTTTCAGCTTTATCATTACTTATCTAAAAGTTGAGACTTGGAAAAAGTTCAGAGAAGAGCAACTAAGACGGTTAAGGGCCTTGGAGGCTAAACTCTATGAAGAACGGCTGCGGGATTTAGGTTTGGCTAGTCTAAAGAAAAGAATTAGGGGTGACATGATAGCAATATTCCAGTGTTTGAGGGGCTGCCCCAAAGAAGAGGGGGGTCAAATTATTCTCCAAAGCACCAGAGGGCAGGACAAGAAACAATGGATGGGAAACTAATCAAAGAGAGAAGCAACCTGGAATTAAGGAGAAACTTTCTAACTATGGACAATTAACAGCTTGTCTTCAGAAATCGTGGGCACTCCATCACTAGATGTTTTTAAGAAGATCTAGACAGTCACTTATCTGAAATAGTATATATAGGTTCTGCTTGAGCAGGGGGCTAGACTAGAAGACCTTCAAGGTCCCTTCCAGATCATTCATTCATTCTATTCTTATTCCAGAACTGTTTAGAGCCTAGCGTTGTACAGTTAGCTTTTGATTGTCATCTTAACTATCCTTTTGGGAGGGGGGAAGACTTCGCCTTAAAATGTTGTTTTGTGTTCAGTCAGTCTCCGCTCTACTGGATAAATTCAAGAAGAGCGACCAGGCGTTTGACATCAACGCAGAGCTGGAGAGCGAGTCTCTGGAGGATAGAATGGAAGACGATTTTGACGCCGACGTTCTAGACAAGACGATGGCAAGAGATCTCGGCGAGTTCTCCGAAAAGCTGGAGGCCTGCCAAATGGCACCGGAATGCTCGAGGTCTATGTCTTTCTTGGAATATTTGGGGATGGGGTGGTGCTCTTGAGAAGTTTTAATGAGAATTTCATTATTGTCTTCTCTGAAGAATGATCAGGAACAACGTTCCTAAAAACACGCATGTTATTCGGGTGGTCTTTGACTTATGACGGTAACAGCCCAGAATTTCTTTTTTTTAAAATTAGGTTTTTTATTTTGTATTTACAACAAATCCACCTTTCATTTAAACAAGTGTGTTGACTGGGTACATATATCTTGTGCTAGCAATTATAATTAACATACTTTCCTTGCCGAAATATCAGTAATCACATTTTCTTTATAAACCATTGTCACTTGCGTATTTTATCTGTATAACAATCTTAACTTATTTCTCTATGTATTCATCCACTCAATTTTAACTTATCTCTTTGTTTTCCAACCGTTTGATAAAATAGATCCCATCCAGCCCAAAATTTCTGTGGCTGAGCAAGAAGGTTGTAAAGTGAGTTTTGCCCCATTTTTACGACCCTTCTTGCCTTGGCTTGTTAAGTGAGTCGCCACAATTGTTAAGTTAATAACGTGGCTGTTGCAAGTGACTCTGGCCTCCCCATTGACTCTGCTTGTCAGAAAGTCACCAAAGGGGACATTGCAACTGCTTAAATACATGCCAGTTGCCAAGCATCTGAGTTTTGATCACGTGCCCGTGGGGATGCTGGAATGCTCGTAAGTATGAAAGACAGTCATAAAGTCACCTTTTTCGGTGCCGTTGTAACTTCGAACGGCCGCTAAGCAAACCATTGTGAGTCTGTTCTGACTAAGGCTTCCGAGACCGTAATTACGCACGCACTTACTTTAAAAACAAGTCTTGTTTTATTGCAACTCTGGGAATTATTTTCATTCCCAGCCGGTAATGAATCTCAAACAGTCCCTCGAGATAAGCACCCACCTTTCTTCCCTGTGAAGTGCTGCCAATAACAGAAATTAAATGAACTAAAAAAGAAACCAAGTGAAGTAAAGATAAAGAGCTTCGAGGATTAATCTGAACCGATTGAACGACTTTGCTTCCTGCAAAGGTTTCATCACCTTTGCCTGTCCTTTATATCTTATGGGAGGGGCAATCACCTCCCAGCCTTACTCCCGAGTTGCCCCGTTCTGCTTCAGCTGCTCTCGCCTTCTGGCAGCTCTGCACACAGGCACATTGGGAACAGGCTCCCCTGGGTCCTCTGCCTCGCTGCTCCAGACTCTGGAGCTCCGGAGGCAGCATCCCACTCCCAGATGGCCCTGGCCCCATCTCTGCATCGGATGCAGGACCCTCGTCCGAGTCCTCTCCAGGTTCCCAGACTGGCCCTCGTTCTTCCCCACTGTCCGATTCTGCTGCCGTCTGCACCGGCTGCCGGTGAACCACCACAGAGTCCAGTGGGACTTACCTGCATGGCAAACCTTGAAGAAGCAACGGCCCCTCTTCTAAAACTAGTGTCAAATCTCTTTCTTGCAGAGAAATCCAGGTTTCCATGAGAGATGGGGATATCGGGTCCATGTGCCTACAGCTGTCCATGAACCCCAGCGAGTATTCTTACTTCAGCCCCCGGATCATGTCCATGTGGGCAGGCCCAGAACACTGGCGCTTTAAGCCACGCCATAAAGGTACGGCGGGCAGAGGTTGGGCAGGGATTGCTCAGCAGTCAAAAGTTAATGGGTGGCATCTCATCCACTTAGGAAGAGTCACAATCTTTTATCTGTTAGTGTTTCCCTTCCCTCTGGGTGTGAGCCTGCTGGCTTCTTTTACTGTTTTCTTCTCCTGCTTCCTCAGCGTTACGTAGGAGTGCGCGTGGGTTTCCATATGCACATTCCCCTTTTCAGAACAATGCTCTCTGCCTGAAGTTTACAAAAGTATATCTGTAATACACAGCACCATATATTTAGAATTTTAGAATAGAATAGAGCTGGAAGGGACTTTGGAGATCTTCTAGTCCAGCAGGAGAAGCTATACAATCTCAGACAAGTGACTGTCCAGTGTCTTCTTAAAAACTGCCAATGATGAAGCACCAACAACTTCTGGTGGCCAGCTGTTCCACTGGTTAATTGTCCTCGCTGTTAGGAAGTGTCTCCTTAATTCCAGGTTGCTTCTCTCCTTGATTTGTTTCCACCCGTCGCTTCTTGTCCTGCCCTCTGGTGCTTTGGGGAATAATTTGACCCCCCTCTTCTTTGGGGTAGCCCCTCAAACGCTGGAATACTGCTATCATGTCACCCCTAATCTTTCTTTTTTCCTTTCTTTTCCTCTTTTCTTTTCCTTTCCATATATGTTGATCTCTTACTCTGTAATAGAAATGGCATTACGGCATTTCTCATTTTGGCTTAATCGCGCATAGATAAAACGTGTAGCGATCGCATTTCCAATATTTATTGTATAATACTTCCACCGTAATTGTTTATTTTCTCACATCCCAGCCAGGATTGGTAGGTCAGAGCAGAGTGTGCAGGTCATGTTTGAACTATTTTGAAAGTGCCATTTGGTGTTTGCCTTGGAGTTCACTTTTACAAAACAATGCCATTCACACCTTTACAAGTAGCAACGCTGACAAAACAGACGATTTCCTGACTTCTGTCATCTGCACAGGTGACGCCAACTCTGAGAGAGTCAGCAAAAGGAAAACCATGAAGAAAGTCTTTGAGGTCAATTTTGAGGAGGAGGTTGACTTTGGATTTTACTTCCGCAAAACTCGGGTAGGTGGTTTTTCCTCCTCCTCCCCCGCCCTCCCCCGCCAGGCAGGACAAGAAATAATGGGTGAAAAAATCATTAAAGAGGGATCCAACTCAGAACTAGAGAGAAATTTTCTGACAGTGAAAATGATTAATCAGGGGAACATCTTGCCTTTCAGAAGTTGTGGGTACCCATCCCTGAAAGTTGTCAAGAAGAGGCTGGACAGCCATTTGTCTGGGATGGTGTAGGGCCTCCTGCTTGAAGAGGTTCCTTTCCTTCCAATTCTTATTCTCCAGGATGCTCCAGTTGTTTTTTCTTTTTCTTTTCAGTTTTAAATAAGGAACTAAATAAGCCTTTTTGGAGTACAATTTACAAGAGGGTACAAGAGCCTCGGGGGGGGGGGGTGTAATGGTTAGAGTGCAGTCTGCTGACGGCCTGCAATTTGGCTGTTCAAATCCCACCAGGCTCAAGGTCGACTCAGCCTTCTGTCCTTCCGAAGTGGGGAAAATGAGGACCCAGATTGTTGGGGGCAAGAAGCTGACTCTATAAACCGCTTAAGAGTGGGCTGTAAAAGCAGTATATAAGTCTATAAGTGCTATTACTAATTTGCAAGCAACACAAATGCCTCCAGGGTCTTCACTACCTGAATTGCCAGAGATCAATACTTTTAAGGGTGTACTGCCCCCCTGTGGACAGACCCCCACCACATCCTCTGTTTGTTGTCTCCCCCCTCCCTGCCATCCGTGTTGAGATGGTTGGCTGGAAGGAAGGGAACGTTTCCTCTGTGCTGCATTCTAGCCACCTGCTTGCAGATGGTTGATGTCCTGATTTCCTAGAGTGGGAAGTCAATTGCTAGGAAGGAGGGATGCTGGCGCGGCCCTCTCACTTCCTGGCAACCCTGCTCAGGCTCATGGCTTGCCTGTTAAATTGGCAACTCGGGGGAATTTCTCAGTGTTGCTGTCAGTGCTCCGAGCTATGCAGCATGCCCTCAGCTGGAGTTATGGCTTTGAGTCCCAGTGAAAGAAAGAAAGAGAGAGAGGAGGGAGGGAGGAAGGAAGGAAGGAAGGAAATTTTCATCATGCCTTCTGACTGTCAGTTGGTGTTTGTGGATGCTTTCTGTCAGTCTTCTGCCTTGTTGTAATTCTTACATTGTATGTTCTGGAAGGAAGGAAGGAAGGAGAAAGGAAAGAAAGAA
>NW_020717066.1:126724-140389 GCF_900518725.1 Notechis scutatus | reverse complement strand
TCCTTCCTTCCTTCCTTCCTTCCTTCCTTCCTTCCTTCCTTCCTTCCCCTCTCTCTCTCTCTCTCTTATTCATTTTCTCCTTCCTGGTGCCGCAGTATTGCAGGCTAACTCTGCCCACTGCCCACTGCCAAGAGTTTGATCATGACTCGCTCAAAGTTGACTCGACTTTCCATCCTTTTTGAGATCAATAAAATGAGGGCCCAAATTATTGGGGAGGGCAAGAGGCTGACTCTCTAAACCACTTAGGAGAGGGCTGTAAAAGCACTGTGAAGTGGTATATAAATCTAAGGGCTATTGCGATTCCTTCTCAACCAGGCTGAGAGATGCTTGCTTTTTGTGACAAGAAACTAGCTCAAAACTTAGTTCTAGATTAGTTTTCTCATTCTGTGTGCTTACATTCTTCTAGAAAGCAGACTTATTTTATTTATTTTCAGTAAGGGCCTCCAGGAGGCTTATGGAATAGCAATACTTTGGAAGGCAGGGTTGCAGGTTTGTCTTGGGATTATTATGACTGTTCTAACTCTGCCTAATTTTGGATTCCAGGTGAACAAAATAGACATTCAATATGCAAAAACTGCCAAAAAAATGGACATGAAGAGGCTCAAGCAGAGCATGTGGCACCTCTTGACAGAGGTCTCAAAGAATCAGACCGAGGAAGAGGTATGCTTAAGGAAACCTGGTTTTATTGTTGTTCTTGTTTTCTCCTTTGGTATCATAGTTGACTTTCTCTGAACTCTGTTTCTTTGGTATCATAGTTGACTTTCTCGGAACTCTGTTTCTTAAGGCAGTAACTGCACACTTTTAATCACCACTTGCAAAAAAGAAGAGCTGCAAAATTTTATTTTCTTGGAAAAGAGCATCCTGAGAACAATATTGTTCTTCCACACCTCAGCAGAGAGTATTAAAAGATTGGCGATTATCACACCTGGAATACTGCACACCTGGAATACCACAACCAATTTGGGTCACCATACTACAAAAAAGGATGTTGAGACTTTGGAAAAAGTTCAGAAAAGAGCAACTAAGACGATCAAAGGCCTGGAGTCTAAGCTATATGAAGAATGGCTGTAGGATTTGGGTTTGGCTAGTCTAAAGAAAAGAATAATGAGGGGTGACATGATAGCAGTATTCCAGTATTTGAGGGGCTGCCACAAAGAAGAGGGGGGTCAAATTATTCTCCAAAGCATCAGAAGACAAGACAAGAAACAATGGTTGGAAACTAATCTAGGAGAGAAGCAACCTGGAATTAAGGGGAAACTTCCTAGGACAATTAGCCAGTGGAACAGCTTACCACCAGAGGTTGTTGTGCTCCATCACTGGATCTTTTTAAGAAGAATCTGTTGTTAAGTGAATCCCCATTGACTTTGCTTGTCAGAAGGTCAATTGGAAAATAGCCTGACCCCCTTCCTCCTCTCTGGTGCAGCCCCTCAAATATTGGAAGACTGCTATCCTGTCTCCCCTGGTCCTTCTCTCCCTAGACTAGCCATTGGCATGGTCAGAACACAGCAAGTTCTGCCTAGAAAGTTTATGGTCTGACTGCTTGCCAGCCTTGAAAGCCATTTTTTACTTGGAAGCTTCAAGGCTGTCACATTCAGTTCCTGGGAATTTGGGAGGGGGGATTTAGTAGAGAGGTGGAAGATTAGACTCAACAACACTCTTTCTCAGAGAGTCAAAGACATGTTGCCCTGCACCTGGAGGGGAGTGACTGGGGGGAAATGTCTCCAGTGGGGAAAGAAGATTTGATTGGGCCATAGGATGGACTGGTGGGTGCAGGGGATGGATCTTGGATTTCTCTTTTGGGAAGGGGAAAACCGGAAACTCTCCGATTCAGTTTTTCCCCAGATGTGCCAATATGACAACTCTAATAAAATGGAACTTTGAGGAACTGTTTGTCTCAGAGTTTATTGGTTTGGCATCAGTTAGTTGGAATGCTGACACTGCTTTTCTTTTTCTTTTTTTCATGTTCCCTCTGCAGAGTGAAGGCCCAGAGAAAAAGGTCAACTCTTCATTCATCTCTAGCCCAAAGGTCTTCAGTAGCATCACCAAGGAGCTACTTCACAGGTATTTCCAGGGTGGAACGGGACAACTCGCCAGGGACAATTTTACAATTCTATTTTAATTATTTCAGATAAACGAGAAATTATTTTTTTGCCAATTCACGTTTCCTTCTGCCCCTCCTTTCGCCTCTTTTCTCCAGTGAGATTCTTTCCCACCATTTCTTTGATGTCAGTGTAACTCTTCTCCTGCGGAGAGTTGGCCGTGGCGAACTGTCATAGGCCCTTTCCCAGGGTGTCGGAACTCTTTGTCAAAGACCAGGAAGCCTGATGATGATGATGATGATGATGATACACTCATCTCTAGAGGAAACCACTGCTTGATCCCAATATGTCTGAGGAGGAGGACCTCAGAGTTGATCAGCCTCCGGTTGCGGGAGTTTTTAAGCCTTTGTTACACAAGGCCTCGGTCACTGCTTAGCTCCTCAGCCCTGAGGAGGTGGCACCTGAACCACAAGCATCCACTTCTGCCCACTCCGATGTGTTATTCTCCAAGCCAGTGGTGCATGCAGAGGTTCTCCCCTCCCCCCTCTTATTCCTTGATGTAGTAAACTCATTCTGGGGAGGTGCGTAGTAGCCCTGAGTTTTCTTCCGGTGTGTGTGTGTGTGTGTGTGTGTGTGAATCTGCTTCCAGTCACCCGTTAGCATGGTCCCCTGAGGGAGTGGAGGAAGATCAATTCCCCCCAGGATTTAAGCAGGTCAGGGCCTTCCTTTAGACAAGCTACATGGGGACCTGGCCCCCTGGGTAGTCAGGGGGTTCAGGGTGGGTTTAGGCCTACACCCCACTGCTGTGGGCCTACGCTCAGAGGAGAATAGGCCTGAAGATCTCAGGGAGACGGTTACTGTGGCCAATAGGAAGGGCCTAGCAGAAGGATTCAAACAACTCCTCCTCCCTCAAGGGGGGAGGGCAGCCTTGTTAAACCAAAAGATCTATAAGTTGTTCTTCCTCAGAATGGCTATGGTCAGAGGATTTGGAATAATTATCCTCCTCTTCCTCCCTCCACTCCGAGAGGGAGGGCTGAGAACAGAAGTGATGGCAAGCCTAGGTGGCACACAGAACTCCCTCTGGGCATACCTCAGCTCAGCTCTGCCGTGCATGCGCACACTCCTCCCACCGGCCAGCTGCTCTTTGGGTCTCCGTCATGCATGCGTGGGGGGCAGCGCATGCACAGAGGGCAGGGTACATGGGTGGGGGCGGAGCACATACATGGGAGGGGCAGGGTGCACGCGCAAGGGATGCAGACACGCACACACGTGGGCCCTCGGTGCCAAAAAGGTTCGCCATCACTCCCATAGGACAAGCCACGGAGAGTCAGAGTACCACAAAGAAGCATTTAGACCAGTGGTGGGATTCACATGTTTTTTAACCACTGGTTCTGTTGGGCATGGCTTGGTGGGCGCAGAGGGTTTGCTCCTGAGGGTTTCCTGCAATCCTGCACTCTCCCTGTGTCTTCAACAGCTGAAGTGCGGCAATCCACTTTGCCGCGCGAAGCAGCTGAGCTTCAAAGCCAGGAAATAAAGGTCAGAATAGAGGTGAGGGCCCAGCAGCCGATCGTCGGCGTGAAGCCGATCGTCGGCTGAACCGTGCCGAACCAGTAGAATCCCACACACTGATTTACACGATGCGAACGGTTTGACAATTTCTCTGTATCTGCTCCCAGGTTGGGGAATGCTTTTTATTTGATCAGCCTTGCCTTACTGCACCTGTGTCTGGTTTGCCAATTGCACCGGGGCAGATAGGATGGCACTCCAGAGAGTTCACGTCATTGCCCAGAAGATCACGGGTTGCCCTCTCCCCTCTTTGGAAGAGCTTTGTAGCTCCCGCTGCCTTAAGAAAGTTCAAAACATCCTCAAAGATCCATCTCATCCTGGGAAATCTTTTTTTTTTTTTTTGAACTATTACCACCTGGCAGATGGTACAGAATAAAAACAAGGACAAATAGGCTGATAAACAGCTTCTATCCCAGGGCAGGAGCTCTGTTGAATTCTACTGTAGAGTGCAATATGAATGCAGCATCAGGGGTTTTCAATTCAATGTGTGGAGT
This sequence comes from Notechis scutatus, assembly GCF_900518725.1. The sequence continues at coordinate 136,290 of NW_020717066.1, read as the reverse complement.
GGGACGGATGTGTGTGTGTGTTTATTTTCATCGTCATGATGTGCACTGAGGACGTTACTTAATTTCATTGTATGAGGGGCAATGACAATAAAGTAAACTAAAAAACAACAGGTTTCTCTGACCATGAGAGGAGGGATCTTTATCAGCTGGCTTCTTTGATTTATGCCCTACCTCAAGGCAGCTGATAACAAGAGAGGAAAACACAGGCAGTCCTTGACACGCAACCACAATCGAGCGCCAGATGCCCGCTGCTTCAGGGAGGCAGTCGTTAAAGTGAATGGCTGCAGTTGTTCTGTTAGCAAATGTGGTTGTTAAGTGAATCTCCCCCCCTCCCCCGGTCGACTTTGCTTGTCAGCAGGTCGCAAAAAGGGATCACGGCTTCTTCTGTCTTGCAGCCTGCCTTCCGTGATGGCGAAAAACCTGTCAGTGCCGTTGGCGTTTGCCTGCCTCTTGCACCTGGCTAACGAAAAGGTGAGTACGGTGCATCATGCAAAAAACAGGCGGACTTACAGCTGCAGTGGAGTCCCAAACATTTATGTTGCTAAATGAAACACCTGTCCAGAGAGTTTTGGGCCCTTTCCTTGCCGCCGTTGTTCCATGAATCGCTGCCGATGGTTAAAACAGCAACACGGTTGTGGAGGGAATCTGGCTCCCCCATTGATTTGGCTTGTTGCAAGGTGGCCAAAGGGGAATCACGTCACACACACACACACACACATACACACAGAGGAACACAGCAACTGTCATAAATATGAGCCAGTTGCCAAGCGTCTGAATGTTGCCCCCGAGGAGGCAACAATGGACATAAGTGTGAAAAACGGTTACGAATCCCCCCCCCTTTTTTTCCCCAGCACCGTCGCCACTTCAAACGGTCACTCAATGAACCGTTGTAAGTCGAGAACTATCTGTAGTGGGATGGTCACCTGGGATGAACCGCATCTTTTCAACCAAAATTCTCTTAACCAGTCGGGGAAACCTTTTTCTTTCGTGCAGGGGTGGGATCCGACCGGCATAACAACCGGTTCGTTGAGCGTGCAGGTGCACACTTATTTACACACTACCAGCTCCGGGCAAGCATTCACCTTCCCCAGGTGACAAGCCGGCATTCAGCCGTGCCTCCCAAAGCAACTGAGGAGGACACAGCCTAAAGCCCGGGCAGGCGGGTGGGCCCAATGGGAGACCAGAAAATCATCGCGGCGAACTGATTCGGTGTCAGCTGCTCTTCGGAGCAACCAGTTCTATAGAACCGGTGCAAACCGCTAGAATCCCACTCCTGCTTTCTGTGCCTTCGCCAACGTGGAGAAGAAGAAGAAGAAGAAAAAAATGCTTTTGAGTGGGGGGCAGCTTTAAAGCTTGACGTTTGATTCTCCCCCCCCCCCCCCCCCCCCCCCCCCCCCCCGCTTGTCCCCAGAACCTGAAACTACAAGGGGTGCAAGACTTGTCTGAAGTCTTAGTGCTCCAAGAAGATTAACCGGTGCTACTCGACACGCTGCAGCCTCCAAAGAGGGAATTTTCTCTGCCCTTTTGAGACTTTTCCTCCAGCGCGTCAAGCGGAGGCCCTGATTCCATCGGTTCTTCCTGGGACACAACAGGGTGCAAATCGCATTAGGATTTCGGTTGGTCAAACCTGCTTGTCTTTTAAAACGAGTCCTGGGTGTTTCTAGCTCCTCCTGAATTTGGCCCCTGAGTGCAGAAGGAGCCTTTTTAACTGTGTGTTCTTGTCACAATTGCGGCTCTTGTTATCCCATCCTGCTTTTTTTTTTTTAAAGGTTTTTTCCCCCCAGTTTTCCCCACGCCAGGAAAACGTCCCCATCTTCCCTTTCTACAGTTCTCTCCTGTCATTTTATCATTGTCTTAAAAAGTCGTTTTATATATTTGTACACATCTCTTTTTATTTTTTAAAGGAATAAACCCAAACCTGACAGTGGCTGTGCTCAGCCTGCGGCTTTTAACTTGCTTTTGAACCTCTTGATAGAGCAGCCCGCGAACTCGAATATATCTCTCTCGTTTTGGGTTATCATTGCCATTTTGCCGCTGCAGTTTCGCGTGGGTGGCGGGTGTAGCCGAGAAGAAGAGCTTGGCTGCGTGCCGGGGAGAAGGCGACCAGCGAGGGCCCCAACACTTCTATTCATTTGCAGCCTATCCAGACCAAACCTTCCCTCCACGGAGAGGGCTGCCATGATTTCATCAAGCAATCAGGAAGTTGCGCCAGGCGAGGTGACTTAACTCAGAAGCAGAGCTTGCTTTCAGTTTCTCAAGAACTCTGTGGAATTCCCGTTGCACAATCCCATGATCTCATCGCATTCTTGGCCACCATCTGCGGTTACCTAACTGCTAAGGTTGGAAAAATACCGTCTCCTCGTTTCTGTTCAAGTTGGTCAGGCTGTCAACGTGGACCCTGAAGGCTTTCCTTTCTGGTTTGCAATTTTACGGAGAAGCCCCCTGCGACCAGGACAGGGGTGTAAAAAGCTCGATTTCATCAGGGTTGTGTTTCACTTTGGGGAGGCCGGGGTAGGTTTAGCCAGGGTGGGCATGGCCTGCTCGACGCCACTGGTGTCGGGGGCACCTGTGGTGGCCAAGTCCCAAGGGAGACTTCCCTCAGATCCTCCCTCATAATCTTCCTTTCTCCCTTCCTCCTTTCCTTCCTCTTTCCCCTTTTCTCCTTCCTTCTTTCCCCCTTCAATCCTTTCTCTTTCCCCCTTCCTTCCTTCCTTCCTTCCTTTTTCCCCTTCTTTCCTTCCTTGCTTTCCTCCCTTTCTCCTTCCTTCCTCTTTCCCCCTTCCATCCTTGCTCTTTCCCCTTTTTTTCTTCCTTCTTTCCCCCTTCCTTCTTTCCTTCCTTCCTTCCTTGTTTTGCCCCCTTTCTTCTTCCTCTTTCCTCTTCCTTCCTTCCTTCCTTCCTTGTTTTTCCCCCTTCCTTCCTTCCTTCCTTCCTTCCTTCCTTCCTTCCTTCCTTCCTTCCTTCCTTCCTTCCTTCCTTCCTTCCTTCCTTCCTTCCTTGTTTTTCCCCCTTCCTTCCTTCCTTCCTTCCTTCCTTCCTTCCTTCCTTCCTTCCTTCCTTCCTTCCTTCCTTCCTTCCTTCCTTCCTTCTTTTTCCTTCCCTCTTCCTTTTGCTTTCTTCTTCTTTCCCATCTTCCCTTCTTTGTCTTTCCTCTTTCCCTTTCTCCTTTCCTGTCCCTTCTTGCAAGCTCAAATGGAAAAGGGGAAAATTTTTCTACTTTTGATATGTTTTTAGTTTGTTTTGCTAGCCCTCTGACAATGAAAATGGAGTTTGGGGGGGGAGGGGCGCACGCAGAGGCATGATGGCCCTTTGCTGTTCCCAAGGTGGCCCCGTGGGCCAGATCTAAGCACCCACAGTGTGACACCCCTAGACTAGGACGTTTCTGCGTTGGAAAACTCTTTGAGAAATGAACACCGATGTAAACATCAGCTTGGCTTATGTATAAATAAGGAAAACCTGTTTCCTCTGCCCCGCCCGGGAAAGGATAAAGAAAATCCACTTTGTGGCTTCTCACCTGTTGGAAAAATTCACTCTGTACACACCCACACACACACACACACACACACACACACACACACACAGAGATAGTCCTTGATTTATGACCGCAATCAAGCCCAACATTTCTGCCGCTAAGTGAAACATCGCTGAAGTGAGTTTTGCCCTTACTTTAGGACCTTTCTTGCCACCGTTAAGTGAATCACCGCCGTTAAATTAGTCACACAGCTTTTCCGTGAATCTGACTTTGACCTCCGGGACCGTCATAAATACGAGTCAGTTGCCAAGCACCTGAATGCTGGCCACGTGACCAGGGGGATGTTGTGACGGTCATTGGTGTGAAAAAGGCTCATAAATGCCCCCCCTTTTTTCAGTGCCGTTGTAACTTTGAGCGTCACTCAATGAACTGTTGTAAGTTGTGGATGATCTGACCGTTTCTTCATGCCCCTCTCCCTCGGAGCTTGGTGGGCTCGGCCCCCTCCCAATGCGAAATTGGGGGGACAAAGGATTGCCCAACCCTGTTTTCCATCGACCCCTCCCATCTTTCTTCTTGGAAAGCCCTTTCTCAGGGTTGGGCTGCTACCGGTTCCCCCGGTTTGAGCTAATTTCATCCATTTTAATTATTGGTTCAATGAACCGGTAAATCCCACCCCTGGCTGGCCCCACCCACCCCGTCACCCCCCAGGAGTCCCCACACGACCCGTTTGGGATGCCAGACAAGTACGGGGCCCATGTGGAGCCTCGGGGAGGGCAAAAAACACCTCCTAGAGCAGCGGTAGGATTCAAAAAGTTTTACCACCGGTTCGGTGGGCGTGGCTTGCACACACTTTGCGTGCACGCACACGCTAAACGCACACTTTGCACAGGTGCAGAGGCGTTCTGATTCACCACCTGCAAGCCTGCACTCTCCCAGGAGCTTCAGCAGCTGCCGCGTAGCGCTCTGCTGGGTCGCGCAAAGCACTTCAAGTTCAGAGGACAAAGGTGAGTACGAGAGCCTAGGCAGGCGGGTGGGCCCAACAGCAGAGTGGCCGAGAGAACCGGGACCCACTGCTCATCGGCGCTATCGGCTCAGCAGAACCAGGCCAAACAGGTAGCATAATGCCACTGCCCCGAAGGCTCCGGAAGGCCAGAAATGAGCCCGTTTTCCGGCTTTGGGAGGGTCTCCCAAGGCCGGGAGGCTGTTTTTGCCCTCCCAGAGGCTCGAGGAAAGGCTCCGGAGCCCAGGGAAGATGAAAACGCCCCCTCCCCACCGTGGCGCAGGAGGCGACTACACCAGGCCCACCCAGCAACCAGGTGTCAGGATCCCGACCCTTAACCCCATTTAAATCATGAGTCTCTAGCGAAACTCCAAAAGGATTTATTGGGAGTTAAAAGATGCGGCACTGCCTGGGTGTAGCTGGCTCTGAAGTACATAATTCACTGTCACCCTTGACCCCGGTTCCCCCCCTCCATCCCCTGGGTGTATCATAATTCACATTCTCCAACGAGACACATCCATAAACAAGAGTCCTCAATCATGCTCTCCAGTTAGAATTTTGCTCGGCAGAAACTTCGCTCACCTAGTTAACTATTTTTGAAAACTGGTGGAATGCAGCCTCAGGTTTGCAAGCTGCTGCACTTCTCCCCGCTCCCTTTCTGTTGGCAACTCTAAAAAGACCACAGAAATATTTGATGTGTTGACATTTGGCTCCCCTCACTTCCTGAAGGTGACTTGTACCAGTGATCCCCAACCTTTTTTATGGCGCGGCCCGGTACCGACATCAGCTGGGCGCCGCCATCTTGTTTTGATGAAAAAGTGCTTCCGGTGAGCTCACCGGAAGCACTTTTTCATCAAAACAAGATGGCGGTGCCCAGCAAACCAGCGGCCCGGTAGGACTTGTTCCACGGACCGGTACCGGTCCGCGGACTGGTGGTTGGGGACCCCTGACTTGTACAACACCAATAAAATAAAATAAAAAAACAAATTTATTGCACGAATAGGACTTTGGGTTGCGGAATACACGCACCTCCTCCAGGCTCGGTTGGTTTTTCTGCATGGAAGGCGATCGGCTTGGATGTTCTTACTCTTGACCCAAGATGCCTCTGCTAAGGGATAGCCCTTCCACTTGATCAAATGTATGGAATTTATTTTATGAGTTGACACCGTTGAAGCTCCCCCTGCCCTTTTCTTCAGAGGTGGGAGACACTCCTGCGCTCCGCCTGAACTTTCATTTATGATATTGACTTCTAACGATTCCCAGGGAGCAAACATTCCTCCCTCCACACAAGTCAGGGCTGTTTGTGTTATTTTATTTCTCCGCCTTGCCGGGGTGGGGGGGGGGTGTGGGAGAATAAAATTAAATCAGAATGTGGTTTGTAACATCAGCCTTGGCTTGTTTGCAAAGGCGCCTCCGGCGGGGCGGACGAGAAAGAAGAGAAAAAGCAGCCATGTGACCGGTGGGGGGGAAAAAAGGAAATTTTCCATTCCTTTTGGCACCCGACTACACTGAGGGAATTGTGTGAACTTGTGATCTCCTTTCATGTGATTCCCCTTTCGGTTCTGCAAAGGAAAATTTTCCACCAGCCTCCCTCCCTGACCTCTCCCTCTCTCTCTCTCTCTCTCCCCTCCTCTTTTAAATGACTAAGTCACCATCTTCTTCTGTTGAACTTGGCACTTCTTGTTAGAACGTTTCTCTTAAGTCCTCGGATGATTCACGATGCTTAAAGTGCTGGAAGGCGGGCTTGGCAGATTTCTCTGGCTTCCAGATCTAATGATTATGACATTATGTTGTGGGTTATCCAGAAAGGGGTTGGAAAGCAAAAGCCAAAAATCAAGAAAAAGGCAGCCTTTTTCTACTGTGGGGCTCCATGGTTTTGCATTGGACTTCAAATGGGGGGTTTTAAGCCATGGTGGCTACAGATTAGTCGGTTGAAAAGTCAAAAACAAGTAACAGATTAACAAGAGTTGGAAGGGACCTGGTAGGTCATCTAGTCCAACCCCCCACCCAAGCAGGAGACCCTACACCATTTCTGACAGATGGCAGTCCAGTCTCTTCTTGAAAGCCTCCAGGGATGAAGCTCCCACAACTTCTGAAGATGTTTGCAGGAACCCAATCTGAACTAAAGTGGAACTGTTACCAGGAAGGCACAAAGGTAACCCAGCAAGTACAACTTGATTATTCAAGTGTTTTTGATATTGCTGGGTGGTTGTTGTTTTTTTTCCTTTCCAATTTCACAGGTGCTTTCTTATTTTGGGCCACTATGTTTTAAAACCTCATATCTTTTTTTTTAAAAAAATGGCATGGTTGCTTAAAGAGTTGGCAGGCCACCTGATTCTCTAGAACAGGGGTCCCCAACCACCGGGCCGCGGACCGATACCGGTCCGTGGAACATTTCCTACCGGGCCGCCGGTTTGCTGGGCGCCGCCATCTTGTTTGATGAGAAAGTGCTTCCGGGTGAGCTTTTCCGGTTGGAAAGCAGCGTTTGGGTGCTGAAAGAATCCTCGCACCTTAGTTTCATCGAAGGGGGGGGGCTTCGAACGAAACTAAGGTGCGAGGATTCTTTCAGCACCCAAGGCAAGGCGAGCCGAGCGACCGTCCCGAAGCCGTCCCGAAGCGAAGCCCATCGACAAAGGTACAAAGGAGGAGTTGAAGGTGGCGGGGAGAAGCGGGGGACGGCTGGCTGGCCGGTCGCTCGGCTCGCCTTGCCTTGTCATGCATGCTGATGCCGGTACCGGGCCGCGGATCATTTTGTGATGCCGGTACCGGGCCGTGGCACAAAAAAGGTTGGGGGCCACTGCTCTAGAAAACTTTTGTGAGTCAATCTCTCCGAAAGTTTAGTTACCACCTCCGGGCGTACAGCATTATTTGTGAACACCTCCTGTTCCTTCACTGAGGCTCAACTGCTGAACTTTTTAGGACCAGCCAAGGTTTTGCTCTGCTTAGTGATAGCCAAATCTGACCGTAGGTTCTGGTTGGAGGTTGGACTAGAAGACCTCAAGGTCCCTTCCAACTCTGTAATTTTATTCTGTTCTATGATATATTCCTTTTTATAGTTAACACAGCAAAGAAAAATGAAAGGGGAAACTTGGTTGGTCAACATAAGAGCAATCCCTCCCTGACCAGTAAATCAACCACAAACTTGGTTTGAAATTAGATAACCGGATGCCAGTGGACACTATAAGAAACATTTTTCTTGTCATGAGATCCTTCTGTAAATTCTCTTTTTCAGTTTAGGAATGTTAAAAGCTATCTCAACAATCCATACAGCTGTAGGATAAAAGTTTTTCCAACATTCCAATCTGTCGTGACCCTGAATATAGAAAATAAGTCAAATATTAAAAGTAACTGTCAGTTAACAAATTGCAAAAATCACACCATGTGCCCCTCACTAGTTTAATATATAAGTGTCCATCCAGTTTCGCACTTGACTTTTGTATTAAGTGTGATAAAGTTTTCGACTTCCTTCAATTGTTTTGCCGTTAAAATCCCTTCCATTCTCTCTGCCAAAGTGGCTGTGATGAGAAGCAGGTGATTATTGTTAAGAATAGCATTATACAATCTGGACTGTGTGTGTGTGTGTGTGTGCAAGTGTATACATAGAGTATGTACACACAGATAACCACTTTGGGATCCTTTTTAATTGTGGTTGGTGGGAAGGTAGAAGAAGGTGTCAGACATCTGCAGGATGATTAGGACAGGAAAAAGGAAGCAGATTTTCTCTTCACCTTATATTCTGGATCACCCAGAAAAATAGAGATCAGGTCTTTCCAAGCAGATCCTTTCAACAATGCACTATTAGCTGTCAAAGTGTTGCCTTCACATCCTGCATAGCAACTTCCTCTAACTGGATTACCCTTGTTAGAAATGGGCTGCTAAAGAAACTGGTTCTTTGATTTTTTCTTTCTTTCTTTCTTTCATTCCACATTTCCTGTTACGCATCTTTGAACATCACCTCTTTCTACCCATAAACATCATTTTTAAGGAAAACAGGCTCCTGGAGGGTGGTATCTCGACGGTTTATTACAAATTCTTTATAGAAATTACATATTTTTACAAAGAAACAAGTACAAAACAACAACACTATGATACAGATGATACAGGCTGATTTGTTGCCATTTAGAAAATCTGCTCTAAAATACTTTAAATTTCCAATTGTTTCTATCCTTAATTCTTTAGAGCATGATGTTACTGGTTTTTTTTTTTTCAAAATTGGCTCTGACCTGGGTCTTTAAGAGCAGACTGAAACCAGTTCAATGGCATTTGTCATTCATTTTTCTTCCAAGGCAGGATGGCTTATCAATTCCTACCATGTACCCACCCCAGCCTCTTAGGAAACCTGTGTCGTTCGGAAGATGAAACTGTTTTAAGTTTAATAAAAAAAAATTTTTTTTTTTAATTCCCAACATGGGAGAATGTGAGCAATCTCCTCATTTGTCCTTCTGAGCAAACTTTGATTTTCACATAGGCCCAGCAGGACCCGATTTGTTCTTAACATGCTAGGACACAGCCACGAGGAATGGTTGGGTTATTAATCATTGCGCCCAAAGGGAAAACCAGACAGCTTGCGCCAGTTTTGCAACCTTCATCATCCGAAAGGTGTACACTCAACACAGCACCTCTGATGAAGAAAACTCTGCCAAAACTTGATCATCTAAGATTGCAAAATTTCTTTTTCTTTCTTTCTTTCTTTCTTTCTTTCTTTCTTTCTTTCTTTCTTTTCTTCCTTTCCTCTCCCTCCCTGTCTCTTTCTTTCCTTCCTTTCTTCCCTCTCCCTCGTTCCCTTTCTTTTTTTTTCATTTATTCATTTATTTCTCTTCCTTCCCTCCCTCTCCCTCCCTCCCTGCCTTCCTCTTTCTTTCCTTCTTTCCTTCCCTCTCCCTCGCTCCCTGCCTTTTTTTCTTTCTTTCTTTCCTTCCTTCCCTCCCTGCCTGCCTCTTCCTTTCTTCTTCCTTCCCTCCCTCCTTCCTTCCTTCCTTCCTTTCTTTCTTTCTTTCTTTCTTTCTTTCTTTCTTTCTTTCTTTCTTTCTTTCTTTCTTTCTTTCTTTCTTTCTTTCTTTCTTTCTTTCTTTCTTTCTTTCTTTCTTTCTTTAT
>NW_020717066.1:84836-98250 GCF_900518725.1 Notechis scutatus | reverse complement strand
CTTTCCTTTCCTTTCCTTTCCTTTCCTTTCCTTTCCTTTCCTTTCCTTCCCATCCTGTCCCTTCCTTTCCTTTCCTTTCCTTTCCCTTCCCTTCCCTTCCCTTCTATATTATACTGTTTTCCAAGTCTGGGAAGCTTGGACTTTAACTCCCGTAATTCCTCAGTCACCATGCTGGCTGGGAAATTATGGGAATTGGAGTGTAAGACACCTTAAAGTTGCCAAGGTTGAATCATAGAACCCTAGGGCTGGAAGGGACTTCAGAGATCTTCCAGAGATCTTCTTCTTGCCATCCAGTGAGGGTTTTCTGCAAAGGGTTGTGCATTAAACATAATGCACAGCCTGGACAGAAATCTTTGTTCAAGCATCTTAATTAATTGCATAACTGCTTTCTTATACCCCAAATAGAAGGAGAAGGAAGAGGAGAAGGAAGGAGGAGGAGGAGAAAAGGAGGGAAGAGGAGGAAGGAAGGAAGGAGAAGGAAGGAAGGAGAAGGAAGGAAGGAGGGGGAGGGGGGGAGGAGGAGGAGAAGAAATAGAAGAAGAAAATAGAGAAGAAGAAGAAGAAGAAGGAGGAGGAGGAGGAGGAGGAGGAGGAGGAGGAGGAGGAGGAGGAGAAGAAGACATGGCAGGAAAACAGCAATATAAAGTGTAATTAATCTGGATTGGATTTAAACATAAACGGAAAGGAAGAACAATCAGCATTTGTCTTGCCCTGTCTATCAATTCTGGGACTGGCACGCTCTCATAAAGTCAATGCTTGGCTTCTGGCCCAGGAAAACTGGGTCAGTCCTATTTTAAGCATCAAAGCAGAAGACAGCACTTAGCAAATCTTGGATGATTCCAGAGGAACTAAGCTCATGAGTCCTTGGACAGGAGATCGCTGAGATTGGCCAGAGTTGGAGCCCAGGCTGGGCAGAAGGCGACACAGGGCCCAGTGGGCAAACTACGTCCCTATCGCTGTCAATCACTTTTATTGATTAGTCAGTGGACCTTATCAAAAATAACACCTGGCAAGGAAACCACCTGGGCAGGTGTGGTCAGGCTTTGAATCCAAATAAGAAGCCGGAGCCAGGTTGATCAACATTACCTTTATTGTAAGGTTATAGTAGAAGTCTGAAAGCTCTTCTCCCCCCCATTCCTTTTACTCTCTGAGAAATTAGGGAGAGTTCCTTCTGAGAGTCCGTAGAGATTGTCCGTCCTCCAGATCATGGTTGTCCCAAAGGTGGGGTGTTTTTTTTTCAGGAAGCAACTGGACTTTCTTGTTTTTTTCTCTTGAAGACATTTCACTTCTCCCCCAAGAAGCTTCTTCAGCTCTGACTGGATGGTGGGGAATGGAAGGATTGATATTCCTTGCAGACAGCTGGTCATTTGCATCCTTTGAGAGGGTCATTGAGGCCACTTGGAGATTGATACGTGTGTCCTCAGGGTCACCTGAGTGGTGCTCCTGGTTCCTGTAGTCTGCAATTTTTTTTCCCCTCTGGAAACCCATTTCTATTCCCACACCATTCCAAGGGTCTTCACCCCAAATTGTATTGGTAAAAAGTCTGCCAGAGCTGTCACTATCCTGTCAGAGCTGAAGAAGCTTCTTGGATGAGAAGCGAAACGTCTTCAAAAGAAAAGGAAAAAAACAAACAAGAAAGTCCAGTTGCCTCCTTTGGGACAACCATGACCTGGAGGACTGAGAATCTCAACTGACTTTTAGCTACACAATTCGGGATGAACCCCCTTGGAATGGGGTGGGAGTAGGAATGGATTTTTAAAAGGGGATAAAAAATTGCAGACTTGATTGAATGGAAGCTTTCTAGAAGAGACTGGACTGCCACCTGTCAGAAATGGTGTAGGGTCTCCTGCTTGGGTGTGGGGTTGGACTAGATGACCTACAAGGTGCCTTCCAATTCTGTTAAATCTGTTTAAAGATAATCTCAGAAGCCTGGATTCCAGCCACCTTGGAAAATAATTCCAAATGAATGGACTCTTAATATTTTAAACCAGTGTTTCTCAGCCTCAGAAACTTTTAATTTGTGAGGATGTCAATCCCCAAGGAATTCTGGAAGATTCCTTCTTGGCTTCCCCACATCTTAAATTTCCTGAGGTTAACAAACACTGGTTTAAAATATTAAGTTGCTGAGGTCAAATGGTCAAAAGTTTCTTCTTCCAAATAGATTAGCTTTCTAATCCAATTTGTCTTTCCTCTTCTCGATTCAGTCTTTAAGACAATTAGACTTTCACTGATTTAGTTCATCTTAATAAGATGTTTCTCTTCTTTTTTAAACCATTGAATTGACTTTTATTTATTTTATTCCAGTGAGAAAGAAGAAAGAAAGGACTTCTATGATCTATTTTTGACCAGGCAAAAGAAACAGTCCTTTAAAAGTTGAGTGATATTGATCAACAAACCAAAGTTTTGCTCAAATCAAACAGCAAAACAGTGAAAGATAAGATTATCTGCAAACTATTTATGTGTATTAAATTCCCCCCAAGCTATTTATTCTATTTGGTTCCTTCGAGTCAACATTGACTCTAGACAAGGGACTTGGGCAAGTCCCTGTAGTTTTCTTGGCAAGATTTCAGAAGAGCTTTGCCCTTATCTGCTTCCTGGGGCTAAGAGAGATGGACTCAGTGGGAAGCAGTGGTGGGATTCAAATTTTTTTTTTTACTACCGGTTCTGTGGGCGTGGCTTGGTGGGCGTGGCAGGGGAAGGATACTGCAAAACCCCCTTCCCTCCCCAGCCCGCTAACCTGCTTTCCAGCTCCGTTCTCCTGTGCAGGGCAACCAAAGATGACCCAGCCAATCAGCTGGGACTCAGGAGGCGGGGAATAGATGGGGGCGGGGCCAGTCAAGAGGTGGGATTGGCCGTTTCTCCAAACTACTCAAAATTTCCGCTACCGGTTCTCCAGAACTGGTCAGAACCTGATGAATATCATCTCTGGATAGACTAACCCAAGTCCCCAAGTTATGGCAGAGATTTATGGCTAGGCGCATTATGCTCTCTTACAGGGCGGAATGACCCTAGATACTTTATCTTTCTATTATATTTCCTTTTTTTAAAGTTTTTATTGGTTTTTAAAAACAAACATAAACAAAACATAAAAACATCAAACCATCTTCCATATATGTACATACAGTGTGCCGGTTGGTTTACAAATTGTTTTGTGCTTCCGATATATTTCCTTTTGATTATCCCTAGAATAAATAATTCCGGGACAAAATCTATTTGACTTCCAATGAATTCCTGTAGCCACATTTGTATTTTCTTCCAGTATTTTTTTTTTGGCTTCAGGGCATAACCACCATGGAGAATTGTCTTATCCTCAGGTGCTGTTCAGGAGAATAAATCGAGATTCTCTTCTCTGTAGCAGCCCCTGAAATATTGGGAGGCAGTTATCATGTGCCCCTAATCCTTAGCGCCCACAACCATTCATTGTATGCTTTTGACTCCAGACCCCTAATCACCTTTGTTGCTCGTCTCTGCACTCTTTCTAGGATCTCTGAGTGGGGTTTTTTTTGTGTTGTAGCAACCAGAACTGGACACAGTGGTGGCTTCTCTAGTACAGTTTAAGTTGCATTAACACAGAGGGATGCAATCCAGACCAAGGGAGGTACTAATACCACTCTATAAAGCCTTAGTAAGACCATACCTAGAGTACTGCATCCAGTTTTGGTCACCACACTATGAAAAAAGATGTTGAGACTCTAGAAAAAGTGCAGAGAAGAACAACCAGGATGATGAGGGGACTGGAGGCTAAAACATACGAAGAACGGTTGTAGGAACTGGGCCTGGCTAGTCTATGGAAGAGAAGGACCAGGGGAGACAGGAGAGCAGAAAGTTTTATTTGCTGTTTTGTGTATGTGTTTGTTTATGTTTGTTGTTAAAAATAAAACAAAATTGTAAAAAAAATAGTCAATTTTGCCATTTCAGCCAACTCCATCGGCTTCTGCAACCATTTGCCTTAAGGTGAATTCCTGTTGGAAGCAGGACTTTGCATCTACAAGGACCTAATCTCTCTATTTCAGTTTCACTTTCTAAGATAAGAGAGCACATAATATTTGCACAGTTGCCTTTTTGCGGTCAAAACCTTGACACTCTTGGAAGGTAACCTGAGTGTAACTCCCCACCCCCCAAAAAAAAGGTTTGGCAGCCCTGCCCATCTGTACTTTCCCCACCGGGTCCTGTTTCAAAGAGGTTGGAGCCATACTTTCCAGGTGACCTGGTGACTATCACTTTCCTCTTACTAGAATCTATTCCATTATTCATACAGTAAAACGACAGAGTGCCTCCAACTTCTGATCATAATTCAGCCCAAAATTTCTGTTGCTAAGTGAGACGGAGTTAAGTTGCATTAACACAGAGGGATGCAATCCAGACCAAGGGAAGTGCTAATCCCACTCTATAAAGCCTTAGTAAGACCACACCCAGAGTACTGCATCCAGTTTTGGTCACCACACTATGAAAAAAGATGTTGAGACTCTAGAAAAAGTGCAGAGAAGAGCAACCAGGATGATGAGGGGACTGGAGACTAAAACATACGATGGACGGTTGCAGGAACTAGGCCTGGCTAGTCTAGGGAAGAGAAGGACCAGGAGAGACAGGATAGCAGGCTTCCAATATTTGAGGGGCTGCCACAGAGAGGAGGAGGGGGTCAAGCTATTTTCTAAAGCATCCAAAGATCGGACAAGGAATATTGGATGGAAACTGAACAAGGAGAGATTCAACCTGGAAATAAGGGGGAATGTTCTGACATTAAGAACAATCAACCCAATGGAATAGAAGTTGCTTTCAGAAGTTGTGGGAGCTTCATCCCTGGAAGCTTCCAAGAAGAGACTGGACTGCCATTGGTCAGAAATGGTGTAAGGTCTCCTGCTTGTGTGGTGGTTGGACTAGATGACCTACAAGGTCCCTTCTAACTGTGTTAATCTGTTAAAAAGAAGTGAATTTGGCCCCCCACTTTTAAGACCTTTCTTGACAGAGTTGTTAAGTGAAGCACCTGTTAAGTTAGTAGCACAGTTGTTCAGAGAACTGGGGTTTCCCATGGCCTTTGCTTGTCAGGTGGCAAAAGGAGATTAAATGGCCCTGGCACTCTGCAGCCGCCATAAATATGAAACCAATGGACAAGGGTCCAAATTTTGATCACATGACCATGGGGATGCTGCAACGGTCATAAGTGTGGGAAAACAGCCATAAGTCGCTTTTTTTCAGTGCCATTGTGACTTTGAATGGTTGTAAGTAAGCCCGTGCCCTTTAAGGCTGAAGGTTACTGCTCATGCTTGAAGCAAACTTCTCACTTGGGAGGCCCTGTGCCTTTTGCAAATAAGGTTATCAGGTTAAAAAAATGCCAACAACCTCAGTGACTAATTTCTGTCAAGGTTAAGCATACTTTCACTTTTTCAATGAAAAAGGATCCTTCTCAAATGGCTGGATAAAAAGCTGGTTGAAATTCCTTAGCCCAGTGAAGGCATGGTAACTGCATTGTTCTGTTGGATTCCCCAGACCAAGGGACTTCAAACTTGGCAAGTTGAAGAATTGTGGACTTCCTGAGCTTCAAGAATTCCTGAGCTAACATGACTGGAGGAGGAATTCTGGGACTTGAAGTCCACAAGTCTTAAAAGTTGCCAAGGTTGGAGACCCCTGCCCCAGATGATGCCCAGCCCAGGTGTGGAGCATTAGATTAGATTAACGGAATTGGAAGGGACTTTGTAGGTCATCTAGTCCACCCCCCCAACCAAGCAGGAGACCCTACACCATTTCTGACCAATGGCAGTCCAGTCTCTTCTTGAAAGCTTCCAGGGATGAAGCTCCCACAACTTCTGAAGGAAACTTCTGTTCCGTTGGTGGATTGTTCTCACTGTCAGGAAATTCCAGGTTGAATCTCTCCTTGTTCAGTTTCCATCCATTATTCCTTGTCTGGTCTTTGGATGCTTTAGAAAATAGCTTGACCCCTTCCTCCTCTCTGTGGCAGCCCCTCAAATATTGGAAGCCTGCTATCCTGTCTCTCCTGGTCCTTCTCTTCACTGGATCAGCCAGGCCTAGTTCCTGCAACCGTCCATCGTATGTTTTAGTCTCTGGTCCCCTCATCATCCTGGTTGCTCTTCTCTGCACTTTTTCTAGAGTCTCAACATCTTTTTTCATAGTGTGGTGACCAAAACTGGATGCAGTACTCTGGGTGTGGTCTTACTAAGGCTTTATAGAGTGGGATTAGCACTTCCCTTGGTCTGGATTGCATCCCTCTGTGTTAATGCAACTTAACTCCGTCTCACTTAGCAACAGAAATTTTGGGCTGAATTATGATCAGAAGTTGGAGGCACTCTGTCGTTTTACTGTATGAATAATGGAATAGATTCTAGTAAGAGGAAAGTGATAGTCACCAGGTCACCTGGAAAGTATGGCTCCAACCTCTTTGAAACAGGACCCGGTGGGGAAAGTACAGATGGGCAGGGCTGCCAAACCTTTTTTTGGGGGGGTGGGGAGTTACACTCAGGTTACCTTCCAAGAGTGTCAAGGTTTTGACCGCAAAAAGGCAACTGTGCAAATATTATGTGCTCTCTTATCTTAGAAAGTGAAACTGAAATAGAGAGATTAGGTCCTTGTAGATGCAAAGTCCTGCTTCCAACAGGAATTCACCTTAAGGCAAATGGTTGCAGAAGCCGATGGAGTTGGCTGAAATGGCAAAATTGACTATTTTTTTTTTTTAAAAAAATATTTTTAACAACAAACATAAACAAACACATGCATAAAACAACAAATAAAAACTTTCAGTTGTGCGGTGTGTCTGTTGGTACATATTTCTTGTGCACAATATCAATAGTCTTTGCCTCTTGAGTTTAAATTTGTATTCATATGATATTAATCAACTTTCCACGTCATATTATTATTACATTATCGTTAGATTTGAATTGCATCAAAACTGACTATTTCTGACTAAAGAAAAGAACCTAAATACTCTTGTTTCCACCTGGGAGAATGTTTCTGAACTTCGTTGCTTGAAGTGGAAAAGAATTAAACTCTGATTTTGGGTTTTTACCGAGTAGGCGGATAGATCTTTCTAGAAATGGCTTGTTCCTGTGATTATGAAAAAGCAAAAAGTTGCGATTTGATGTTAATGCCTTATTTTAGGGCAACAGAGAGAGAATTGGGAGTCTGTTTCTTTTCCTTTTCCTTATCCTTCCTCACTTTTCTTCCTCCCTCTTCCTCCCACCCTTTTCCTATTTACTTTTGTATTTTGTATCTTATTTGATTTTATAACTCAATAAAAACGTTAAGCTAAAACAAAAAAAAGGAATGCACCTAAAAATAGGGGTTTTCAAACGTTGTGATATTAAATAAATACATGTGTGTGACTTCTCCATGAGCAAAATTCTTTCATTTGGCAAGAAAGAACTTTTCATATTAACATTTCATTCTGTATCTCAGGCGGTGGGAAAAACCACAACTGTGTTTTATTTTTAAAGCAACAACTCCCATTTTGGTTTCAGATTTATTTTGAACCAAGAGAGGCTTGTTGTAGATTTGTAGCAACTACTCTAGAAAAACCCAACTGACTTCTGGGCTGTGATCCTATGAAGGTTGCAGCATAAACATCAGAATGTCTAATTTTGCAGGTACAATGGTTAGGATATCCCAGTTTAAAGCACCCGTGACAAAGGTTCATTGAGTGCATCCAGATTCAGTCATCTTTAAAACAGTATTTCTCACCTGGTGAATGGAGAATTCCTGGAATTGAAGTCTGCACATCCCAAAGGTAGTGTTTTTTTTTTTTTTTTTTTTTTTTTTTTTGAGAGAGAGAGAGGCAACTGGACTTTCTGGCTTTTCTTGAAGAAGCTTCTTGAAGGAGAAGCGAAATGTCTTCGGAAGAAAAACCAGAAAGTCCAGTTGCCTTTTGAAAAAGTACTTTTTGGGACAATCATGACCTAGATGACTGAGAATCTCCATAGATATGAAGTCTGCACATCTTAAACTTGCTGACAAGTGGCACCTTAGAACATAGCAGCATGCTGAAATTCTCCTGAACTGTAGAAAAATGTGATTGTAAAATTTTGTTTATTAGTTATTTCCCCCCCACCTGAATCTTTTTGTTCCTAATTTTGTTTTTCCCTGGATTCTAATGTCAAATATTCTCTGATTAGGAACCCACAGAGAAATTAATTCATTTAGGATCAGAAAGATATGAAGCAGCACTCTTACAGTATAACTTCTACATTTTAATCCTTGATTTAATTGCAGATTGTCTGCTTAGTTAAAATTCCATCCTGTCCCTTCCAGAAGATATTAATTATATAAAATATTGGTTTAACAGCCCCTCTCTTCTTTCTATATTTTTCTATCAGGAGATATTTTCTATATCCTTTTAAATTTGTATTTCTGTCAACCCTACTTATTTTTTCTCTCTCTGATATTATAAGGGCAGTAAATAACAGTTCTCCATGTAATCACAGTGCCTGACACAAAAGAATATACAATATTATATAGACATACAATATCATACAATTGGATATAATATCTGTAGGAAGCAGAAAGTTTTATGTCCGAAGGATGAAATGTAATATTTCTTTACATATAATAATAAATAAATAATAATAATACAAAGTCTGCACTACTATTACTATTAATCTTCTCATCACTCCTTATCACCCACCCCCTCCCACTTGTGATTGTAGGACTGTAACTGTCGCTTGTATCCTTACGATTTATATTGACTGTTTTCTAGTAGGATTTGATTGCTTATTGTACCCTATGGCTATCGTTAAGTGTTGCACCTGATGATTCTTGACTCTTGATGAATGGATCTTTTCTTTTATGTACACTGAGAGCATTTGCACCAAGACAAATTCCTTGTGTGTCCAATCACACTTGGCCAATAAAGAATTCTATTCTATTCTGTTCCGTTCCGTTCCGTTCCGTTCCGTTCCATTCCATTCCATTCCATTCCATTCTATTCTATTCTATTCTATTCTATTCTATTCTATTCTATATAAAGCTAATCTGGTCTACTAGAGTATTGACGTAGGATGACGTAAAGGTGACTAAACATTGCTTTATCCAGTTCCGGTAAACATGTTAATCATGGATCATAAATAAAGATAAAGAATGGAACAGAAAATATGCAAAAAAAACCACCCCTTTATTAACCTGCAAGCAGTAGGAATAGAACACAGTCAAATTAGTGAGCTGAAGAGAGCTAATGTCAATAAAAATGTCAATAAAACCTAGAAATAAGGAGGAATTTCCTGACAGTGAGAACAATCAACAATCAGTGGAACAGAAGTTGCCTTCGGAAGTTGTGGGAGCTTCATCCCTGGAGGCTTTCAAGAAGAGACTGGACTGCCATCTGCCAGAAATGGTGTAGGATCTCCTGCTTGGGCAGGGGGTTGGACTAGATGACCTACAAGGTCCCTTCCAACTCTGTTAATCTGTTAGAAGATGGCCACTTCTTTGCCTCTGGCTTTTAACACAGTGTTACATTTGTTGTGTTGCAATTCAGTCATAGTGCTTTCTGCTCAGTGTTGCTTTGCAAGTTGTCTGAGGTGAGGATTTAAAATGTGCTATTAGCAATAATTAATTGTTGCTATTCTTGTTATTCAGATCTTTAATAAGGAGAGAGTCTTGCACGTCCCCGGAACTTCTGCATTACTCTCAAAGTCAATTTGCTTTAAATTCTTCGGTTCACTTTTTCATATATTTTTTTCTCGTTGTGGGATTTAAAAAATAATTTATTTTTTTTTACACTTGTGTGAATTATAGTATCCCAATTTTACTCAAGAAATGAAATCCTCAGCCCTGGCCGAAGCCTTGAGAAGAAAATGGATCGATTGTGGAGAAGCGATTTAAAGTTATTTCCTGAGAAACGATGCAGTGGAAATTCCACAATCTGCCACTCACTGGCCAGAGAGGGCAGGAAGAGAGTTGGTTTCTGGCTCCCTCTTCCGGTCGGTCATTGCAACAACGACAGCTTCCATAATTTTCTTAATAGTTGCAAATCTTCCTTTCCTAAAATGGCTTTCTTCCAAATATACTGTAGAACAGTGGCCGCCAACCAGTATGAGAAAATTTTGGTGGTCCGCCGAGAAATGTCACCCCCAAAGCAATTAATCCAGGCTGCGTGGGAACACGAGGCTGAGCCGCCAACATGGCCTGCGGGAACACAAGGCTTGTGTCCCTTGCATTGCGAACAACACGAGGTAGTGAGGGGAGGCGGAAAGGGAGGAGAGGGGAACTTGTCCCACTCACCCCTCGCGCCTGGCCTGGCCACCGGGCTGCTTCTTTCCGCTTCTTTCTTCTTCTGGCTTTTGGCTGCACACAAGGAAAGCAGCCAAAGTCTTTCTTTCTCTCCCCCAACCTCCGCCAGAAACGAGTCTTTGGGACCCTGCAAGGCCTCCTGCTCCAAGAGGCTGCGCCGGCAAAGACTCATTTCTGGCAGAGTTTGGGGAGAGAAAGAAAGTCTTCTGCTGCTTCTGCTGCTTTCCTTGCATGCAGCCAAAAGTCTCTCTCTCTCTCTCTCTTTCCCCCCGAGAACGGAGCTGGAGACCCCAAATAAAGAACGATCGATCGGTAGAAAAATGGGGTGGGGAATTTCCCTGCAGACTTTTTGGGGGGATTTTCCCAGGGTCTCTGGTCTGCAGGATTTAAAAGTATGAGTTTGGTGGTCCCTGAGGTCCAAAAGGTTGGCGACCCCTGCTGTAGAAAGATAGCACCCACCACTCTCCCAGAAGAGGAAAATATTTTGGGAAATATTAAAAGAGGCAGAATATTATATTTCCTTCAAGGAGAAAGATGCTCTTGGAAAGCACCCCCACCTTTCTTAACAGCCCCAGCAGGACTGTGTAAGTCTATCTACAAGACAAAAGACCTTCAGCTCCAGGGTGGTTGGATTAAGACATGGCCCTCCAGGACATAATAGGACCATTTAGCAGAAGACACAGAGCCCACTGCATTGCACAATCTACGAAGGACATTGCATCACCAAACTTCAACCAAACTTAGCTCAGACAAACTTGACCCCACATGGCCCCGTGGGAGTCTGACAACAGCCAATAGAATACATGTTCTTGCACAGGAACAGGAAGCTCAAGTGCAAAGCCCAAGAGAAGGTATAAAAAAAACCTCTCACTCTCCTCTCCATGTGGTCAGCTGCCCAGGACCTCAAACCCATATGGTTCTGCTTCATCATTAAACCATCTTTCCAATCACCCTCCAGGTTTCCAGCGTCTTCCTCCCAGCTTGGAACTGAACCAGATGGATATTTCTTCCAACAATTCTCAAATATACTCATGGGACCCAAGGCAGTGGCAACCAAGAGAGAGGGTCACAGAAGTCTGATTGTTGGTTGCAATGACCGGATTGAAGAGCTGGCTTCCCCCTTTCTCCCCATCCAAATTAAGATTACATGCAGATGATGGGTCTATCTGTAATAAAAACATGTAAATTATTGTTAAATGAACATCGATCAGTCCATGCATTCAATCAGTCTGTGGAACGTCCTTCCATGGTTTGTTTTTTCCAGCGAACATTTCTCTATTTAGCAATATTAGCACACTTAGAATACTGCATCCAGTTTTGGTCACCACATTATAAAAAAGATGTTGAGACTCTAGAAAAAGTGCAGAGAAGAGCAACCAGGATGATTAAGGGACTGGAGGCTAAAACATACGATGAACGGTTGCAGGAACTGGGCCTGGCTAGTTTAGTGAAGAGAAGGACCAGGGGAGACAGGATAGCCATCTTCCAATATTTGAGGGGCTGCCACAGAGAGGAGGAAGGGGGTCAAGCTATTCTCCAAAGCACCTTTGAAGGCCAGACAAGGAATAATGGATGGAAACTGAACAAGGAGAGAGATTCAACTTGGAAATAAGGAGGAATTTGCTGACAGTGAAAGCAATCAACCCCTGGAGCAGAAGTTGCCTTCAGAAATCATGGGAGCTTCATCCCTGGAGGCTTTCAAGAAGAGACTGGACTGCCATCAGTCAGAAATGTTGTAGGGTTGGCAGGCGGTTGGACTAGATGACCTACAGGGGAGGGGACACACAAAAATAGTGTTGCATCAGAAAGTGGGGCATTGAGAAAATGGGGCATTCTGTGGTGTGGCACAGGAGCCAGATAAGTCGACAATTGCAACTATTAACAGATTAACAGAGTTGGAAGGGGCCTTGTAGGTCATCCAGTCCAATCCCCCCCCCCCAGCAGTCCTTCTGCCCAAGCAGGAGACCCTACTCCATTTCTGACAGATGGCAGTTCAGTGTCTTGTTCCTGATTTCCAGAGACAGGAAGTCTAGTCTTGCCAAGAATGTAATAAGGGTTAACGGAGAGGCAGTTTCTGTAAGCAACACCAGAATGTTTCCTTCCTAAACAATCCTTACAGGATTAGGCCAGTAATTTCTTCTAACAACCGGTTCTCCGAACTGCTTAGAAGGTTAACAACCAGTTCTAGCGAATAGGTGCGAAATGGTAGAATCCCACCCCTGGTCCTGCCTGAGCAGTGGGGACCAGTGGTTCCCAAACTTTTTCGGTCCACCGCCCCCTTGGTGCTACAAACTCATCCTCAGTGCCCCGCACCCAGGGGTGGGATTCAAATTTCTGTGGGTGTGGCCTAATTTGAGGGTGTGGCTTGCTGGTCATGTGACTGAGTAGGTGTGCTTGCTGGTCATGTGACTGGGTGGGCGTGGCTTACTGGGTAGACGTGGCTTGCTGGTCACATGACCGGGTAGGTGTGGTTTGGTGGTCATGTGACTGGGTGGGCATGGCCAGGTGACTGGCAAACCAAATACAAGTGGTCCTCACTTAATGGCCGGTTGTTTAGCAAGTGTTCTAATTTATGACTGACCTCCCCAGAGCTACTTGACCTGTTTTTGGAGTTTTGACAGCCATACACACACATACACGCACACACTCCCTTCTAACCCTGCTGGAGCAGGTCATTGGACTAGAATCGGCAAAGCATCTCTGATTAGATTCTAGTAGTGAATAAAATCTAACTAGATGATCTCTAAGGTCCCTGTTACTCCCTTATTCTGCCTTCTGTTGTATTTTATATCCTCAAACACCCCCCCACTCCTTCAACCTCAAACTATCCACTATTGACCTCACCCCATTCCTAAGAGGTCTGCAAGGGGCGTGCATAAGCACACAATCGTGCCTACCGTCCCTGTCCTATTGTCCCCATTTCATCGTACCTATTTTCTGTATTCTTACTCCTGTTTATGCTTATACCTATTATCTTGTAAGTCAGGGGTCTCAAACACAATTTAACTGGGGGCCGCTGGAGGCAGAGTCTGGGTGAGGCTGGGCTGCATAATATTGTACTTTATATGATACTTTATATTTATATTATACAGTAATATTATACTTTCATATCACGGTGGGGGCCACAGGATATCGTCCTGCGGGCCGCAATTGGCCCGCGGGCCGCGAGAATGAGACCTCTGTT
>NW_020717066.1:70392-84436 GCF_900518725.1 Notechis scutatus | reverse complement strand
ATATATATATTTGGTTTCTCTCCAGCAGGGGGTGACAGAGCCCACTATAAGAGAGGCTCTGTCTGGCTAATCTCCAGATTTCCTGGATTCAATGCGTGGGAAAACAGAGGAAGGAAAAGGTGTAACACAGTCATCCAGTCTCAAAACGCAATGCTATTGTTCCTCAATCTCAGCCTTATTTTAGCCCGAAGAAGTTCCTCTTTATAGAAACATCATGTTGGAAAATAGGGGAAAAAGAGAGAGAGAGAGAGAGAGAAAATGCATATTATTAGTCGATTACTAGCGTGAGCTTCCTGCCTGTGGTCATGGCCACTCCAGCATTCGTCTCAACACTGTCAGACCCAGAGTACACGTTTGGTCACCACTTCCTTGGAGGGGAAGGAGCTACTGTCATTTCAGAGTAGAAGAAGTTACATTTTAATAAAAGGAAGAAGAAAACGGGTTGAGATTTTATCCAGAAATTCAAAGGGCGCCCTCCCTGCAGATGGAGAGGGATTATTGCAACACCCCCCCCCCCCCGATAACGGAATAAGAGGTCTTCTCGTCCAACCCCCGCTCAAGTGCTGGTGAACCTTTTCGGCACCGAATGCCCAAACCAGAACGTGGGTGCATGCCTGGTTTTTTGGCCGTTTTGGGGGGCCATTTTCAGGCCGTTTTCTGGGCTCTTTTCCATTGCTCCGGTGCCTGCGAACACCAGCGGGCCAGCACCAGCAGAAGAGCAGCTGGCAATGGTGCACATGTCCACAGAGAGGTCTGTGTGTGCCACCTCTGTGCGTGCCACCATCACAGCCTTCCACCACTTCAGACAAATGGTGATCCAATCCCTTCTTTAAAAATTTCTAGAGTTGGAGCATTTACGACTTCTGGACGCCAGTTGTTGCAGTCTTGAAAACCTCCAGTGATGGAGCACTCACAATTTCTGCTCCAAGCTATTCCACAGGTTAATTGTTCTCACAGTCAGGAAATATCTCCTTAGTTCCAGCTGAATTAAGGGATATTTAAGATTAAGAGAGATATGGTAAAATATCTCATCTTGCAATAGAATTGCACCTTTCAGAATGTGTTGCATTCCACATTTTAATTTTCCTCTTCTTTCTTGGGCTTTACAGGGAGGTATTGAATAGAATAGAACATCATAGTCGGAAGGGACCTTGGAGGTCTTCTAGCCCACCCCACTGCTCAAACAGGAAACCTAGTCTACAGACAGTGAATGCTATGAAGATGTTCTATGTCATGACCGAGGAAATAAACCAAGGGAGAGCAATAGGTTTGGGTAGTTTGGGGGACATACATCCTGCCCAAGTCTTTCGGTTCCTAAGAGACTTTCTCTTCAAATCCCACAAGACCAAAGGGGTCCACAGACTGTGGTAAATAAATCAAAATGGCAGCCACAATGGAGCCATCAAAACTTCAACCGTTTTTAAATGTGCTGCATTTCCATGGCTGCCAGTTTGAGTTTCTCGATTCCAACTAACAGACACTTGATTACTTGACCTGATCACTCTCTACTTCATCTCCCCAAGTAGAGTTGATGTTTAGTTTAGTTTATGCACCTCGTACAACGAAATCAAACACCATCTTCAGTGTACATTATGACGATGAAAATAAAACACAAATACACATCCTTCGCTTTCTATGCAAATGAATTGAAAACCCCTGATATTGCATTCATATTGCACCATAGAGTGGAATTCAATAGAGTTACTGCTCTGGGATAGACGCTGTTTTTCAACCTATTTGCCCTTGTTTTTATTATTCTGTACTGTCTGCCAGATTTTAATAATTCAAAAAAAGGAGCCCAGGATGAGATGGATCTTTGAGAATGTTTTGAACTTTCTTAAGGCAGCGGGAACTACAAAGCTCTTCCAAAGAGGGGAGAGGGTGACCCATGATCCTCTGGGCAATGACGTTCACCCTCTGGAGTGCTGTCCCATCTGCCACTGTGCAATTGGCAAACCATACAGAGGTGCGCTAAGTTAAGATACTCTCTCTGGTGCAGCGGTAGAAGGTCACCAGCAGTTTTCCATTCAGCTTTTGACTTCTGAGAAGTCTCAGGTAGTCTAATCTCTGCTGGGCCCTTTTGACCAGGGCTGCAATGTGAGCCCCCCTCTTTTAGGGTAACACCCAGAAACTTAAAACTGGCCACTTGCTCCACTCAGTCTCCATTGATAAGCAAGGGCTGGATGTTCCTTCTACAGTCCACTATAAGCTCCTTGATCTTATGGGTGTTGAGGACCAAGTTATTGTCTCCACACCACAAAAACAATCGCTCTACCTCATCTCGGTAGGCAGACTCATTTCTACACACACACAAACCCCGGAGATGAGTCCCACCACTGTTATATCATCTGCAAATTTAGTAATAGTATTACTAGCCTGAGTGTGGAGTTGATGTCTCTCTAGGACAGCCTTTACATGCCCAGAATGACAAGTTGCTACCATTGGTATCACAATATCATTTGTCCCATCATGGCACGTGACTCATCCAAAAGGCCCTAAGAATTCTCTCCTTTCTCAAGCCACAAACTCCCTGGCTACACACTCACAGCCTTCAAAGAAGCTGCATCGCACGGCCAATTTCCAGCGCTGAGAAAGTTTGTCAATTGCATTCCCCTAATATGAGGTTTTGCTGCTCGTAATATGCTCTTGTATTATGAGTCGGGCAGCCGTATTTAGTCATCGTGAAACAGCAAAGCTTATGTTGATCTGGTTTCTTCTTTGTTTGTCTCTTGGCCCGGGTTCAGAATCTGATTATTTTAATCCTGTTTTCCCTCTCAGCAGAAACTGTCCATCTGTCCTGAGAAGCACATTTTTGTGTGATGTGTAATTTCCCCACCACTGGAGGGGTGGCCGTTTCCCAAGCTTTGATACACAGATAGATAAAGGTTTATTGCAATTTTAAACCAGACCAAATCTTCTCCCCAAATTTAATTTTGGAACCGCTGCTCTGCTGTCCCATAAGGAAGCTACACTTCTCTATGGCAGGCCCACCCTTCTAGGTTAAAGAGCAAGCTCAGACAATCAAGGGTCTCCAAATAATCCTAATAGTGGGAAGTCTTCTTCTCCAAAATCAAAGAGGTGGAGACTAAGCTGAAGTGACTGATGGGTTGACTCAAAAGGACACATTACTCACATCCCAGAAACTTTGCCTCAAACTCTCCTTTTGTATAAACAGGAGCAAGCAACATGGCACATGTTCAGCCTGGAAAAGGGAAGATGGAAGGGCAACATGACAACCATGTTGAATCACAGAATAACAGAGGTGGAAGGGGACTTGTAGGTCATCTAGTCCAACCCCCTGCCCAAGCAGGACACACTACACCATTTGTGACAGATGGCAATCCAGTTTCTTCATGAAAGCCTCCAGTGATGAAGCTCCCACAACTTCTTTCTTTCTTTCTTTCTTTCTTTCTTTCTTTCTTTCTTTCTTTCCTTCCTTCCTTCCTTCCTTCCTTCCTTCCTTCCTTCCTTCCTTCCTTCCTTCCTTCTTCCTACTACTTACCTACCTACCTACCTATCTATCAGATTAACAGAATAGGAAGGGACCTTGTAGGTCATCTAGTCCAACCCCCCACCCAAACAGGAGACCCTACACCATTTCTGACAGATGGTCAGTCCAGTCTCTTCTTGAAAGCCTCCAGGGATGAAGCTCCCACAACTTCCGAAGGCAACTTCTGTTCCATGAGTTGATTGTTCTCACTGTCAGAAATTTTCTCCTTATTTCCAGGTTGAATCTCTCCTTGATCAGTTTCCATCTATTCTTGCTTGTCTGACCTTGAACTGGACCTGGTAGAAAATGGGTAACCAAAGCAGCTCGTGCAACAGTGGTGTTATATGTGGTGTTAGGAACCGTGGTGGCACAGTGGTGAGAATGCAGAATTTCCAGATGACTCTGCCCACTGCCAGGAGTTCAATCCTGACCAGCTCAAGGTTGACTCAGCCTTCCATCCTTCTGAGGTCGATAAAATGAGAATCCAGATTGTGGGGGTGATAGGCTGACTCTGTAAACCGCTTAGAGGGGGCTGGAAAGAACTGCGAATATAAATCACAGTATATAAATCACAGTATATAAATCTAATGCTATTGCCCTTCCTCCCTCCCTCCCTCCCTCCCTCCCTCCCTCCCTCCCTCCCTCCCTCCCTCCTTCTAGAATGCAGTATTGCAGAATAATTCTGCCAACTGCCAGCAGTTCGATCCTGACCAGCTGAAGGTTGACTCAGCCTTCCATCCTTCTGAGGACAATAAAACGAGGACCCAGATTGTTGAGGGGCAAGAGGCTGACTCTGTAAACCGCTTAGAGAGGGCTGGAGAGCACTGCGAAGGGGTATATAAGTCTAAATGCCACTGCTATATATGCACCACTCTTTTCTAAATGCAGTGTTATTGCACACACATTCAGATGTTGCTGTCTCCCATGAAGACAAGTGTGTGACACATTGACAAAGGGGCAGGCTTTGAACAAACAGGAGGGCATTTGTCATCTTGACTTTTTTCCCCTTTCTTTTCATCCGCTGTTGCCAGTATCTGCAAATGAAAGAGATCCAGACTGGAACTGAAATATCTCAGTTTAGCCCGATTACAAATTTTAGCAGAATAAACGTTGGTTCAGCTGCTGCCTCTCTTACCAGGTCAAAGGGGTTAGGATGTGAGTCATTCATGTGTGTGTGTGTGTGTGTGTGTGTTTTTTTGTTTTTTGTTTGACTTGTTCATTTCCAGAAGTGCTCAGGCTTTCCGGAGTTATTTTAATTGTGGTTTTTTAAGGGTCTGACCAGATGAGTGTGCGGTACTTTCCAATATTAAAATGAAAG
This sequence comes from Notechis scutatus, assembly GCF_900518725.1. The sequence continues at coordinate 79,628 of NW_020717066.1, read as the reverse complement.
CTCTCATTTTGCAAGGAAAGAAGCACCAATTTGTGATCGTGGTAGGACTGGCTTCGTGGAGCTCATTGTACACTATAAAACAAAACAAAACAAAAATATATTGAAAAGCCATTTACACTTCAGCATTTTCTTCATTTCTTTTTTTTATATAAAGTTTTATTCATTTTCTACGATTACATTTAATGAGTGCTTCACAAACATCGTGTTGTCTGGGTTATTTTGTTTGCTTAACAATACAGATTATATTTCTAATCTTTACCCCTTTTTTTCCAGCCACTGATAAAATAAATTCCATGTTTGATAGTCTCCTGTATCTTCTTTCTGTTTAATCTTCGATGTAAGTCTGTCCATTTCAGCACAGTCCAATATCTTCTTAATTATCTTTTCATCTCATGCTATTTCGTCATTTTTCCAATGCTGTGCAAATATAATCCTCACTGCTATTAATACGTGCAATATTAAATATACACTTCCATTTATCAAATTTTTCTGGTGCTACACCTGATTAAAAAAAATAGTTCAGGTTTGAGATCTACATGTTTTCCTGACGTCTTTTCTAGCCTCACGTGTATCTTTGCCCCAAATGTTTTTGCTTTAGCACAAGTCCACCACAGAGGAAAGAAAATATGTGCCAGATTTTTGGTTACATTTCCAACATTTACTAGACATATTTTTGAACGTTTTGGTTAACCTAGCAGGTGGTAAATGCATTTCCTTCATTTCTTTGATGGGGATTATCTTCTAAGCTTCAATGCCAGGGAGGGTGCAGAAATTAAGCAGGTATATAGACCCCTCCTCCAAGCTCCAAGTCAAGAATTAGCAAACCACGCAGAAAAATGCAGAGCTTTGTATATGCTAGGTCAGTATTTCTCAACCTTGGGCACTTGAAGATGCGTGGACTTCAAGAATTCTGAGAGTTGAAATCCACACATCTTCAAGTGCCCAAGGTTGAGAAAACCATGTTAGATGTTGAAAGATATTCTCCACCAGGGTGAGGGGATTACCGATGATATAACATTCAGAGTCAAAAAGAGGGCTGTGAAAATCTCTACAGACCCCTCACATCCTGGACATAAACTGTTTCAACTCCTAACCTCTAAACAACGCTATAGGGCACTACATACCAGAACCACCAGACACAAGGACCGTTTTCCCCCCAATGCCATCACTCTGCTAAACAAATTATTCCCTCAACTCTGTCCAATTATTTACAAAGTCTGCATTACTATTACCATTCATCTTCTCATCACTCCTTATAACCCATCCCCTCCCACTTATGACTGTATGACTATAACCTTGTTGCTTGTATCCTAATGATTTATATTGACTGTTTCCTAGTATGATTTATTTGCTTATTATACCATATGACTATTATTATTAAGTGTTGTACCTTATGATTCTTGATGAATGTATCTTTTCTTTTATGTACATTGAGACCATTTGCACCAAAGACAATTTCTTTGTGTGTTCAATCACACTTGGCCAATAAAGAATTCTATTCTATTCTATTCTATTCTATTCTATTCTATTCTATTCTATTCTATTCTATTCTATTCTATTCTATTCTATTCTATTCCATTCCATTCCATTCCATTCTTAAATCTTTTCTATTCTATTCTTAATTCTATTCTATTTTATTATATTCTAATATTTTGCATTCTATTATTTTAATTCTATTCTATTCTTAATTCTATTCTATTTTCTCATATTCTGCATTCTATTCTATTCTATTCTATTCTATTCTATTCTATTCTATTCTATTCTATTCTATTCTATTCTATTCTTTCCTATTCCTATTCTGTCTTGCTTCTGACATGCTAAGATGGCTTCCATGGTTGTCCTGAGGAATAAGTTGGATGAAAAGCAAGTGTATCGGCCAAAATTCACCTACTGAGATCATTCGTCCTTGCAGGAACTAGAACTCTAGGGATTACAAAAATTACAACATTCGCCTCGTTTGTGCAATGATGACACGACCCCCACCAGATATCTTTAGCGATGGTCTCCTTAGTCCTACCCAGTGTCTTAACCATGACCCCATATTGACATCAATAAACCATGTTCACTGGAATAAGCATTTCCCTAGTCCCTTTCCAATCATTAAGTGAAGCAAAATTCTACATTTTACTTTAAACAGGAGGGCGCAGGAATTTCTCTTGGGCGGGCCAATATTGAGGAAGAGATTCAAGGCATTGTGCAAATCTGGGCTGTTTAGAAGTTGGGCTCTCAACGGACAATGTCCAGGATTTCACAAACGAAAAATACAACGTTCTTAGATAAACATTGCAAAGGTTCACAAGTCCCACAAAGCTATAACAAGAGATGCTTCATCTGGAAGCCTTGCCTCTTTCAGCAGGGGCATCATGGGGTGTGCATGACAAAAAAGTGGAAGTGGCAACATCGAACATGTGGTTCTGACTGCCATCTGGACTCCTTTTAGTTTCTCATTCATTTGGGTTGAAATCCGATGGGGAAAAAATGCTAATTTCCAGCAGCTGTTAACAGTGGCCTAGAGGGGAAGCTCTCATCTAAGATCAGGAGGCTGTGAGTTCAATCCCAGATATTTCTCTCTCTGGGCACAATGGGAATATATCTGCTCAACAAAACTCCGCATTGGCGACAGGAAGGGCATCCGGCCATTAAACACTCTGCTAGCTTCATTCAGTTGCCCAGACTCCACCCCGCAAGGGATTATGGGGTCATTAAAAGAAGATGATGATGATGATGAAGAAGAAGAAGAACATTGCATGGTTCTCAAGTGATCGTTGCAGAACGACACTGCCCTTGTGAGAGACTGTATGTCGTTGTGCAAAATCTATCAATGAATCCATTTTTACGACAATCACAGAACCAGCATTACAATAAAAGCATTAAAAATAATGATTTAAAAAAACAGATAAAATAACATATGAACGTAGAAGATAGAATAACAGAGTTGGGAGGAACCTTGGAGGTCTTCTAGTCCAACCCCTTGTCAAGCAGGAGACCCTATACCATTTCACACAAGTGCCTGTCCAGACTTTTTCTTTAAAATTGCCATGCCCTTGTTGGAGTCGGACTCTGAGGGAGAGGAGGAACAGCCGACAGGGAGTGGAAGCGTGGCTCCGGAGGTTGTGGAGGAGGCTGGGGAAGGGCAGAGGCCGGCTGGGCAGTCAGAGGAGGACCCAGGCCCCTCCCCTGTCCATCCTAGGACATGCAGGGAGGAATGGAGAAGGGAACAACTTGGCTTACGAGAGAGGAAGCGGCCATGATCCCCCTCATTGGTTGCAGCTGGGGAGAATAGTATATAAGAGAGATGGTTAAAACACAATGTTGCCAGAAGCAAAGTGTGTTTTATTTTGGGCTAAAGTTATCTTAGTTGGCATCCTCCCAACAGACTGTGCCTTGTTATCTTCTTGAATTTGGTAATTGCTTATCCTGGTCCATTGTGGAAATTCCTTCATTGTATTTTGTTTTTTATTTTTTTATTTCATCTCTATTTGCTCATTAAGTTTGGACTGTATTGCTTTCTTTTGAAGACTATTTTTGAATATGTTTTAACTCCATCTGAGAATTATTGAACAGTGTGGCCAAGTTGGAGCATTAAAGGACATTTATTTACGTTTTGGATTTTGTTACGTTTGTGTTACACTCCGGGTCATCACAAAAATCTATGTTGATGGAGCACCCACAACTTCTGAAGGCAAGCTGTCCCACTGGTTAATTGTCCAAACTATTGGCCGTTAGAGTCGATGTAATTTTGCATACAGTATAATGAAATATGTCCACATTCAAAGAAACTATTGCATGTTGATCTAATAAAAGAAACCAGTATTTCCCTGGTATATTTTTAGGGGAGGTATTCTAAAATGAGTCTGTGAGTCCTTATAGAAGATACAATATAATAGGAGACGAGTTGTAGTTTCAATGGCCCCTTGTCCACAGGAAATGGAAAATGGAAAAGGTGTCCATCTTTTCAACACACCCCAAATTCCAGTCACAGTTGTGTGTGTGTTTTTTTCTTCTTCAAAAATGAAGACTGCTCAAAGTGGAGAAAATGCTTCACACCTCACTGCTGTGACCAAAAATTCTTGCCTTCCTCCCGTAATAAGGAAACCTGTCTTGGCTGAACTTATTAAAAATGAAGTTTGTTTTTTTTCATAAGAAGCAGGTTCTATCAAATTGTTTTTAAGAAAATCTCAGATTCCCTTTTGACACGGTTGAGAAAAATCCCCTTCGTGACTCAAAAAACCCCAGTTACAAAGGCAAAATAAGATATTTTTTTTAAATAAAAAAAGCCGTTACATGAAAGGCAGCATAAAATAGGCAAGAAATGAGCGAGTTGAAGCTCTACAATTGATATGACAAAGCAGGGTGGAAATTATCTCATGCTAACCCGCCATTTTGTATGTTCTCTTGTGCGGTAGGCCGTCAATTTCCATGCAGAGATGGTAGGGTTGAAGATGTTAGCAATTTGGGAGTCACGAATATTCCTTCGAGTAGAGCAATATCTCAGATTGAAGGAAAAGAAGTGAACAGAATCATTTTGGGTTACTTTTGCGCGAAGCTCATATCTCTCCAGTGGCCATCACTAATAAAAGCTGTGAGTTGCAAGGGGAAAGCTGGTATGTTTTATTATATTTATTTATTGATGTGATTTGATTTGTCAGACGCTTACAATATAATAGAAATAAGAATAAACATAAGCATAAATACATGAAATTGGTACGAATAAATGGGGACAATAGGACAGGGACAGTAGGCACGATTGTGCACTTACGCACGCCTCTTACAGACCTCTTAGGGTGAGGTCAATAGTGGATAGTTTGAGGTTAAAGGAGTGGGGGTTAGAGGATGTAACAACAGAGTCAGATAATGCATTCCAGGCATTGACCACTCTGTTGCTGAAATCGTACTTCCTGCAATCAAGTTTGGAGCAGTTTACCTTGAGTTTGTATCTGTTGTGTGCTCTTGTATTGTTGTGGTTAAAGCTGAAATATTAACTAGTAAAACATTGTAACCTATAATTTTATGTATTATGCTTAAGTCCAATCTTAGTCGGCGTAGTTCAAGGTTGTCTAAGCCTAGAATCTCAAGTCTGGTGACTCTTCTCGTGAAATACTTCTGGACTCGCTCAATTGTATTAATGTACAGTGCGGATTCCAGACAGATGAGCTGCATTCAAGTATTGGTCTAGCAAAGGTTTTGTCTGCCCTAGTTAGCAATTCAATATTTCCAGAGGAGAAGCTGCGTAAGATTAGATTTACAACTCTTAAAGCCTTTTTGGCCATGCTGTTACAGTGAGCTCTGGTGCTTAGATCATTAGACATGAGTACTCCGAGGTCCTTGACAGAGTGAGGTTCATCAATGAGGCCATATCTGCCTAGCTTGTATTTGGTGTACTAATTTTTTTTTTGCCAACGTGTAAAAAGAGCATTTGTGGGTTGAGATTTAGAGATGCCAAATGTTTGACCATTCAGACATATCCAACAAATGGTATGTTATAGAGCAGGAGTCGCCAACCTTTTGGATCTCAGGGACCACCAAACTCATAATTTTAAATCCCGTGGACCAGAGACCCTGGGAAAATCCCCCAAAAAGTCTGCAGGAAAATTCCCCACCCCGTTTTCCTACCGATCGATTGTTCTTTATTTGGGATTGCAGGATACCACGCCTCCAGCTCCGTTCTCAGGGGGGGAGAGAGAGAGAGAGAGAAAGACTTTTGGCTTCATGCAAGGAAAGCAGCAGAAGCAGCAGAAGTCTTTCTTTCTCTCCCCCAAACTCTGCCAGAAACGAGTCTTTGCTGGCGTAGCCTCTTGGAGCAGGAGGCCTTGCAGGGTCCCAAAGATTCATTTCTGGCAGATTTGGGGGAGAGAAAGAAAGACTTTTGCTGCTTTCCTTGCATGCATCTAAAAGCACAAGAAGGAAGAAGCGAAAAGAAGCAGCCCGGTGGCCTGACCAGGTGTGTGGGGCGTGTGGGGCAAGTTCCCCCTTCCGCCCTTTCCCCCCTCCCCTCACTACCTCGTGTTGCGCACAATGCAAGTGACACAAGCCTTGTGTTCCCACGCAGCCTGGATTAATTGCTTTGGTGGGGGACATTTCTCTGCAGACCACCCAAATTTTCTCACACACCACCAGTGGTCCCCAGCCCTCTGATTGGCAACCACTGTTATAGAGAACATATACAAAGGTGAGAACATAGAACAAGAACCACCTATTTTTTTTTTAAAAAAAATATATTATTATAAGCAAACAGCCCTATTATGCTGTTGGTTAGGCAATTACTTCGCTTGTGGTTTAGACTGGGGACGGCTGGCATCCAGGAGCCCGATAGCCAGCGTTATTGGAAAGAATGGAAAGTTTCCAACACAAGAATTGTGGCAAGTGCTCTGACAACATTCATAAACCACATTGTCTGGTTGAGCTTCAAGCAACCTGCCAGGATGTTCGCCTTTGCAAAAACCTCTGTCCACTTGTTATTTTTCTCTTTCTAGAAAACTCAATAGGGTTACTGAGACTATTAAAAGAGGGCCACGCTTTTAACCTTTAGGGAGAAATTTAAGGCTTTGGCATGTGGGATCAGAACTTCTGAGATATGTTTACTCCCTGTCTTGTCCAGGACTGAAAATACAAGTTCATTGAGTTTGAATTCCTGGTCTCAAAATGCTGAAAAATTACAAAAGCTGTAACGGTTGCAGGACCTCCCAATCTTTAATCTGTTGGTTGAATTTGCAGAAATCAACACTGTTCCCCTTTTTTTTTCCAAAGCCATGATTAGGTGGATTAAGGGGCTTCCAACAGCTGCTTAAGGAACAGAAGCTGGAACCTTTTTAAAAATAATAAATACATAAATAAAATTGGCAACTATATCCTGTCCTTCCGTCTAAATCTCTTCTCTTTCTGTTGGCCAATGTCTTATTCCCACTCTGCTTTCAGCTCTTCTTCTTATTTATATATATATTATTTTTTATTGTACATTTTCCTTTAAAATACATCATATTTCCATTTCTGCAACGACCGTGTACTGTCTGTATCACATCTTTTTAAAACATACATAATATTATACACCCTAGTTATAACCATTATTCTTATAGATATACAACGTAATCTTTTTTTGGATATACATAGTATACATAATATTATACACCATATTTATAACTGTTATTCTCATAGTTATACCATATAGTCTTCGCCTCTGGTTGCTCTATACACTTTCATCTATAGTCAAGTAAAGTCCAGTGGTGATATTACTTATAGTGTATATGCTTATCGATATCTATATACATGTATTTGCACTGTATTTTGTTAGTCTTCTTTCATTATAAAATTACTAACTTCTGCATCTGTTTTCTGACCATTTGTACAATGTTTCATGTTGAATAATACTCTGTTTCCTCTTTATTCTTAATTTTGATCATTAGCCTGTCCATTTCGAGGCATTCTGACATTTTCTCTATTACCTTCCCACCTACACTTTGGTTTTTTGCAATTTTGTGCATATGTGATTCTTCCTGCTGTTATTACACACACACACACACACACACAAAAGTATATAATTCATTTGCTGTATTTCTGCTTTCAGCTCTTCTTTTACTGGCCCTCCAAGAAACAGCCAGGTGTAAAGTTTGCTTTCCATGCGTTAAATTATCTGCCCGATTTCTCTACCCAGATGTGTTGCTTGCAGACAGAAATTGGAGACAAATTTGAAGTGGAGCCAATTGGTACTCTCTTCCCCTTTCCTCTTCTTTGTTCTTGGGCCCCTTTACTGAAATTGAAGGGACCCAAATGAGTCACCCTGGTTTTCACGAGGAAATTACCCTCGCTCTCTGTAACTGCTTGCCCCAATCACCACCATGCCCACAAACGTGCTTTCCTCACATACCAGAACTTTTGAGTCAAATTTGACTGCTGAGTCAAAGCGAAAGAGAAATTTTCTTTTGCAGATATTCACGGACTGATTACAGCCACTGTTTGAAATTTGAGAAGGGAAGGCAAAATATTGACAGGAGGTGTGCGAGGTGCATTAACCGAAGGATACAATCAAGATCAAGGGTGGTACTAATCCCACTCTATAAAGCCCTAGTAAGGCCACACCTAGAGTACTGCATCCAGTTCTGGTCACTGCACTATAAAAAGATGTTGAGACTCTAGAAAAACTGCACAGAAGAGCAACCAGGATGATGAGGGGACTGGAGACTAAAACATATGAAGAACGGTTGCAGGAACTGGGCGTGGCTAGTTCAGGGGTCTTCAAACTTGACCGCTTTCAGACTTGTGGACTTCAATGCCCAGAATTCCTCCTCCAGTCATGTTAGTTCAGGAATTCTGGGAGTTGAAGTCCACAAGTCTTAAACTTGCCAAGTTTGAAGACTCTTGCTATAAAGCCTTACTAAAGCTACACCTAGAGTACTGCATCCAGTTTTGGTCACCACACTATAAAAAAGATGTTGAGGCTCTAGAAATAGTGTAGAGAGGAGCAACCAGGATGATTAAGGGGACTGGAGGATAAAACATACGAAGAACGGTTGCAGGAACTGGGCCTGGCTAGTCTAGTGAAGAGAAGGACCAGGGGAGACATCAGAGCAGTGTTCCAATGTTTGAGGGGCTGCCCCAGAGAGGAGAGGGGCCAAGTTATTTTCCAAGGCACCCAAAGGCCAGACGAGGAATAATGGATGGAAACTGATCAAGGAGAGATTCAACCTGGAAAAAAGGAAGAATTTTCTGACAGGGAGATCAATCAACCCATGGAACAGAAGTTGCCTTCAGAAGTTGTGGGAGCTTCAACCCTGGAAGCTTTCAAGAAGAGACTGGACTCCCATCTATCAGAAATGGTTCAGGGTCTCCTGCTTGCGGGGGTGGGCTGGACTAGATGACCTTCAAGATCCCTTCCAACTCTGTTATGCTTTTTTTCTTTTTTGGTGGGGCTGTTTTGTTTCTAATGGTTGTCCAGCAGGAATAAAAACTAGATAAAGGAAGATGTCTCCCTGCCCTCCCCGGCTAATATCGATCAGAGCACAAGTGTAAACATACCGTCACCTTTATTCTCCCATGACTAATCCAGCGAGCGAATTATTTCCCGCAACGAATGGAGAGAATCAAAACAAGGGATATTATGCTCCAAAGCTTTAGAAAGCTTCATCAGCTCATTTCTATATATCACACAGTGGCCAAAAAGAAAGAAAGAAAGAAAGAAAGAAAGAAAGAAAGAAAGAAAGAAAGAAAGAAAGAAAGAAAGAAAGAAAGAAAGAAAGAAAGAA
>NW_020717066.1:36785-52845 GCF_900518725.1 Notechis scutatus | reverse complement strand
CTCTCTTTCTCTTTCCTCTCCTTTCTTTTTCTCTCCCTCTCCTTTCTCTCTCTCTTCCTCTCTCTCTCTCTCCTTTCTTTCTCTTTTCCTTTCTCTCTCTCTCTCTCCCTCTCCTTTCTCTCTCTCTCTCTCTCTCTTTCTCATCTCCTTCCTTTCTCTCTTTTCCTCTCTTTCTCCTCTCCTTTCTTTTTCTCTCTCTCTCCTTCCTCTCTCTCTCTCTCTCCTTTCTTTCTCCCTCCTTTCTCTCTCTCTCTCTTCTCCCTCCCTCCCTCCTCCCTCTCTCTGTCTGTCTTTCTCTCTCCAACTCCCCTCCTCCCTTCCCTTTGTACAGTATGTGAGTGTTTTGGATACGCTCCCTGACCCTTCAGGGAGAGAGTGACATGCCAACGGGTTTAGCAAACATGAGCTGGAAGTCGATGTGGGGGCAGGAATAGCTAGAAACAATTTTGTGCTCGGCTTCCTGTTTTTGGTGCCAGGGAACGAAATGCCCAGGATTCAAATGGAGCAGGGCAGCCCCCGTCAGGTAATTTTGCACTCTGGAAGGGGTCTGTTAAACAGTGGGGCCTGTTGGTCATGCCGTAGCTTACTTAATTCAGTCCTAGATCAGTACTTTGTGACTAAGTTTCATTTTATTCAAGGAATGTTAATATTTTGGGAAGCAGATCCATGAAGTTTAACAAGTGCAAGTTGGCCCGTTGCTGCCTCAATTCAGTTGTTCATGTGCAAACCTTGTTCTCCTCCTCCTCCTCCTTCTATTTTCTTCTATTTCTTCTATCTCCTGATACGCCTACATCTCTGACACCCCCCCTTCCCCTCTCCTCTTTTCAGCAACACTTAACCTCTGGTGGGTTGTGTTCAGGCGACCCTCAGTTGCTTGTTGTGACTCTTCTTACCAGTAACTCAAATTATCATCGGTGGCTCCAGGCACCCAAACTTCTTAAAGCAAATAAAAAGAAATTAAAGTTACAATTAGGTAAAGAATGAGAAATTATGCATAGAAATGTATATATTCACTGCGAAGAAAATAGAAATATAGGATGAAAATATATAAATCTGTAATAAGAATAAAGGAAAGAATATGCAATGGTAATGCCATGTTAACAAGAAAGAATGTGTAGAAACATGTATATGGAAATGGTGTCTTGACATTGATACGATCCAGTATATAATTTTATCTTAGGTTTTTAAAAACTTCTGAAAATCAAATAAAGTTTCTTTAAAAAAAACACTCCTTAAGGCAGGGTTGTGGTCACCGTGGAAGAGCCTCTAAGTTTCCATTTTGGCGGGGATCCCTGCAATTCTACCTGGAACCCCCTCTTAAACCGGAAAAAAATCCCTAGCAGAGTTTGATGCAGTTGGCTTGAGACTGGAAGCTCATGAGAAATGATCAGGAGAGAAGGCCGAAGGAGGTTTAACATTGGTTCAAAACACAGTGAAATTGTCAGGTTGCCTCCCTGCCCCTGTCGGTCACTCAAAGGGATTTTACCTAGCAATATTCCCCTGGCTGCAAGCATGGGCTTGATTGATTGGTGCTTTGTGTAAATATATTACCCAAAGCAGCAGGAACGCGGAAGGGGTGTCCACACCCATGGCAGAGAATCCAAAAAATGTTTACATTGGAAGGATGACTGCTTTGGGGAAAAAGTCACGGTCAGTTCATCTGCCTTCTAATGAATTAGTTAAATATAAATAGCTGTTTTTCCCCCCCAACCTCAGCCACTTGAAGGTATGTGGACTTCAACTCCCAGAATTCCCTAGCCAGCATGGATATTCTGAGGTAAATCAATAATTTCCTGACAGGGAGAACAATCAACCCAGTGGAACAGAAGTTGCCTTCAGAAGTTGTGGGAGCTTCATCCTTGGAGGCTTTCAAGAAGAGACTGGACTGCCACCTGTCAGAAATGGTGTAGGGGTCTCCTGCTTGGGCAGGGGGTTGGACTAGATGACCTACAAGGTCCCTTCCAACTCTGTGAATCTGTTAAAATTGTATTTATAGCAACAGGTAGATTTCTCACATCTTGAATCTTAAAAAAGAGGGCAGGTCCTTCACTTCATAGAGTTCTGATTTTTGCAAATTAGGGTGGATTAAATCTCTTTATAGGCTGGGTTCTAAATTACGGTCGTGATTGAATGCCTGGAGATAAATAGAGATAACTAAGAGCGACGAGATTGGTTACAACGGGAAGGGATAGCATGTGGCAGAGTGCATAAATATTCTCCTGAGTTAAGTTCACATCAGGACATCCACAGGTGGCCAGATTGACTTTTTTTTTTCGTGTGCTTCTCCACCCTAATGTTGACCCTCTGAGCATTCTGTGATAATCAGCCAAGGTTGGTCAAATAGTGGTATCTACTGGGGGAGCACAGAAACACTTTTAAATTGACCCAGCTCACATATTATTTAAGGATGAATTTGGAAAAGATGTGTTTGTGTTTGCTTGTGTATGTGTAATAGTATATGATCTATAATGGTAAAAGGAGAATATCTATCTGTCTGTCTATCTATCTATCTATCTATCTATCTATCTATCTATCTATCTATCTTCCTACCAATCTATCTATTTTCTTTCTCATCTATCTATCTATCCATCCGTCCGTCCGTCCATCCATCCATCCATCCATCCATCCATCCATCCATCCATCCATCCATCTATCTATCTATCTATCTATCTATCTATCTATCTATCTATCTATCAATCATTTATCCCTCCCTCCAATTGTGTAGCCGCCCATCTCAACCGATGACTCTGGGCAGCTTACAATTCTAACCAAAGCTGTCAGCCTTGCAAGATTCTGTTCATCTAAGCTTGCAAAGAACTTGGGTCAAACAGAGCTAGCACTCATTGGTTGTGTTTCTTGTCCGGACTGCTAACCGAGGGAAAGACCTGGTGCTGTTGGTGGGGTTCAGCCAGCCTGGCTTGTTGGACAGGAGGAGGCTGAGCCCGTGGAAGTTCAGGTTGACCCCTAAGGTTCCGAGGGAACCCAATACCGAGGGAACGGGCGACTTTGCCTGCCCCTTTCCTTAGCCTCCCTTCATTCATATGACCACCTTTCATTGACTAATTTTGAGAGCCCGTTGCAGGAAACAGAACTGTTTGCAAAGGGACAGGCTTGGGAAAGTGGGTGATGCAATGTTTTTTTTTGCAATCCAGAAACAGTAAATCTGGAATGGCTGATTAACTGTTTCCGTTGGCAGGAGAGATCTGGACACCGTGAGTCAGGTGAACTTGTCTTCCCTTCCACTCCACTCGAGGCTTTGACACACACTCCCCCCCCCCACCTCCCACCCCTCCGTGTTCCTTCATGGTGGAGCCCGAAAAAAAAGGAAACTCCAGAGAGAGTTCTGGGATTCTTCCTCCTGACTTCTCCGCATCCAGGTTTTCCCCCCTTAGGTTAGGATGGGGGCCCATTTGCAAGCAGGTTGGTAGGCTTGGAAACCAACCTTGCGGTGCAACCTGACCTTCCGAAGACCTCTTAATCCCGACCCCTTCAAAGGAGCCGCTCGGAGAGAGGCGTTTCTCTGCTGCCCTGACTCGCTTGTTCCTCGGTTTCCCTGATGTGCAATCTGGAAAAAAAAAAAAAAAGATGGGCAGAGGGCAGAGGAGAGAGAGAGGCTAATGAGCTCCGGGCCCACAATGAATTCTGGAGCCGAGAGGACAAGGACCAGCTGTCCCATCCTCCCCTGCTCTCTCTTCACCTTTAATGTTTCCCACCCCCCTTCCAGTTCCTACTGACCCATGCAGGATTGAGGTTGACGACTTCAAGAGATGAAAGTCTTTGCTGCCCCACTACTAATCCCCCCACCCCAATGTTGGCTATGTCATGCTTTGAAAGTGGTAGTGGGTGTCCTTTGTGAACCGAAGACGGGGTTGGAGGAAGGAGGAACAAAACCTGCAAGAAATGTGGAGCAGAGGGAGGGAAATGGTGGGGTGTGGAGTCCATTGGGCTGCGTAGGTTTCCCCTCCCCCCACCCTCTGATTTTAACATTTCTTTCCCGGCATTGCATGTTACAAATGGACCCCGTTTTTAACGAGAGCCTTTATTGGCATCTAGACTCTTAAGTCTATTGTGGGGACCAAAACTGGGTGCAGAGTTGAAGTCCGCTGGTCTTAAGAGGTCTTGCCAAGGTTGGACACTCCTGTTCTACAACCGTCAGCATCTAGGCTGGTGGAGATACATACTGTATATAGCTTCGTTCAGGTATTTTCCCACATCTTTATAGTTGTGCTTTTAAAGCTGCAGTGACGTTTCAGCAGAATCTCATCTGCCATCGTCAGGCTCGTGTGTTGGCTTCGTCTTCGTCGTGTGTGTCAGGTTTTTGCAGCAATTTCTGTTTTAAATTTGGTGCTAGCCTCGTGCTTTGTTTGAATGGTTTTTTTTCTTCATCCCATTCTTCAGGCGGGAAAAAAGTGCAGAAAAGAGCAAGAAAGATGATTAGTGGGCTGGAGGCTAAAACGCGAAGAACAGTTTCAGGAGTTGGGTATGTCTAGTCTAGCGAAAAGAAGGACTATGATCAATCAATCAAATCAATCAACTAAACGTTTATTGTCAATTTGCAACATGCGTACGATGAAATTGGAAGCAGTCTTCCAGTATTTGAGGTGATGTCCCAGCGACGAAGGCAGGCAAAGTATGTACCAAAGCACCAGAAGTCAAGACAAGAACCAATGTCTATGGAGCTTTTCAGTCCTCCAGGTCCTGGTTGTCCCAAAGGTGCTTTTTCAAGAGGTAACTGGACTTTCTGGTTTTTCTTTGAAGATGTTTTGCTTCTCATCCCAGAAGCTTCTTCAGCTCTGACTGGATGTTGGGGGAATGGAAGTAGGGGAGGAGGGATACGACATCATCTGTGTCCAGTCTGCAACACAGTCCTTTCAGCAGTTCCAAGAAGGCTCCGCACCCATTTGCACCATTTGAGTGATCCCGAGGACACAGATAAAACCTCCCAAGTGGCCTCAATGACTCGCTAAAAGGATGCAAATGACCAGCTGTTTGCAAGGGATATAAACCCTTCCATTCCCCACCATCCAGTCAGAGCTGAAGAAGCTTCAAAGAAAAACCAGAAAGTCTTAGTGGCCTCTTGGAAAAAGCACCTTTGGGAAAAAGGATGGAAACTAATCAAGGAGGGAAGCAACCTAAAACTAAGGAGAAATTTCCTAACATTGAGAACGGTCAACCAGTGGATTGCCTTCCTTTCCAAGGTTGATGATGCCCCTTCAGTTGAGGTTTTCAAGAAGAAACTGGACAGCCACTACAGACTCTCCTGCTTGTGCAGGGAGTTGGACTAGATGACCATCAAGGCCCCTTCCAACTCTTGTTATTCTTTGTTTTATTCCATGTTCTAACTCCCAGAATTCCCCAGACAGCTACAAGTCTTAAAGTGTCCAAGGTTGGAGCACCCCTGTTGTAAAAGATAGAAAGAGGCTTTAGGTGTGAATGTCTGGAATTTATATTTGCAAAAACGGGCAATTTCAGATGTGGTCCATGAACTGATGGGATCCAAATTTGGCGTCTCCAAATTTGACACCCTTTTAAAGACTTGAAGATTTCAACTCCTAGAACGCCCCCTGACCAGCCTGGAGCTGAAGTCCACAAGTCTTAAAAGTTCCCCAGTTTAGAGACCTCTGTGGTGGGGACTTAACAGCTCGCTCGTTTTCCTTCTCAACCCAGTGGTGGGATTTTAGCTGGTTTGCACCGGTTTGTGAGAATTGGTTGTTAATTTTCTGAGCAGTTTGGTGAACTGGTTGTTGGAAGAAACCATTAGGGCAGAGAACCAGTTGTTAAATTATATGAATCCCGCTACTGACTCAACTCCAGTTTCTCTGTGGACTTCATCTCCCAGAATTCTCCTTCCTGGCCGGGGGGGGGGGGGGGGGGAAACGGACGGACTCTGGGAGCCCACAAGCTTAAAAATTAATGCGGTTGAGCAACACTTGTTCCAATCAAAAGGTGAGTCATCTCATTTCCCTTCCCGTGTGTGTGGTTTTTTTTTTTGTGTGTGTGTGTCTTGTTTTCTTTTTCTAGTCAACTTGCGTGATTAAAAGTTCTTGGAAATTCAAAAGCTTGCAACGGTTTCGTAGGCTTCCGCTTGCGTTCTTTTCTCTGGATTAGGTTGTTTTATTTTTCTCGTAGCCACAGGGTGACTCAGACTTGTTTACAAAATAAAAGGGTCTCTTTATTCCTTCTGCAGCAGTTAGTTAAATAGCTGGCCTTCTCCCCTCCCTCTCACCCTGCTCGCTTTTTTTTTTCTTCAAAGGAGCAGCTCGTTGGGCTGATTTGGAAGCCCTGGACTTACAACCGATTCATTTAGTGGCAGTTCAAAAGTTACAACCAGGGGTGTGATTCAACCAGTGTAACGACCGGTTTGGTGCGCACAGAGGGTTTGCCGCTGACCTTCTCCTGCAATCCTGCACTCTCCCTGTGTGTTAAACAGCTGACTGTGGCGATCCACTGTGCTGCGTGAAGCAGCTGAGCTTGGAAACCAGGAAATCAACATCAGAATAGAGCCAGGGTGGGCAGGCGGGGCCCAGCAGCCGATCGTCGGAGCAAACTGGTTCACTCACAGATAATCCTCGGAACTACCGGTTCAACCGAACTGGGCCGAACCGATAGAATATTACCCCTGGTTACAACAGCACTGAAAAGCATATTTATGACTTGTTGCACACTTATGGCCATAGTAGCCACGTGATCGAAATTTGGATGCTTGGCAAATGTATTTGCTTCCTCGCGTAGCTTTTTTAATCAACATATGCGCATCCTGCTCTAGCCATCCATCCAGCCAGCTGGGTGACTGGGTTTCATGGTTAAAGCACTAGAAACCAGGAGACGGTGACTTCTAGTCCCTCCTTAGCCACTAAAGCTGGCTGGGTGGCATTGGGCTAATCACCAGGAGACGGCGAGTTCTAGTACCACCTTAGTCACCCATGAATGCTGGCTGGGTGACTTTGGGCCAGTCCGTCTCTCCCAACTCAATCCACTTCACAGGGTTGTTGTTGTGGAGAAAATAGCAGGTGATTGGTCCAAAGTCCTGCCTTTGGGCCAATCACCAGGAGATGATGAGTTCTAGTCCAGCCTTAGACATGAAAGCTGGCTGGGTGAGTTTGGGTCAATCCGTCTCTCTTAGCTCAATCCACCTCATAGGGTTGTTGTTGTGGAGAAAATAGCAGGAGGAAGGAGTATTGGAGACATTAATCCCTTCAGTTATTTATCACAACCATTTATTAAATTTATATGTCTCTCATCTCCCCAATAGGGCAAACAATAAAGGAAGGATAAAATACAGAAAGAAAGAGGGAGGGAGGGAGGGAGAGAGAGAGAGAAAGAAAGAAAGAAAAAGAAAGAAAAAAGAAAGAAAGAAAGAAAGGAGAGAGAGAGAGAGAGAGAGAGAGAGAGAGAGAGAGAGAGAGAGAGAGAGAGAGAGAGAGAGATCCCACTAAGTCCAGACACGATCTCTTTCATTTTGGCTTAATAGCTGGTGTGTAATGCAGCCACTGTGATTTTGTGACTTAGCATGTGGATGAGACAATCTGTCCTGATTTATTTAACAGATCCCGGTTAAGTAACGGGGTCATCGGTAATGCTAAAACTGCCAATGTGCTGTTTGGCTCTCGCGTCGTGATGTTATTTATAAAAATGATACATTTATAAAAAATAATAATGTTCCGCAGATGGTTCCCTCCCTCACCCTGAATATCCATTAAGGATGTGAGGTTCTTTAGTTGATGAGGGGCGACAATTTGGTTTTGCTAAAAGGCAATTTGGTGAGGAGGTAACGGACAGGACGAAACTGAGCTTTGATCGTTGGCACGTGGTCAGGTTGGACCAGGTTTAAGGACTTGGCAGTTGGCAACGGGGACTTTCAGGTGGGACAGCTGCCAAGCAGGAGGAGATGCCCTGGTCTTCTGGACCCGGTTTCTCGACCTTGGCAACTTTAAGGTGTATGGATTTCAACTCCCATGGCTGGCTGGGGAATTCTGGGAGCTGAAGTCCATGCGCCTTAAAGCATGTTGACAGTGGTATTTTGGGAGTAGATGTCTACACATCTTAGTTTCCAAGATTGTTTAAATATCTTAAATGCTTACAATCTCCCTCTTTCTTTCTTTCTTTCTTTCTTTCTTTCTTTCTTTCTTTCTTTCTTTCTTTCTTTCTTTCTTTCTTTCTTTCTTTCTTCCTTCCTTCCTTCCTTCCTTCCTTCCTTCCTTCCTTCCTTCCTTCTTTCCTTCCTTCCTTCTTTTTCTCTTTCTCTCCCTTCTTCCCCACCTCTCTCTCTCTCTGTCTCTTTCTCTCTCTCCCCACCTCTTTTCTTTTCTTTTCTTTCTTTCTTTCTTTCTTTCTTTCTTTCTTTCTTTCTTTCTTTCTTTCTTTCTTTCTTTCTTTCTTTCTTTCTTTCTTTCTTTCTTTCTTTCTTTCTTTTTCTTTCTTTCTCCCCCCCCTTCTCCCATTAAAAATCCAAATAGTTACCCTTTGAAACGGCTCAAAATTTTTAAACCTTTATCAGCAGCGCACACACACACACAGACACAGAGAGAGAGAGAGAGACAATAGATGGAGCTTTCACTGGACCATCAGGGCCGCCATATGGACTTTGTTGCCCATACCTCACCAACGCCCCCAATTGGGACGCATCTTGTTGCCTGAACAGAGAGCAACCGCTGCTTCTCCTGCCCCCAGACCACCACCCCTTCTTTGCACCCTGATTCCAAATCTCCCTCCCGCTCCTTCTAGGTGCCTGTGGTCTAGGGTGAGTGCATTTCTGGAGAAGAGCCTCATGCGCTGGCAGTGGGGCCTCCAAGAAGGTGGAGGAGAGGCCGTCGGTTGAGCCGTGTCTAGGAGGGAAGGATGTGGGGTGAATTTCTCACCATTCAGGAAACCGCTTAGAAAGCGAAAGTGGAACTGCACAGGCTTGTCCGCCTTCCAGGATCCGCCACTGCCTGCGCCAGATGCCTCTCCAAACGAGACACCAATATAACGAGCAGTGTGATTCGGAAGCCAGGCTGGCCAATATTTCAGCCAGGGCTGCGTTGTGAATCTTGTGTGCAGGTCTAGATGGAAAGTCCCAACCTGAGCCATGTGACATTTCCCGGTCTGGTCTACCGGGATGCCAGAATGGGCGAGCCGCAAAGCGGATTCGTGCAGTATTGCACGGCTGGAACGATGAAGCAGGTGGAAAGGCTTGCCACCAGAAGCGGCGGCTGCTCCATCGCGGGAGGTTTTCAAGAGGAGTTTGGGCAGAGATTGGGGATGAGGGCAGAAAGACGGTCATCTCTCTCTGGACATCAGTGGGTGGGAGAGGGGAAGGGACTCTGCGATCCCATGACTTTGCAAATAGGGTCACCCATAGGGTAAGATTGGATCACGAAATGGCGCTGGCCGTCTTGCAGATGTTGACACCCACCCACACACATGGAAGTCCTAGTTTGCAGAAGTTTGGATGAGGAAGAAAACGTCATTGTTTCATCCTTCCTCCTTCTAATTCAGATAACAATGGGTGAATGGGTGTAGGGGTGAGAAAGGCCTTCGGTTGCGTAGCTAGCAAATGACTTGAGCCTTTGGCTGCAGTTGTCTCTGTCTCTCCCTCTCTCCCTCTCTCTCTACTCCAGAGAAGACTGGCTCTTTGGGATCCTAATAGAGGACCTTCACTTCACTTGAGATATCTAGTCTTGTTCAAGAGGGGACCTCCAAGTGGAATCTGGGGCAAGGAAGAGCACTTCTCCAAGTGGTGGCCTTTCCCTCCCAATGGATCAGAGAATGGCCCAAGTAGGGGGTTGATCATTGATTGCAGATCTGGGCTGGAGGCCCAAAGTGGTTATTCCTTTTGTGCTACGTCTTTTGAGGCTCAATGGCCTTCTTGTCTTCACGCAGCACCCAGTCTTAAAGGCAAACGGAAAAAGAAGAGCGTTCCCATGGCTGAGAGTGAATCCCAGGAAGCTCCAGGTCTCTGCCCAGAGGAAAAACATCAGGACAACCTGGAGAAGCTGGAACAAGTGGTGAGTATGGAGATCAGGGGTGTGATCAGTTTTAACGGTAATAAACCAAATGGAAAGTCAAAGAAACGTGATCTCCTTGACTGAGTTCACCTGTGAGATGAAGACCTAAGGTGTGGTTTATTTCCAGATGTAGTGTGTTGTGGGAACTTAGCTATTGTGGCTGAGTTAGCTTACTGTGGTCTAAAGAAACCATGATTTAGCATGGCACGAACCTTTGCAGTGTGGTTATCCAAAGTAGTGTGTCTCAACTTCAGCAACGTTCAGAGGTGTAGACTTCAACTCTCAGAAATCCCTAGCATGCTGGCTAGAGAATTCTGGGAGTTGAAGTCCATGCATGTAGGCTAGGGAATTCTGGAAGCTGAAGTTCACGCATCTCAAACTTTTTAAGGTTGAGAAACACTGAACGAAGGGATTGTCTTCTCCTGTGTTCTTCTGCCTATCCAACCAAAGTAGAAAGCATCAACCATCTCCATTGCTGTTGGATTGTCACCTGATGGGCTCTTGGAAGTGGATGTTCCTCATAGTGGCACCCACATTTTGAAACTCCTTCCCAGTGGGAATTTGATTGATCCCATTCCTTCTGCAATCCAGCAATGCTTTAGAGGCCCATCTTGCAAAGTAGGAAGACACTCTGTGATTTGAAAGAGAGATTATTAGTTTTTATGTCTTTTTTATGCTTATAAATATTTCTAGAGATATTTTTATGCTTACAAAAAGCCTTTGGGAATAGGAGGCCCAGAAGCAAAGAGAAGAATAAATAAATCAAAATGTTATACTTCATCTTTACACTGTCTTTTTAATAAGGTTCCCAAGATGATCTAATCATTTCTAGGAAAACAGTGTTGATCTTCTGCAAAAGGATTAGGGCAGGGGTGTCCAACTTTGGCGAATTTAAGACTTGTAGACTCCAACTCCCAGAAGTCTGAAGCCAGCAAGTCCACAAGTCTTAAAGTTGCTAAGGTTGGACACCCCTGGATTAAGGCAAAAGACACTACAGGGCTTAATGTATGATTCTGATTTGTTTTGAAGTTGGCCAGCTGCATTTTTTGGTTCAGACGAGGGGCATTGCAAATCAAGTAGCCGATTACAGTTTATAGTTTCTTCATTTGCATAGAAGTGTTTGCAAAAAACAACAACCATTGTTCTTGTTTTTTTGAATTTAGGTAGAAGAATATGAGATAATTAAGTGTTGGTAATTCCTAGTAGCGTTTGCCAATTTGTGACACCTCCAACTTTTTACTTTTCTATTTAGAAATTACTGAATTGATGGTGGGTTTGTTTGTTTGTTTTGAACCACATAGAAAATTTAACTGAGAAATGTAGAAAAAAAACCTGTTGACTTTCAAATAAGAGTAATACTCAGACAGAAATTAAAAATGCAAGAGCCTTGCGTATTGCGTGTTGTGCATTGAAACTTGAAATGAGTTTTCCATTGTCAAGAAGTCATTCTTTTTCCCGAGAAACGGTTTTTTTTGTACTGAGGAAACTCTTCATTTCCTCTCTTTACCATGTTTGGCTTCTGAACGAAATCTGCAGTAAATGAATCGGCCGTCGGAAATGTATTAGCTCATTTCATTCACTTCAATTGCAGCAGGTGCAGATTTCCGACGAAATGAAATTTCAAAGGAAGAGGAACCGTTTACGGTTATAGCAATAATCCCCAATCGGCCTTGGAGGCATCTCAAGACAGGGGCTCCCCAAAATGTGATGAAAATCCTGCTCCTTTTTATCCATATCGCAAGGTTTAAAAAAGAGTCTGCCGCTTTTGATCCCCTGGTTGTGACCGTTACCTTGTGTCATTTTCACCTTGATTTTTTTTCTGACCTCCTGTGGAAGAATGGCAATTGAGACGGGCTATTTTTAATAACCACAATCCAACAGGTCACACAGATCCAACAAAACCTCTCCCAGGCATGCAGTTGTCCCGAAAAACTAAGGAGCCCCTTGAATAGAATCAGGAGAGGAGAGGAGTGTCAAACTCGATTTCATTGAGGGCTGCATCAGGGTTGTGTTTGACCTCAGGGGGGCCCGGGGGGCAGGGCCAGCTCAACATCACTTGTGTCGGGGCCGCCTGTGGTGGTCTAAGTGCTCTGCCAGTGAAAACGGGCTCCCAAGCTCCGTTTTCAGCTGTGACGGCCTCTTGCAACCCCCAGCCAGCAAAAACGGGCTCCCAAGCTCCGTTTTCGGCTGGGACGGCCTCTTGCAACCCTCAGCCAGCAAAAATGGGCTCCCAAGCTCTGTTTTCGGCTGGGACAGCCTCTTGCAACCCTCAGCCAGCAAAAACAGGCTCCCAAGCTCCGTTTTCGGCTGGGACAGCCTCCTGTAACCCTCAGCCAGCAAAAAAGGAGATCGGGAAGGCCAAACATGGCCCTCCCAAGCTCCATTTTCACTGGCAAAGGCACCACGGGCCGATCCTTAAACTGTTTCCAGGACGGCAGATCTATGCACCCCATAGGCCGGATCCAGCCTCGAGTCTGACACCCCTGGGATAGAACAAGGCCAGAATGAAGGCAAAGCTCTTTCAGGGGGAATGGCCAAGATGAGCCCGCAATGCGAATAAACTATATACACCTCAGGAAATTTTAAGGCACCTGGGATGAATCACATTGCAACCAGACTGGAAGACGTTAGACGGTTAGCTTCCTTAGATACCGAATTATAACATCTACCCATTGCCATCTTTGGCGTGGTGACTCAGCGATTAAGATGTTGGGCTCATCAGCTGGAAAGCTGGAAGCCCAGGTTTGAGACCTCCGTGCCAGGGTTGAGTTCCCGTCCTCAGCACCGGCTCCTGCCAACCTAGTAGTTCGAAAGCATGCAAATGTAAGTAGATAATTTAAGTACCACTTCGGTGGGAGTGTAACAGCACTCCGTGACGTCATGCTGACCACATGACTGCGGACATGTCTTCGGACAGCACTGGCTCAATGGCTCCTTTCTCCCTTGGGTCAACCCTACAAGTAAAACCAAGGTTGATATCTTAATTCAAGGACTTGCAACTTTCACACTTGGTGAACGCTTTGATGAGCCCCGATCCTTGACTCGTGATAATTATCACTTTGATCTGAGCTGATTTGGTTTCTACTTTACCTGTCGTCTTGCAACTCAGGATGATGTGGTGTGCTCACCATCTTCTGAACAAGCAATTGGGCTGTTTTATTGTCTGCCAGATTCACTTAACAACCCTGTTACTAACTGAACAACTGTAGAGATTCAGGACGGAGGCAAATGAGATTGTTAAAATGTGACAAACTCACTTAACAACTGTCTTTGCTTAGCCATGGAAATTCTGGGTTCGGTTGTGACTGTAAGCTGAGGATTACCTCTAGATACACATGGCTGATTGTTTTTGTCATGCCCCTGTTGGAATCTGATTTGGAGGGGGAGGCTGAACAGCTGACAGGGAGTGGGAGTGTGGCTCCTTTGGCTGTGGAAGAAACTGGGGAAGGGCAAAGTCTGGCTGGGCAGAGCAGGGGAGCGGTAGAGCAAGGCAGAGGGAATTCAGAGAAAGACCCAGGCCCACCCCCTCTTCATCCTAGGGCACGCAGGGAGGAATGGAGAAGAGAGCAAGTGAGTTGTGTGGCTTATGGGGGAAGAAAGGGCCCTGATTCCCTTCATTAGCTGCAGCTGGGAACACAGTGTTTTAAAAGGGAAGCTGCACACAGCAAGGTGTTGGGAGCAAATCATGAATTTATCTGGTATTGTCGAGGCTTATCTGAGTTCCTGGCGTCTTCCCAACTGTGTGTGTTTTACTGGGCTTTCAAGTCTGCAATTCCTTCTTCTGCCCTGTGAAGTTAATTATTGCAGCGTAGTTTGTGTTGATTTTTAGTTACCGTTTGTATGTACTTCGTTTTTGGACTGAATTTCCTCCACTTAAAGACTGTTCCTGGGAGAGTTTTTCTCCAACCAAAGGTAACTTGGACCTTGGAGGCAAAGTTGGAGATAATGAAGGGACTCTTATTGCTTATTTGACTATGTTGCCTTTGTGCCACGCCCTGGGTCGTCACAGTTTTACTGTCAAATGTATATTCATTCAGAATAGAACAGAATTCTTTATTGGCCAAGTGTGATTGGACACACAAGGAATGTGTCTTCCGGTGCAGAAGCTCTCTGGGTACATACAAGTGATAAATCATGATCATAATCGTAAAATGCAATCATCACAAAATACATCATAAAACAAAACAGCCCGTGATATTACACGTTGCACAAAGTAGTTGATGACTATTTTTTACAAAAATAAACCCAATAAATAGTTAGCTAGTCTTGTACAACACATTGTGCCATAAACTGTGGTTTACAAGCCACAATGACAAGAGTTCCTGTAATATGTCCCAGCTGCATTTGCACTCATTGAACTAAAGTGTCCTCATGTCTTTGGAATCAGCCAAAGTGGCACCTTCATAGCAACAAACCCTGAAGGAAGGTTAGCTTGACAGATGAGGCGAAAACATACGATGAACGGATGCAGGAACTGGGCCTGGCTAGTCTAGGGAAGAGAAGGACCAGAGGAGACAGGAGAGCATCTTCCAATATTTGAGGGACTGCCCCAGAGAGGAGGAAGGGATCAAGCTATTTTCCAAAGCACTTGAAGGCCAGACAAGGAATAATGGATGGAAACTGATCAAGGAGAGATTCAACCTGGAAATAAGAAGGAATGTTCTGGCAGTGAGAGCAATCAATCCATGGAACAGAAGTTGCCTTCGGAAGTTGTGGGAGCTTCATCACTGGAGGCTTTCAAGAAGAGACTGGACTGCCCTCTATCAGAAATGGTGTAGGATCTCCTGCTTGGGCAGGGGGTTGGACTAGATGACCTACAAGTCCCCTTCCACCTCTGTTATTCTGTGATTCAACATGGTTGTCATGTTGTCCTTCCATCTTCCCTTTTCCAGGCTGAACATGTGCCATGTTGCTTGCTCCTGTTTATACAAAAGGAGAGTTTGAGGCAAAGTTCCTGGGATGTGAGTAATGTGTCCTTTTGAGTCAACCCATCAGTCACTCCAGCTTAGTCTCCACCTCTTTGATTTTGGAGAAGAAGACTTCCCACTATTAGGATTATTTGGAGACCCTTGATTGTCTGAGCTTGCTCTTTAACCTAGAAGGGTGGGCCTGCCATAGAGAAGCGTAGCTTCCTTATGGGACAGCAGAGCAGCGGTTCCAAAATTAAATTTGGGGAGATGATTTGGTCTGGTTTAAGCAAGGTCTCCTGCTTGGCCAGGGGGGGTTGGACTAGATGACCTACATGGTCCCTTCCAACTCTGTTCATCTGACTAAACCTCAGTACCGAGCAGAAAGAAAATAATTAAATTTAGGATTCTGTTACAGTTTGCGTGTAATACATCAGGAACGGTTCTTAGAAACTGGTGAGATAAATCTGGAGACAGGGAATAATTGTGCAAGCAGTTTGGCGCAGGATTTTTTTTTGTGTGTGTAAAAATACAGGTAGTTCCAACGTAGAACCGCAACCGAGCTCACCCTTTTTCTGTTGTTAAGCAAGACATTTGTTAAGTGAGTTTTGCCCCATTTGTACCGAATTTGGGCAAGCCACATGGAGAGGAAATGTCTGTCCTTAAAATCCTGATTTCGGTTTCACTGCTTCGGAGAAGGCTGCCTTTAAAAAGAGAAGCGGACCCATAAATAGCTTGGCAGCTAAAATAACCCTCTTGCAAACGGCGAAGAAGAATAGAGCCAAGCAGAGAACGACGAAGCAGCTGGCCTCCCTCCCTCCTTTCCTCCCCCTCCTCCCCCCCCAAAATAGCAGCAAGTTTTCTAACTCCCGGAAAATTTAGAACAAACAAAATGCAAAGCGTTTTTTTTTTAAAGCCCAGAGAGTGAGGGAGGCGTGTGAGAGCGAGAATCGGTGTTGCTATGTTTTCCTGGAAAACAGCCTCTTTGTGTTCTCACAAATCTCCGCGCTCTGACCAAGTTGGCCGGCTGCCTTCCCGGCTGTAAGCAAAAGAAGCTCCATGTTGAATGAAGGAGCTGGTTAAGGTTTTGGAGCTCTGAATATATGTGTGTGTATGTGTGTGCGCGCACGCATATATATATATATATATATATATATATATATATAT
>NW_020717066.1:16897-36385 GCF_900518725.1 Notechis scutatus | reverse complement strand
CAATTTTACGCGGGAGAAAACCCGAATAACCAAAGATCCATCTATATATCTATATCTATATCTATATCTATATCTATATCTATATCTATATCTATATCTATACACACACACACACACACACACACACACACGTATATGCAGGTTTTGGCATGTTCGGGTCTTTTCCCATGTAAGATTGAGAAACGACCCAAACACGCCAAAACCTGCATACCTGTACCCATGAAAATCTACGAAAACAAATATGTATATATCTATATATCTAATCTGTCTCTATTTCTATCACTATCTCTGTCTTTTCTCTCTTTCTCTCTCTCTCTTTCTCTCTCTCTCTTTTCTCTCTCTCTCTCTCTCTCTCTCTCTTATCCAGAGCTTTTTAACAATGGGTTCTCTGCCCAGTTGCTGGGTGGGCATGGCCATGATGGGTGTGTCCTAGTTGGCCATGATGGGGGGGGGGGCGTTTTTGCCCTCCCCGGGCTCCGGTGGCTTTCCTCGAGCCCCTGGGAGGGTAAAAACTGTCTCCCTGGGCTCTGGAGGCTCTCGGGAAGCCGGAAACAGGCCCATTGATGGCCTTCTGGAACTTTTGGGAGGCCTATTTTTTGCCCTCCCGGAGCCTCCATGCAGACCCTGCACTTACCTGCGTCCAAAATGGGCTGCATGGGGGCTCCTGGGAGGGGAGGGAAGGAGAGGGGAGGGGTGTGGGGCCAGCCAGGAGTGGAATTTGGGGGTTAGCTAGGGGCTCTTCTGAATCCCTTTCATCCAACCACTGATAAAACAACTTGCAAGTTCGACCATATTGGGTGTCTTCTTTCGATCTTCAGTGTTAATCTGCCCATTTCTGCACAGTCCAATATATTTTTTTAAGTTAAATCTTCTTCTGTAGGCCACAGGACAGCTCTCGATGGGTAGAGGGGTAGGGGGTGGGAGGAACAGCTGGGCTGGGGAGGAGGAGAAATGGACTGATTTGGGACTCTGGATTGAGGAAGGGGGGGGACGCAACTTGGCCTGCAAAGGGGGCAGCCGGAGAAAATGACCCTTCCTTCTTCCTTCCTTCCTGCTCCTCTTCCTCCTCCCGAGATTCTGGTGGCAACCAAGCGGTCATCGAACCGTCACGAAATTGAGGCTGAATGGCATGGGGCGCTTCGATCGCTTTCTTTAAAGGGGAATCGATCTTTCCCTACGGGAAATTCATTTAGTGAACGTTCCAAAGTTACAACGGGAATGAGAAAAGGGGGACTCTTTGCTATCGCTGTTTTTCAACCCCTGCATCCTTTGCCGCCTGGTTTTGTTGGGCAATTTACAGTTGGCCAGCTTCTCAGAACATACCAGGACAGGAGTACATTAAGTTCAGACGGCTGCTCTGGCCTTGAAATAGCAGGTTGAGGACGGATGTGTTTCAGAAACGGTCGCGGCCCAAAGCCCAAATGGGCGGAGGCTGTTAAGAAGTTGCAACAAGCAATGTGAGAAAGCCAGCGCGTCAGCCAAGGAACAGCCCATTGGCTCCGAGTCATCGGTTGTTAATCAAACCAAGAATGGAACTCGTGTTTCCAACAAGCTGGGCTTTTCGCTCTTCCCCAGGGAGATACCGTCATGACGATAGATGTGAAGTCGAAGCAAAAGAATATAGCTAGCGGACTCCGCTCCACTTCTATTCTAACCCTTGCTTTCCTCTCCTGGGAACAGGGCGCCTCGTTGTTCCCGGATCCCACTAATTGATGCTGGGGGGGTTGGAGGTCATGAATTCTGGAGCTCTGTCTTCTCCAGCTGTTCCAAACCAAAAACAAGGGTCCCATCTGTTTTCTGTTTTCACTAGAGCGAATGATTTTGGGTCTCGGAAGAAGCCAATGGAAGAAGAAGAAGAAGAAAGGGATTTGGATTACAAACCAGGCCTTTGAAGCTGTTTTGGGTTATAAAATGGTTTTTGGCATTGGGTCATGCTTGGAGTACGGCAAAGAATCCGATAGGGTATGAAGGCTGTCCCAACTTCGCTCATCAGCCTTTCTCTCGGGGGTTTTGGGGCTCAGAAAATTCTGAAATAGCAATAGCACTTAGACTTATATAGCGCTTTACAGTGCTCAACAGCCCTCTCTGAGCGGTTTATAGAGTCAGCCTCTTGCTCCCCAACAATCTGGGTCCTCATTTGACCCACCTCGGAAGGACGGAAGGCTGAGTCAACCTTGAGCTGGTCAGGATCAAACTCCTGGCTGTGGGCAGAATTAGCTCGCAATACTACATTCTAACCACTGCACCAACATGGCTTCCTTCTTTCTCCTTGTTTTCCTTCCTTCCTCCCCTCCCCTCTCTTCCCTTCCCTTCTCTTCCCTTCCCTTCCCTTCCCAAGCAATAGCACTTATATACCGCTTCACAGTGCTTTCCAGCCCTCTCTAAGCGGTTTACAGTCAGCCTCTTGCCCCCAACAATCTGGGTCCTCATTTGACCCACCTTGGAAGGATGGAAGGCTGAGTCAACCATGAGCCGGTCAGGATTGAACTCCTGGCAGTTGGCAGAATTAGCCTGTAATACTACATTCTAACAGGAAGGAAGGAAGGAAGGAAGGAAAGGAAAGGAAAGGAAAGGAAAGGAAAGGAAAGGAAAGGAAAGGAAAGGAAAGGAAAGGAAAGAAGGAAAGGAAAGGAAAGGAAAGGAAGGAAGAGCAATAGCACTTAGACTTATATACCGCTTTATAGTGCTTTTACAGCCTTCTCTAAGCGCTTTACAGAGTCAGCCTCTTGCCCCCAACAATCTGGGTCCTCATTTTACCCACCTTGGAAGGATGGAAGGCTGAGTCAACCTTGAGCTTGGCAGGAAGGAAGGAAGGAAGGAAGGAAGGAAGGAAGGAAGGAAGAACAATAGCACTTAGACTTATATACCGCTTTATAGTGCTTTTACAGCCTTCTTGCCCCCAACAATCTGGGTCCTCATTTTACCCACCTTGGAAGGACAGAAGGCTGAGTCAACCTTGGAGCCCGGTGAGACTCGAACTGCCAAATTGCAGGCAGCCAGCAGAAGCAGCATGCAGTACTGCAGTCTAACCAGTGCGCCACCACGTCTCATGCTAAATCAGCCTGACAGTAGGCTTCATCCCGAGGACATCCTACGTCCTTGATTATTGAGGAAGGCTCCGAAGTTCAGATAATAGAAAGAAGGGGCTGGAGAACCCTTTGCGTAAAATAGTATAGGATCTCCTGCTTGAGTGTTGGGGTTAGACTGGAAGACCTCCAAGGTCC
Organism: Notechis scutatus; assembly: GCF_900518725.1. The sequence continues at coordinate 33,161 of NW_020717066.1, read as the reverse complement.
CCCCCCAATCCTAGGGTTCTGTGTTCTACGACGTCAGTCCTTTTCAGCGGAAAGCCCGTGTTTTATGGAAATGTATTTTGCATTTTGCAAAACATGTTGCCTGACAGGCCGCTAGTTCCCAGTCTTAAACTTGACATGAAGCAGATTTCTGGTCCTTTTCCAGGGACTCCTGTCCCCAACCAGATTGCAGATTCCTGCCCCCCTATCCTCCCGTCCCAGCCCCCCCCCAAAAAATGTGATATGGTTCCCCTCAATTTTTAAATGGGAAATTGAAAAAACAACAACCCACCAATCTAGCTTCTTTGAGGCCTGCCCTACAGCTTAGCTGAAACCTCAGTTGACCTCACTTTGCATCTTTACTTGACTTCCTGTAAGTCTTCCTCCAGAACAATTTTTTTTTTTAAAAAATGCAATTCATCAAAAGTTGTTCGTTCCCACCCACTGTTTTGTACAACATTCGTTGGCCCTAATTAAGATATTATTCAGCTTTGAATCTGGAATTTCTGTTTCTCCATAGTCCAGTCTCTCACTTTCCTTCGTTGGAATAAGTTTCATCCAAGGCTCTTGGGAACTCCAAAAAGCCTGAAGAGGATTATCCATTGAAGCTCTCCAGGTCTCCTGAATGACAAGGAAGATATTCTGGTTTTTTTTACTATTGCTCCATGACTAATATTGGCTTCCACGAAGACGAAAGTGCAAAGGAATTTGGACAGTGGAAAAACAATAAATCAGGCAGGCTTGCAAGTTTAAATTGCAAATGAGATTTAAGATGAACATCTTCTGCAATTCCCTCTTCCAAATAATCAAAACCTCCTGACTCGTTCCAGTCCTTTTTAAAAAGAAAAAAAAAAGGCAATATTATTCTAAAAGAATTTTGCAAAAAAGAAGATGGAACAGTTAAGAGATTTGATTGAATTTGTAGGCCTCACCGATAGTCCTCGGCTTACAACAGTTGATTCAAAGTTATGACGTCACTGGAAAAAGTGATTTTTTTTCATACTGATAACTGTATCCCCGTGGTTACGCGATCAGAATTCAGAGGTTTGGCAAACTGACTCGTATTTATGACGGTTGCCATGGCCCTGGGGGTCACGATATCCCCTTTTGCGACCTTTGGACAAGCAAAATCAACGGGGAAACCAGATTTGTTTAACGACCATGTTACCAACTTAACAGCTGCAGTGATTCATTTAACATGCGGTGGCAAGGAAGGTCATAAAATGGAACAAAACTCACTTAACTGTTTCTGTTAGCAACAGAAATTTTGGGCTCAATTCGTAAGTCAAGGACCCTCTGTATTATACAAACCTCAGCCTGCTTATTTAGCATTATTGTTGTGGTTCGCTGGCAGCAGGTGTGAACGGCTGAGGTCTCAGAGAGCGAGGACTCGGATGAGGGGCCTGCGTGGGATGCAGGGATGGGGCCAGGACCATCAGGGAGTGGAGTGCTGCCTTCGGAGCTTGTGGAGGCTGGCAGCAGTGAGGAAGAGGCCCCCGAGGAGCCTGTGCCCAGTGTGCATGCGCGCAGGGCTGCTCGAAGGAAAAAGCAGCTGCAGCAGCCCGGGCGACTCGGGAGCAAGGCTGCAAGGTAATGGCCCCTCCCTTAAAAGATAAAAACCAGCTGAGAAACTGGAGTTCTTTGCAGGAAGCAAAGAAGTTTTTGCACTCAAGCCTTGTGGATGTTCGGAATATCTGGGTTGGTGTTTGGGGACTTTTTGTGTTTGAAATATTTCTTAGCAACTTTATCTAGTGTTCTTGGCAGCCTTGCACCAGCTTGGCAAGGCTCTTTTTTTTATCAGAGACAATGAGTTTGAAGCAGCCTTTTAACCGGGAAGGAACAGAATTCGTAAAGAATCATTAAAAGGTTTTTCTGTTACCTTTGTTTCGTGTTTGTTTCCTTGGAACAAGGTTTGGGTCAGAACAATTATTTATATTTCATTTGCCGGTGAAATATGATTTGCAAACGAAGCAAGTTAAAGGCTGAATGAATAATTAGAATATAGGATTTATGCAGAACAATTGACCTGCAACCATGAGTATTTCAAGCAAAGGAAAATAATTAGATTTACATGGATATCACGCTTAGACAATGGATTTTTTTTTACCCACGCCACAGTATATAACTCCAGTACTGACTGCTAAATTGATAATTCGTTTTCTAAAATATCTTGGAAATGCAATTATTAGATTGGCTCATTCTTCTTTCCCTGATGGCAATATGGTAACACCCAATAATTTTTTTGGGGAAAAAGAACTGCTTTATAATTACTTTTCCATCTTGTCATCTTTCTATTAAATATTTCTAAGCATTATATTTCTACAAAGTGTAGCAAACTTGCTTTATATATTATAACAGCTGTTAGGATACTTTGTGCTTTGCATTGGAAAGTAGAATGTGTAATTTCTTTCAGCAGAAAAATGACCAATGAAATTCTGGGAATATGCCAGGATGTCTGAAATAACCTCATTTTTAAAAAATAAATCTGACATAGAATTTAGTTTAAGAGGGAAATGATTTTTGGACTATAATCCTCCCTATGGGGCTTGTCTGACATTTGAAACTTGGGTGTCTCTTAATATAATAGTTTTAACATATCACAGGTGATTTGTTAAGTAAGGATAGAATGCTTATGGGCTAGATAATACCTCTGTAATCCTGCTCAGGTAAATTTGACCTGCAGATTAGCATTCTTGAGGTTGGTGAATCTTACTAGAGGCTCCATTCATTGCGTTGTGGTGCCAAGGGGAGATGAGATGCTGCTGAGCTTCCTCAACTTCTCACTGTCCTTTCTTGTCTTCTCTGTGTCAACTCATAAAATATTTCTCTGGTCTTTTTAGAGTTGCCAACAGAAAGGGAGGGAGGAGCAGTAGGCAGCTTGCATTCCATCAATGTTTTCAAAGATAGTAACTAGGTGACCAAAGTTTCTGCCTTGCAAAATTCTAACTGGAGAGCATGATTCTTGGCTATGGATGTGTCCCATTGGAGAATATGAATTACAATACACCCAGGGGATGGGAGGAAACGCAGGGTCAAGGGTGACAATGAATTAAGTGTCTCAGAGTCGGCTACACCCAGGCAGTGCTGGACATGATAACTCCCAATAAATCCTTTGGAAGTTTTGAAAGTTTGGCTCGAGACTCATGATTTAAATGGGGGGGGGGGGGGGGGGGGGGAATCCTGACACTCTGTTGTGGTCGGTAAACAAATTGCCTCTGACTTCCTATTCTTTTTCACTCAGGTATCTCCATCTGACAAGCAGGATGCCCCCTCTGAAGCTGAGCAGAAGCCTCCCGAAGAGGATTCGGGAGACGAGGAGATGTTGAGTGGTGAGAAAGAAGAGGAACAGATTTTTCTGGTCAACCTCTACAAGTTCATGAAAGAGCGTCACACGCCAATCGAGAGGGTGCCTCATCTGGGTTTCAAGCAAAGTATGTTCTTGGCTGACTTTTCCAAAAGTGTGTGTGTGTGTGTGTGTGTGTGTGTGTGTGTGATCCATGTGCATCCCTGTTTCTCTTGTACTTTCTTCCAGCAACCTGTTGTATCACACAAACTCAACGTGGCTGTGGCTGCATTTGGGGTTCAGAAGGCAGGGCAGTTCACAATTTAAAATTCGTTTTAGCCCAAGCCGTACATTAGGGACGTGGTGGCTCAGTGGCTAAGGACACTGAGCTTGTCGATCAGAATGGTCGGCAGTTCGGTGGTTCGAATCCCTAGCGCCGTGTAACGGAGTGAGCTCCCATTACTTGTCCCAGCTTCTGCCAATCAAGCAGTTCGAAAGCACATAAAAAAAAAATGCAAGTAGAAAAATAGGGAGCACTTTGGTGGGAAGAAGGTAACAGCGTTCTGTGCGCTTTCGGCGTTTAGTCATGCCAGCCACATGACCACGGAGACGTCTTCGGACAGCGCTGGCTCTTCTTTGGCTTTGTCACGGAGATGAGCACCGCCCGCCTAGAGCCAGAAACGACTAGCACAGATGTGCAAGGAGGGGAATCTTTACCTTTACTTATACATTATCTCTTACCTCTCTGAGTTTTGGTTGTTATCTGATGTTTCTCTCTCTCCCTTTTCTTTTTAATAGTTAATCTGTTTAAAATCTACAAAGCTGTGGAAAAACTCGGAGCTTACGAACTGGTAAGAAAGAGAAAATCAAATTCACTACTTGGAAAAATGGGTGTGTGTGTGTGTGTGTGTGTGAAATGTCTTGAGGATTTCTTGGCAGAACAAGACAGAATTCTTAATTAGAGTTAGTCCTGGACTTATGGCTGGTTGCTTACTGACCGTTCAAAGTTACAAGAGTCCCCGAAAAATGAAACTCAGGTCCCCAGACTTGGAGTTCTGCTACTTTAATTCTGACCTTCGTTGATCTGGAAATATCCTCTCAACATGGTTAAATCGTAGGTTTAAATGTGAGGTTTAAATCTTAAAGACCTCAAAAAAAACCAGGTTGTAGATTAAAACATTCCAAAAGAAATGGAACACAGAGCAACAAAGGTGATAAGGGGTTTGAAAGCTACGATGGTGAACGGTTGAACGATGAACGGTTACAGGAATTGGGGTATATCCAGCCTATTGAAAAGGACCAAGGATGACCTGATAGCAGTCTTCTAATATTTGAGGGGCTGCCACAGAGGGGAGTGGGGTCAATCTATTCCCCAAAGCACCTGAAGGCAGGACAAGAAGCAACAGGTGAAAGTTTAGGAAGGAGGGATCCAACCTAGAAATAAGGAGCAATTCCCTGACAGTGTGAACAATTTAATCAGTGGAGTAACAACTTGCCTCCAGAAGTTGTGGGTGCTCCATCAAGAAGAGACCAGTCAGCCATTTGTCCAGAATGGGATAAGGTCTCCTGCTTGAGTAAGGGGTTGGACTAGAACAAGAGTCTTCAAACTTGACAAGTTTAAGACTTGTGGACTTTCAACTCCCAGAATTCCTGAGCTAACATGACAGGAGGAGGAATTCTGGGAGTGGAAGTCCACAAAGTCTTAAAGCTGTCAAGTTTGAAGACCCCTGGTCAAGGGTGTCAAACTCATGTTGTCACGGTGGTGTCACATGACGTATCGGGACTTTCCCCCCATCGCTAAACTGGGTGTGGGTGTGGCCACCGTTCTACATGTTAAAGTAAAATCCATTGACATATCCATGAGGTCTCAGGGAGTCAAGCTTGGCTGAAGGAGAAGAACCTCCACAAATGACCGGTACCTCCTTGGCTATGGCTGATCCAAAAACCCGATTGGCATTGGGATCTGGCTAGGACTTGAAAAGGAGACCACTAGGAAAGCCCAGGAGTCCAGACTAACAAAAGTTGAAAAAGAACCTGAGAAAGGCTTTATTTTACCTCTCTTTCAGGTGACGGGAAGACGTCTTTGGAAAAACGTTTACGACATGTTGGGAGGCAGCCCGGGTAGTACCAGTGCTGCCACTTGCACCCGGCGACATTACGAGAGGTATTGCTCAGAAATTGCTCCCCACCCCCCTTTATTTTACAAGAGGGAGGAAGGGGCGCTAGTCAGGCGCAAGATTTGTGATTTGTAAAGCTGCAGATGTTATCAGATGGGAGGTAGACCAGACAAGAAGCACACCAACAAGTATTAGCTGTAACTTTATTGTAAGGTTGCATTAACACAATCTTGTACGTCTGAACATCTCTCTCCCCCACCCGCCCCCCACCTGGACATCCAAGAAGCTAGAGAAGGTCCCTTCTAAGATGTTTGCCACATCCCGATTCCTTCTGCAGACTCAGCTTCCCTGTGATGACCCAAAGGGGCGTCACACAAAGGCAATACAGTCAAATAATAAGTAGGAGTCCCTTTATTTGCTCCAAGTTTGCCCCCAATGACCTGAGCTGGAGGAAAACTGTCCCAGGAAGAGCCTCTGGCTGCAGAGATTCAAGTCCAAAATCTGAAGGAATGGCAGTAATTCAACCCTGTTGCAAGGATACCAGGAAGGCAGATAACCAAAGTCAACATAAGATAAACTCATGTTTGTTCCCAGAAGATGCCGCTCTCAGCTTGCATCTCTTTTAAACTCTCTTCCCAGGTGTGCCTAATGAAGGGAATCAGGGCCCTTTCCTCTCCCGTAAGCCACATTGCTCCCTTCTCCATTCCTCCCTGCATGCCCTAGGATGAAGAGGGGGTGGGCCTGGGTCTTCCTCTGAACTCCCTCTCCATTGTTCTACCTCTCTTTTGCACTGCTCAGCTGGACTTTGCCCTTCCGTAGTTTCCTCCACAGCCAACTGAGCCACACTCCCGCTCCCTGTCGGCTGTTTGTCTTCCTCCGACAGGGGCATGACATTCCCCCTTCTCTGTTTTCTAGTCTGTGTCTCTTCTTCCTGTCCCCCAAGGCCATTCCCACAGACCATTACAGATCCTTCGTCCTTTCCACAACCAGCAAGGTCTTCATTAAATCCTATAGATGTGCATTTTTAGAGGAGGGGGAGGGAAATGGCATTGATTGATGTATTCTTGTACCCCTGTTGCTAGAACACACCTGGAGCACGACCATAATTTCTCCTTCTCCCCAACATCTGCTTTACAGGCTGGTCCTCCCGTATGTCCGACACTTGAAAGGGGAGGATGACAAGCCGTTGCCCCCAGTCAAGCCTCGAAAACAGTACAAGATCTCGAAGGAGCCGAAGGGGGATCGCGTGGCAGAGAAGAAGAAGACGAAGAAAGAGAAGATGAGAGATCCGGTAAGGAGGGTGTATTTTTCCCCCATCAAAGGTTGTTTTCCTGCAACACATCTACTACCATCATGTGTTCCCCAGAGGCGGGCAGCCAGGAGGGTGTCAAAGCAGTTAAGATAGGGTTCACCACGAAACCTTGACTGTTTGTGTGCACATTAAAAAAAGTTAAGGCTTCATTGCATGCCCATCATCTTGACTTTTTTGACTCTTTTTTGACTCTCCTGCAATGTATCCACAATGATTATGAATTGATGTGATAAAGGGCCAAGGGATTTCTTTCTTTAATATGTACAACCAATAATGAATAACGATTTGGTGGAAACTTTAATATGTAAGACTTAGTAAGATCACACCTGGAATACTGCAACCCAGTTTTGGTCACCACACTATAAAAAAGATGTTGAGACTCTAGAAAAAGTGCAGAGAAGAGCAACCAGGATGATGAGGGGACTGGAGGCTAAAACATACGACGAACAGTTGCAGGAACTGGGCCTGGCTATCTAGGGAAGAGAAGGACCAGGGGAGACAGGAGAGCAGCCTTCCAGTATTTGAGGGGCTGCCACAGAGAGGAGGAGGAAGGGGTCATGCTATTTTCTAAAGCACCTGAAGACCAGATAAGGAACAATGGATGGAAGCTGAACCAGGCGAGATTCAACCTGGAAATAAGGAGGAATTTTCTGGCAGTGAGAACAATCAACCCATGGAACAGAAGTTGATTTCAGAAGTTGTGGGAGCTTCATCCCTGGAGGCTTTCAAGAAGAGACTGTGAGAGATGGTGTAGGGTCTCTTGCTTGGTCGGGTGGTTGGACTAGATGTCCTACAAGGTCCCTTCCAACTCTGTTAAAGCTTCTTTCAATTCAGTTTCTGAACATTTCGTTACCAGACTAGGTAACGTCATCAATAGGATTGTCTTGTCCTATTCTCCTCAGCTTATAAACGTCTTGTGTGCCAGTTTGGTCGTTTGATTGTTTGTTTGTTGGGAGCTGTATTTACATTCTGAGCAGCTGATTGGTTCTTTTGTTGATTGGTTGTTCGAATAGTCTGGTTTCTTATATGTTCATATGCTGGATCTTAGGTCAGTATGTTTGTTAATTTGGTAGAATACCTCAACAAATTCCCGTGCACGGCGGGTGCCAATCATGGCCAATGATTTTTGTTCCTTCCCAATCAAACTGGGATTGTTCATTATCTGTGTGGTTTGAGATCAGGGATTTTTGCTGATGCTGATGCTGGTAACAAAACGTTCAGAAACTAAATTGAAACAGGCTTGGAGAACAAACCATGGCCAAAACCAAAAGCCCGGGCTACTGATATTTTGTATTATTTCAACTTTAATATGAAGCTTAAGACAAAAACCTTTATTACAGAATGTCCCAAAGGTGCTTTTTCAGGAGGCAACTGGACTTTCTAGTTTTTTTCTTTTTGAAGACTTTTCGCTTCTCATCTAATCATCTCTGGCTGACTGGTGGGGAATGGAAGGATTTATACTCCTTGCAGACAGCTGGTCATTTGCATCCTTTGAGAGGGTCATTGAAGCACTTGGAGGTTTATCTGTGTCCTCAGGGTCATCTGAGTCAGACTTTTAGCTATACAATTTGGGATGAGCACCCTTGGAATGATCTGGGAGTAGGAATGGATTTCCAGAGGAAAAGATTGCAGTCTACAGGAACCAGGAGCACCACTTAGGTGACCCTGAAGACAAAGATAAACCTCCAAGTAGCCTCAATGACTCTCTAATAGGATGCAAATGACCAGAGCTGTCTGCAAGAAGTATCAATCCTTCTCTTCCCCACCATCCATCCAGAGCCAAAGAAGCTTCTTGGATGAGAAGTAAAACGTCTTCTAAGGAAAAAACCCAGAAAGTCCAGTTGCCTCCTGAAAAAGCACCTTTGGGATAATCATGACCTGGAGAACTGACCGTCTCTGGAGATGTTTATTACAGGACACATACAGAACACTCCATCTCGTCACCCCTTGTCGATTAAACATTCTCCTTTCATTGCAGAGTTTGCCGGAGAAAGTGAGGCCGGATGTTGCTTTGGTCCCCAAACCTCCCAATGGGACGGAGCCGAATCACTACCGGGAGCAAACCGAGGGACGCCTCTCCCTACCCAACAGCCGAGAGATGGATGAGACTCAGCCCACCACCAGCTGCCTTGGAAACTGTCGATCCCATGGTTGCTCCGAGGCTTACACCCGGCTCTTCTCTAGCTTCTACTTCAAGGGGAACAATGGCATCATGTCTCCCTTGGCGAAGAAGAAACTGCTGGCGCAGGTGAGCCAGGACGAATGCTTGTACGCTCATGAGAAGAAGCATCTCAGCCACTGTCCCGAATACAAGAAGATCAGGGTCCGGGAAGTACCGGGCTTGGACTCTGAGGTTGGTCATCTGCAGAAAGAGGCCCCAAAGACAGGAGCAGAGGGGAATGGTTCCAGCAGATCTCCAGGTTTTTCCCAGGTTGGGAAAGCCAATGAAGGTTTGATGAAAGCTCCTCCAAGTTTCAAGGAGGGCCCAGGGTCCATGAAAGCAGAGGAGGAAAGCTCTGGTGCTCACCTGTCTACTGGGCCACCTGTCTTCTGTGGCTACTTCCACGCCACCAGCAGCACCGTCTTGAAACCTGTCAGCGGCCTTCGAGGACCGGTGGAATATTATTCCAGCTTGAAGGATCTCCCCGTGACTTCTCCAGCCTATGCTAAGCCTGGAAAAGATGCCCTGGGAGCAGCTGGGTCTCAGAAGAAGCAGGAGAGCTTGGAAGACCAACCTGAAGACCTCCGTAGGAAGTCAGGTCCACCATGGAAAGCAGACCATCAGCAATCTTCTGCCTTAAAGGCAAGTGCCCTGAGCACCAAGGCAGGGTCTCCCCCATTTCAAGCGGTCAAAGCTTCCTGGGTCCCACCTGTGGTCAACCTGGCGAAGGTCAGCCCACAGGTCTCCAAGAACGGAGGGCCACCTGTGTCTCCAGGTCAGGCGAGTATCTCCGGGCAGAAGAAAAGAGCTTCAGAGGAGGACTATTTCCTGCATGGCAAGAAGCTCAAGGCAGTGTCCCCCTTCATCAAGGAGGTAGACCCAAACAGTAGCCTGGATCGAGGGATGTCCCCCGGCGGGCAGCCGGGGATAGCGAAGCCGAAGGCCACGGTGGCAGGGTCCAGATTTCCAGTAGCTCCCATGCCTCATCTCCAGAACATGTACAAGGGCACCATGCTGAGGTTGCCCGTTAACTTTAGCGGCCCAGGAGAACATCTCAAGGAACAGGGCCCTTCGCTGATCCAGTCTCTCTCCATCAACCCGTTTATTATCCCCGCCTTCCCAACCCCGCTATTAACTGCCTCCGTCCAAGCGTCGGATCTGGGCCAGTCTCTGGGCACGAGCCTCGTCCACTACCCCACTTCTTACGACAGCGCACTACGCCACCGGTTGTACCCGGTCTCGACATGGCACAGCCAGCCGACCTACGCTTCTGCCCATGTCCCGTCCTACCATCGGAATACAAAGCTGTAGCCCCCCTCAACCCATGGACCCTCGGGGACTTGTCATGTCTGAGAGCCCGCACCACGTTTGAGACCCCTGTGCGCGAGGGATGTGTGAATCCCCACGTCCGCGGCATTTCGACACTTCGATTCCCCCGCTTTTCCGAGCTCTTACTGAGGACCTTACAAAACAGGACCATATCACTTTATTTTTTAAACTGCTCAAACGATGAAACTGTCTTTGTATCTGACACGGTATGCAAATAACTTGTGCTTAAAAAAACAACAACAACCTTAGAGGGAACAAAGTTCTTATAAACAGAGATTTATATCTGTGCACGGCGTGGGCCTAATTTCCTTCTAATTTGCCCATTCTTCATAAGCTGCTTCAAATGCTGCTGGCATATCCAAGGGACTAGCCCTCAAGAGAATCATGTGTGCTATGGGATGGAGGTGGAATAGGGGAATGAGTAAAAGCTTGTTTAATCACCAACACGTGGCATCCCGGATGTAACCTAAGCCTTTGTAATAAGCTCCGGGTGTTTCTTAACCCCCATAAAAAGGAATGAGCTTTGTATCAAGAATGGTTGCTGGAATTGGGTATGTCTAGTTTGATGAAGGGGTGACAGGATAGCAGGGTCCCAATATTTGAGGGGCTGCCACAGAGAGGAGGAAGGGGTCAAGCTATTCTCCAACGCACCTGAAAGTCAGGACAAGAAGCAATAGCTGGAAACTAATCAAGGAGAGAAGCAACCTAGAACTAAGGAGGAATTTCTTGAGAGTTAGAACAATCAACCTGTGAAACAGCTCCTCTTCAGAGGTTGTGGGATGCTCCATCGCTGGAGGCATTTAAGAAGAGACTGGACAACCACTTGTCTGAAATGGTGTAGGGTGTTCTGTCTAAGCAGGGGAATGGACTAGAAGACCTCCAAGGTCCCTTCCAACTCTGTTATTCTATTCTAAGTCTGAAGAGTAGGTGACAGGAACAATCAACATTTGTTCAAAAAAAAAAAAAATAGGGCGCACATTTGAATTTTGAGGGCATGTTATGGGCATTCTCCAGAAAGAGCTGCCAGTTGCAAACGGTGGATTTCCAAGCTGTTACTTTGAGACAAAGGGCTCAGCACCATTGCTGGATATCCACCTCTGGGTTGATCAGAAATTCAGCCTGGACACATCTTTGCTTGTTTTTTTTTTTTTTTAAAAAGTCTTGATTGGACTTATGCACACCTGGTATACATGTTTATTGTAAAAAGGAAAGAGCGCCGATTGCTGATATATTCTTGTATTTCAATATAAAAAACCCTATAAAATAACAGAAGGGAATTCATTAACAGTAATTATTGGTTTAACGGTTAAAGCATCAGTCTAGAAACCAGGAGACTGGGAGTTCTAGTCCCTCCTTAGGCATGAAAGCCAACTGGGTGACTTTGGGCCAATCACCAGGGGACAGTGAGTTCTAGTCCCGTCTTAGGTACGAAAGCCAGCTGGGTGACTTTGGGCCAATCACCAGGAGACGGCGAGTTCTAGTCCTGCCTTAGGCACACACAAGCAGTCTGGCTGATTTTGGACCAATCCCTCTTTCTTAGCCCAACCCAATTCAAAAGATTGTTGTTGCGTACAAATGAGGAGGAGGAAGGAATATTTGGTATGTTTGTGCCTTGGGTTCTTTATAAAAATAATCAAGGCAGGATAAAAAAAAGAAGCAAACAATAACTCACCTGCACCTTGACACAACTGTATGGAAGCTAAAACTGTTTACCAAATTAGCAGAATTTACCTAAGCAGTAAATAGAATTTTAATTATGAATGAAAGTTTTTGACCAGAATAATTGAAGCTAAGCAGGAATACTGGGTCACCGTTTTCTTTAAAAGAATGTTCTCCTTCCCCCCAAAAAATTTTTTTACAGGGTTTTATATATAATTCTAAAGGTGCTGAACTAGCATTGCAGTGAAGTTTTTCGAAGATGCTGAGTTAATGTTTGGGTGAAAATTTTTACCTCATCCCTGAACGAACAGGGCACACTTGGGATGAACATCCAGATGTTGACTCCATGCTTGATCTATCACACAAGTGGAAGAAATCATGTCATGCAATTGACGTGAGTTTTTGTAATTTGCACAATAACATTGTGAGGTGACATTACTCCACCCCCCCCCCCGAGATTCCAATTCACATGTTGCCTGTGAGAACAAACATGATTGGTTTTTGTTCATGACACACTTGGGCATTTTGCCAGCAGTGGATAAATGTTGAAAAACCATCAGGAAAAACGTCATTCCTTGCCTAGTCCTGACCATCCTCTACGACTTTCCCCTTCGAGTCCAACAAAGTCATTCCTTGAAAATTTGAGAAAAGGTGAAAAATCACAGAATGCCAAGTCTGGCATGCATGGTGGATGTGTTCTGACCCAAACCTTGTTCCAGGTAAACAAACACCAAACAGAGATAAAGGCAAAACCATGCATGCCAGATTCTCTGCGAATTCCGTTCATTCACAGTTACAAGGCTATTAAAACTAATTGTCTCTGATAATTTGTGCAAGGCTGCCAAGAACACTAGATAAAGTTACTAAGAAATATTTCAAACACAAAGAGTCTCCAAACACCAACCAAGATATTCCGAACTTCCAGAAGGCTTGAAGTGCAAGAGTTTCTTTGCTTCCTGCAAAGAATCCCAGTCTCTCAGGCTGGCTTTTATCCCTTAAGGGAGGGGGCATTACCTTGCAGCCTTACTCCTGAGTTGCCCATGCTGCTGCAGCTGCTCTTTCCTTTGAGCAGCCCTGCGCGCACACGGACTGGGCACAGGCTCCTCGGGGACCTCTTCATCGCTTCTGCCAGCCTCCACAATCCCCGAAGGCAGCACTCCACTCCCTGATGGTCCTGGTCCCATCCCTGAATCACACGCAGGCCCCTCATCTGAGTCCTCACTCTCTGAGATCTCAGCCGTTCACGCCTGCTGCCGGCAAACCACAACAGGATGAGGCAAGAGGATAAGATCCAACTTTAATTTTGCTTCCCGGATGGCTCATGGGAGGTGAGACCTAGCATTGTCCAGGGGCAGCAAAATGTTCTTCCAAACACGGCTCAATCATTAATCATCCTGGAAAGAGTGCCGAGAAGAGCAACAAAGATGAACAACTGAGCTATGTCTAGTAGTCTTAGCTGTCTTCCAGTATTTGAGGGGCTGTTGTAGTGATGTGGAGGTTGCCTTCTTCTCCAAAGCACCTGAGAGCGGGACAAGAAGTAACAAGTGGAAGATCATCAAAGAGTTATCCAATCTAGAACGGAGGAGAAATTTCCTGACGATGAGAATAATTAATCAGTGGAACAGCTTGCCTCTAGAAATTGGGGGTGTTCCTTCACTGGAGGTTATTAAGAAGAGATTGGACAGCATTTGTCTGGATTGATTAGGGCCGTGTTGGCAAACATATTTCTGAAGTGTCTCTTTCGTGTGGTGAACCATGCATTCAGCCAAACCATTAGTGGGTGTGTGACCAGGCGCTGAGAGGGCATGTCTTTTAGTTTTAGTTTACTTTATTGTCCTTGCACCTTGTACAACGAAATCAAACACCATCTTCAGTGCACATCATGACCATGAAAATAAACACAGACACACATCCTTCACCCTCCACACATTGAACCGGAAACCCCTGACACCGCACCAACACTGCACTATACAGCAGAATTCAACAGAGCTACTGCCCTGGGATAGAAGCTGTTTTTCAGCCTATTTGTCCTTGTTTTTATTATTCTGTACCATCTGCCAGATGGTAATAGTTTAAAAAAAGGGTGCCCAGGATGAGATGGATCTTGTCGTGAGATGGATGTCGTACCCCATTTTGTGCTAAGAATCCCTCGAACTGTGTGGCTGTGAATTGAGGCCCATTGTCAGATACTAAGATATCCGGAAGGCCGTGTGTAGCAAATAGTTTCCTTAGGGTTCTTATTACTGCCTCTGTTGTTGTGGATTGCATGATGCTGACTTCCAGCCATTTAGAGTATGCATCCTTTACAATAAGAAATGTGTGTCCCCTGACTGGCCCCGCAAAATCAATATGTATTCTAGACCAGGGTCCCCTGGGTCATTCCCACTCATTTGGGAATGTTTTTTCCCGTGAGAGGTCGCCCGGAAGAGCCCCACTGTGCATGCATGTGTGCGCCACCACCTGACAGCTGATTGTCAGGTATCTGGCATGCATGCACAGGGGGTGGAGGGAGGTACGCAGGAGATGCGCACGCATGCACAGGGATGCACTGTGTGAGGAGATTGTGCGCGCGCGTGGGCAGAGACGGCGCAAAAGGGGGAATTGCATGCGCATGTGAAGATGCAGCACACGAGGGGGAATTGCACATGTATGCACAGATGCACATGAGGGGTGGAATCGTGTGCGCATGCACAGATTTGCTGTGCGTGAGGGGGAATCGCATGCGCAGGGGTGTGGGGCCCCCAGCACGCATTGCCTTCTGGATACTGGCATGTGAGCGCATGCTGAATTATCAGCACGGGAGCTGAAAAAGGTTGGTGACTGTCATGATATGTACAGAATAACCCTTGAGTAACAAGGATATGCACATGGAAACGTTTATGAGAGTAGTTATGAATTCAGCCCCACACAGATACACTAAATTGAGTTAAAAGTTTACTCAGGGGTGGGATCCGACAGGGTTAACTACCAGTTTGGTCATTTACGAGGTTCAGTGATTTACGATGTGCTTCCCTGCAGCTGCCTGCGTGTGCCTGTAAATCGTCATCAGCATGCTGCATGCAGAGAAGCAGCCTTTCAAAAAGCCCCCTTTTCCTCCTTTTTTAACTGCAGCTGTGCATCGCACGGCAGCTGAAGTTGAAAAAAATCAGGAAATAAAGGTCAGGTAAGAGCCCGGGTGGGCAGGTGGGCAAAAACATCAGCAGACATAGAACCGGTTCTATGTCTGCTGCTCTTCAGAGCTACCGGTTCTACAGAGGTGGACAGAACCGGTAGAAACCCACCCCATGAGTTTACTTTAAGAAATAGCACAGTCCAATAAACAGTCCAGGTCATATACGTTTTACAGTCCAAAGAATATCCAATTACAAAGTCTTCTTACCGGTTGCCTTTGTCATTTACAGTAAACAAAGATATCAAAGTATAAGCACAGCATAAATACAACAGAGAACCTTAGATAGCAACACAATGTCAGAAATACAGAATGTCAGAGAGAGCAAGCCATGATCTCTAGCTCCTTATGGCAATTCACAATACAATCAACCAATTGGAATCAATACAGTGATTTTGTCTTAAAGTTACAAACATACATTGTTGGTTTATATATTGCCAACCCAATTAATTGTTGGACAGATTCCTAACAGCCACCACTGATATAGGGCCTTCTGCTTGAGCAAGGGGCTGGACTAGAAGACCTCTAAGGTCCCTTCTAACCCTAATGTTCTATGTTCTATTGTTTCAAAGTTTTGATGGTTGAGGTGTAGTCGTACCAGGTGCAAGGAAATCCATGGGAATAAAACTCTCTGCACCCCCCCCCCCCAAAATCAAAACTTTGAACATTCATGCTGAAGCCTTTGTTTTTAATTCCCCCCCCCTTTATGTTAATATTCCTTGAAATCATGCTTCATTTCTGGATCACAATGAGCCATATTTCATCAGCTATCATGATACCGGAGAGAAAATTTTCACCTCCATTTTAGCAGCGTGAGAACAATTTCATGACAAATTCAACTCTTTTTATTATGCATAGAAACTTTCCAATTTTGAAGAACATCAGTAATGCAAACCACGTGTTCCTGTTCCTGTAAAATACCAAGGCTGACTATAACTTCTCTTTGAGCAATTACCGATTATCATTAATCAGTTCATCAACTCTTCTCATGTGAAACTTTCAGTTGTTGTCACCTTCTTTGATCTTGATTGAGCAACTCAGCTTTTCAATCTTTACGTTTTCGGGCTCAGCAATGCTCAAGGCTCATCTAAGCACAGCCATCGAAACAGCCTGTCCTCGGTGGCGAATTTCAGTCGGAGAGACTCATTCAAGCAGTCAAAAATTCAATCAGCACATTGCTTAAAGCAGTGATCCCCAACCTTTTTTACGCCGCGGCCCGGTATCCCCAACCTTTTTT
>NW_020717066.1:4910-16497 GCF_900518725.1 Notechis scutatus | reverse complement strand
TATTCCAGACATTGACCACTCTGTTGCTGAAGTCGTATTTTCTGCAATCAAGTTTGGTGCAGTTTATCTTGAGTTTGTCTCTATAGTGTGCTCTTGCATTGTTTTGGTTGAAGCTGAAGTATTCATTGACAGGTAGGACATTTCAATGTATGATTTTATATACTATACTTAGATCAGACCAAAGGTGGCATAATTCTAGGTTTTCTTGGTCTAGAATTTCAAGTCTGGTGGCATAAGGTATTCTGCAATGAGTAGAGAGTCATATTTGTTCTGTCTCCTCAGCCACACAACCCTACCTTAGAAAATTTTTTAGACCTGTGCGTAGGTGCACATTACAACCAGACATACATTCCAGTAAAGGATGTGTCATCCAGATTCTACAAGGAGTAGGACAACCTAGGTATTGCTGTCATAACAGAATGGAGCACCGACTTTTGCTGGAAGTCTATCCTGTTGCAGAATGAGCTAAGACTGATAGTTGATTATTAAGAGACCAGCCCCTAGGATGCTAAGGAGTAAAAAGTTCTCCCTGATTCTTGATAGTCTTACACCTGCCATATGTAACTATCTTCTAGGGAAATTTGTTTGACTTCTCAGATAAGAGTATAGTTGTAAATCCCCAAAATGCACCTGGACTTTCTTGTTTTTTGCCTTGAAAACATCTATGGAGATTCTCACTCATCCAGTTGTCTGAAGGCAGCTTAGACTATGTTTTTTTTCCTTGAGGAAGAAGACATTTCACTTCTCATCCAAGAAGCTTCATCAGGTTTGAAGAACTCCAGAACTGTGTTGTGCATTGTACAGTAAAATACCCCCATAAACTGGATTCATCAGTACATTGGGTCTCTACCCTATCATAGACATACATTCACAGAGGTAGGCGAACTCTCAAGAGTGAAATGCACCGATTAGCCTTTTAATCTACCTGGTTGAGCCAATTGTGCAAATTTTCCTTCACATTACTCATCTAATAAGTTGTACCGGCCATCCACCAGCCATACAGAGACCTCGAAAGTAGTCTGGCCATGCCAAATTGGAGGAGTGAAGGTGCAAAAGGAATGAAATACGGGAAACAGAGTAAGAGGTGCTGACATTTAAAGAGTAAAACCCGTGATTCAAAGGTTTTCTATGCAGCAGTTTGCGCAGCCCAAAACAATTGTCGTCTTTTGTGTAAAGGTCACACTCCCTCCCACTTGGATGCCATTCAGCCCCCTCACCCCACCACAGATTTGTCAACTCAGCTCTTTTGGCACAATGCTCCAGGCACTGCGTCACAGAGAGTGAATTTGCTAGGAGAAGGCATATCCACTATCTGTGAAATCAAACCTATTTGGCAATGTGCTCAGTGAATCATCTTCTTCTTCTTCTTCTTCTTCTTCTTCTTCTTCTTCTTCTTCTTCTTCTTCTTCTTCTTCTTCTTCTTCTTCTTCTTCTTCTTCTTCTTCTTCTTCTTCTTCTTCTTCTTCTTCTTCCTCCTCCTCCTCCTCCTTCCCCCTTTCCTCCTCTTCCTCCCTCCTCTTTTCCCCTCAATTTCTCCTCCTCCTTGTCATCCTTATTCTCCTCCTCCTCCTCTTCCACCCTCCTCTTTTTCCCTCCATTCTTCCTCCTCCTCCTCCTTGTCCTTATTCTCCTCCTCCTCCTCTTCCTCCCTCCTTTTCTTCCCTCCATTCCTCCTCCTCTTCCTCCCTCTCCTCCCCTTCCTCCCTCCCCTGATTGCTCTTCATTGTGGACCTGTTGACTTAAAACAGCCCTATGCAGCTTTGCTCTGTCTAGATGTTCTGGGACAATTCTCAGAATTCCTCAAAGGTGATATGGTGAATATTTTTGGAAGACACCACAGAAATCCGAGCTCTCCAAACTCTCTCCAAATTCCAAACTCTTATCCAGTAAAGACTAGATTTTCCTTCCTCCCACAGGTTCTGCCATTGCCACAAGATGGCAATATTTCCATATACAATTTGTCAGAACAATTTGTTAGAACATTTGCTGAAATTAAACGGGAGGGGGACGGACGGACGGACGGGGGACGATGGCCAAGGACAGAAATAAACAATTAATGCTGTTCCGTCTCGTTCTTCTGCCATCTAGTATTTGTCCAGATCTTCACAGCCAAGATATGATAGTCTTCTCCTAGAGAGGAAATAACAGGAAACAGAAATATTTCTGAAGAAAGTTTGATGAAATTTTGCATTGACAATGCAGAGGTTAAGCATCAGTTTGCATGCATAAGGACCACAGTTTCCACATCTGGACTCCCAAAATCCAAACAACCTCTGGATGGTAGGCAAGAAATTCTATTTAATGGAAGATTTGGTTTCCCGGTGTCCTTCTCTCCTCTTCTGCTCCAGCGCCTTCCCTCTTGTGAGATACAGAATTGAGAGTGGCTTGTCTACAATCACAAGGGAGTCTACACAAGCGCCAATCAGGATCGGACGCCAGGCCGTGAGCAGAGTTTGCAATACTGCACTTCAATCACTGTGCCACCAGGGCTCAATGATGCCAGCATGATGCCCAACCCACTGCAAGAAACCCAGATGCCTACCTTCAGATCTAAAGTACCATCACAGCCTCAACAAGGGCACACATGAGGTGAGAGGCCTCTTTACCTGCTGTTTCTGTTCCAGTGTTTCTCAACTTCTGGAATTTTTTAAGATATATGGACTTCCAGAATTTCCAGCCAGGCTTTCTCTAATGTGATCTATGTCAGCAATGCCCCTTTACCAGGATGATAACAATTCTCCAGAAAGGTTTATTTATAAATTGCCCTTAATACTTTAGAGGGCCAGGAGGATACCACCCCAAACAATCAGGCAGGTCCTAGCACCAAGAAGGTTCATGTTTTAGAACTTGATGTCAGGATTCCAGCAATCGCCCTAATTGAATCATGATTCTCAAGCCAAACTTCAAAAAACTTCAAAGGATTTATTAGAGGCGACATACTAGCACTGCCCCTGTATGAAGCCAACTCTGGCATACGTAATTTACCGTCCCCTGTGACTCTGTTTCCCCTCTCCTCTCTGGGTGTCTCATAAACCAGATTCTCCAATTGAGCACGTTCATGGGCTGGGTGTCATCATTCACATTCTCCAATTAAATATATATGCGGGCAAAAGCTCTGGTAGTTTAATTACAACCTTTTAAAGATAAGAGTTGGAATGTTATTTTTATTTATTTGATTTATTTGATTTGTCAATCGCTTACGAGGTAATAGATATAAGTATAAACATCAGTAAGAATACAGGAAATAGATACAAAAAAATGGGGACAATAGGACAGGGACGGTAGGCACGATGGTGCATTTATGCACGATGATGATGATGATGTACTTTTGCTTACAAACTGCTGCACTGCTCTTCCAGATTTCCTTCCCCCCCCTTTTATGGCAACTACTACAACAGGCATAGGAATGTTTCATGAGTTGACACTTGACCAGGGGTGGGATTCAATTTTTTTAACAACCGGTTCTGTGGGCGTGGCTTATTTGGTGGGCATGGCTTGGTGGTCATGTGACTGGGTGGACATGGCTTGGTGGTCATGTTATTGGCTGGGTGTGGGCAACTCAATATCACTCACATCGAGGCATGCATCTCCTCGCCTGGCCTCTCATGACTGTGGGGATGCTGCAAGAGTCGTAAGTGTGAAAAAGGGTCATAAGTCACTTTTTTCATTGCCATTGTAACTTTGAATGGTCATTCCACACAAGCAAAGTACCAGCAAAGGAGGGGGAAAAAACTCCAGAGAAGTTCCTGAGACAGGAAGTCTAGTCCTGCCAAGAATGTAATAAGGGTTAACGGAGAGGCAGTTTCTGTAAGCAACACCAGAATGTTTCCTTCCTGCCTTCCTTACAGGATTAGCCCTGTAATTTCTTCTAACAACCAGTTCTCCTAACTGCTTAGAATGTTAACAACTGGTCCTAGTGAATAGGTGCAAACTGGTAGAATCCCACCCCTGCACTTGACTCATAAGGAAGCTGGAGAAAAAATTGTCAGTTTTATACTGGGTTTCCCACATGTGGCATTCATGCCTCAGTTCTGCAGAAATCAATATTTGTACTTCAATTCATTGGAGAGGAAGGGATTACAAGAGAGTAAGCAAGCACACACTGGGAAACAAACACGGAAAAGAATGTGTTTATGCTGACTATTCGCTTAATGTGCTCAAGACTCCTCAGGAACAAAAATATATTGACTTTGTTTTTAACTGCGCCCAATAGTCTTGTCTGATTTAAGTGATTAAGAAATTGTGGCTGTAAATAGACATCCTGTATGACAAGGGAGATACTGCTAAGGCACCGGAATGTCAACAACAGGCAATAAATAAATAAATTGTTCTAACCAACAGGGTTACTGAAACTACGTGAGGTGTGACATACAGACAGGAGGTTATACAACTTGCCTCGTGGTGTAACCGGAACAATCTGGAACTGAACACGCTCAAAACCATAGAAATGGTGGTAGACTTTAGAAGAAACCCTCCCATACTACCACCTCTTACAATACTAGACAAGACCGTATCAACAGTAGAGACCTTCAAATTTCTAGGTTCTACTATATCACATGACCTAAAATGGACACCTAACATCAAAAACGTCATCAAAAAAGCACAACAAAGAATGTTCTTTCTGCACCAACTCAGGAAGCTCAAACTGCCCAAGGAGCTGCTGATCCAGTTCTACAGAGGAATTACTGAGTCTGTCATCTGTACCTCTGCAACTGTCTGGTTTGGTTCTGCAACCCAACAGGACAGACTCTAGAGGATAATTAGGACTGCAGAAAAAACAATTACTACCAACCTGCCTTCCATCGAGGACCTGTATACTGCACGAGTCACAAAGAGGGCTGTGAAAATATCTGCAGACCCCTCACATCCCGGACATAAACTGTTTCAACTCCTTCCCTCAAAACGATGCTATAGAGCACTGCACACCAGAACAACTAGACACAAGAACAGTTTTTCCCCGAAAGCCATCACTCTGCTAAACAAATAGTTCCCTCAACACTGTTCAACCATTTACAAAGTGTACACTACTATTAATGTTAATCTTCTCATCACTCCTTATCACCCATCCCCTCCCACTTGTGACTGTAGGACTGTGACTTTGTTGCTTGTATCCTTACGATTTATATTGACTGTTTCCTAGTATGATTTTATTGTTGATTGTACCCTATGACTATCATTAAGTGTTGTAACGTTATGATTCTTGATTCTTGACGAATGTATCTTTTCTTTACGTATACTGAGAGTATTTACACCAAGACAAATTCCTTGCATGTCCAATCACACTTGGCCAATAAAGTATTCTATTCTATTCTATTCTATTCTATTCTATTCTATTCTATTCTATTCTATTCTATTCTATTCATTCTCCACACA
This sequence comes from Notechis scutatus, assembly GCF_900518725.1. The sequence goes on along the minus strand of NW_020717066.1, from coordinate 11,124 downwards.
CTTCAGTGAAAAAGAATTTGGCTTGTCAAACTTCCCACCTTCCATTACAGGTACTCACAGGTTATCCCAACCTTCTTTAATTCATTTAGTTATTTCTGACACTTTTCTCTCACTTTCTGGTAAATCACTCAACCAGCCTTGGCTTCTGACACTCCCAGTTTAGGGCCGGGGAATGTGAAGAGCTGCAATCTCAGGCCATATTCAGGGAATACCTGATGTTGTGTGTGCATCATTTTGCTTTTTTTTTTTTACTCTAGCCTGCAGACACGGCTGAAAGAAAGTAAACTGGAGTGAAAATTGTATGTGTGAAACCAATATTCCTCTAAGGCACTTCGCATATCGTATTTCAACGTATAGTGATCACAGAAAAAAAAAACTAACTTCTTGGGATTCAAATATGGTAATAAAATCAGGTAGTTGGCCCTGCTTGAACTAAACTGAGCATAGCTAAAAGGAGAAGTGAGACTAGTGAACAAGTATAAGCAGGAGAAAAGATTCATATTGTACCAATTGGTATCAATGTAAAATCCATTCATCCATTCAACTCTTGCTCTTATTATTAAGTCTAGACCACAAATAATCATCTTGACTTCTTTTCTCCCTTTTCAGTGCTGTCTGTTGAGGTAATTCCCCGTTAGGAGAATGAGCGCATACAGGGAGACGTATTTGAGAGAAGTGTTTGAATAATACACACACAGCACACAGATTCACTGTACAGTAAATGTAGGTTTTTACTTCCAGAAAGTTTAAGCAAAGTTCAAGATAAGCAGTCCAAAAGTCATTCACAGGTAAATCCGTCAGTTTTTCAATCCAGGGATAATCCAAATATCAACGTCCAGTGTCAAAAAACAGTTCAGTAACAAACTTACATCAAATCCAGGAATATCAGTCAATTAGGAAAAATGGAGGAACGGCAATACTTTCCAACAGAAGGAAACAGAGATACACTCACACTCTCTTCTGAGACTAAGGCCTAAGATAAACCAGGTTTCTGGCTTCATCTTATGGCCATTTGAGAAACCACACCCAATTGCAGTTTTTAGCATGCTCTTAAAGAGACAGTTTTAAAATGTTTATCCTGGTTTATATATCTCTAACCCAAATAGCTGTTAGGTGACTCATATTCCTAACACAGTCTCTGCCCTGAAAGAGGTCTAGAAAATTATTCTAGAAGATTCAGAAGCAAATAGAACTAAACAGTTCATTATGAGCTATAAGTACCCCTCATGTTGTTTCAGTTTTGTGTAGCTGGTTGAGATCTTCAGGGTAGAAGTGTACCACGTATTTACAGATTTATGGAAAGTTGGTTTGCATGCAGAAAACATCTACAATAGAACAACTTCAGTATATATTTTTTAATATGTGATAAACTAAAGCCAAGGCATAATTTTTCTAATCATAGAGAGATCTTTGAACAAAGAAGCCATGCTAAATATTGACTAAATATATGAATGCAGGAAATTTTCAGGGCACAAAATGATTTACTGAGATCCAGGAACTAGAATATTTAAATATTTATGTAAGTCACAGAATGAGCCAAACCCTTATTGCAAAGAGAACATCAGATCCTTGAGGAGGTTTTCCTCATTGCATACATCCTGTCAATCCTGTTTTAGTAGCCCTTGAAAGCAATTTGCATACATCCAGATTGTGAAAATGCCCACAATTTTGCCAACAGGGAAAATACCCTGCTTCCCCATGGTGGTGAGTTGGGTAAATGTAACTGGTAAAAAAAAAAAAGGACCCTTGAATAAACTGGTTCAGGAAAGGGAAAAGCTGACACACAACCCAGGGTTTCACAACTGGTCATGGCTGCCACCAGCTTATTGAGCAGGTGTCGCCATTCCAGGAGAACCCACAGATTATGCATTGGGTCCATCTGGGGCAGTTCAACCCCATCCAAGACCAAAGACTGGTACCAGTCCATCTTGAGAATTTTGGCCTATATAGACATATGTTCTTGCGCAAGGCATGGCTGCCTGCAATTTGGCAGATCGAATCTCACCAGGCTTAAGGTGGACTCAGCCTTCCATCTTTCTGAGGTGGGTAAAATGAGGACCCAGATGGTTGGGGGCAAGAGGCTGACTCTGTAAACCACTTAGAGAGGGCTGCGAAGCACTGTGAAGCGGTATATAAGTGCTTTTACTATTTTAGTACTGGTATTTACTCTCAATAACATCAGGATTAACAGATTAACAATGTTGGAAGGGACCTTGTAGGTCTTCTAGTCCAACCCCCCATACAAGCAGGAGACCCTACGCCATTTCTGACTGATGGCGGTCCAGTCTTCTGAGGCTTTCTTAAAGGGGAAGGGTTGTTTTAAGATTTTTACACTGCTGTTGGGAGGAAATACTTCCCTGGACAATCAGCACTTTGAAGAAATAATTGAATAATGAAGCAAAACTTTTAGTGACAGGGAACCAAGATGAGTGACATTCAACAAGACTGGTTAGAAAGATTGACATTCAAACATGAGTTTACATACCCTTTCTGAGTTTTGGTCTAAAACTGGTTTTTGGTGAAGGTTAATTCTGTGCTTGGTGATGTATAATCCTGCGGTTATTGATGGGATAATTTTCCCTATTCAGCTTCAACAGGCAACAGCTGCTGTTGTGTTTTAATTATTTCTATTGTGTTTGAATTTTTTCCTGCCTCATGGTTTCTTTTTCTATCTGGGGAGGGAGTCTTCCTTCGCTGCTTTAGTGGTACCTGGCACTGTCCTTTTGGGGTGTACTTCCAAGAGGCAGGATGCAAGCTTGGCATTGATTTTTTTTACTGCCTTTCTGGGGGGCATGTGACCTTTCCTTAAATCTGGATGATTTCCTTAGGAGTTCCTTAGGAATTAGTGAGGTGAGTGAGACCAGCTGGTATCTTTAAGTGGTACAAATGGAGCTAAGGATTGCTTTTCCTGGGTGTGCTCTTTCTGGAGAGTTTAAATGACCTCTCTGCTAAAGGGTTTCACTTTATGAGCAAAAGTTGGCTGCTTGATAGTTATCACTGCATTTTATCTATTTTAATTCCTCAAGGTGCTCTGGCACCCTGCCTGATTTGTAACTCTGGCTTGCAGGTATTTTTAATCTAATGATTGGTATTTAGGGAAGCTTTTTGCAAGCAAAGAAGCTTTTTGTATTTTTGTACAGGTAATCCTTGACTTACAACAGTTCATTTAATGACCATTCAAAGTTACAATGGCACTGAAAAAAGTGACATGACCATTTTTCACATTTATAACCGTTGCAGCATCCCCACCGTCATGAGAGGCCAGGTGAGGAGAAGCGCCCCTTGACATGAGTGATGTCTAGTTGGCCATGCCCACCCAGGCACATGACCCCGTCAGAAAATTCCTCCTTATTTCCAGGTTGAATCTTTCCTTTCAGTCCCTCCCCCCCCCCCCAAAGATAGCGCCTATGGATGCCTATATCATCTAGAACAAGGGTCTCCAACGTTGGCCACTTTAAGTCTTCTGGACTTCAACTCCCAGAATTCCTCATCCAGTCATCTTAGCTCAGGAATTCTGGGAGTTGAAGTCCACAAGTCTTAAACTTGCCAAGTGTGAAGATCCTTGATGTAGAATAATAGGGTTGGAAGGAATAACAGAATAATTGAGGGTCAAAAAAGACCCTGGAGGTCTTCCTTCTTTCCTTCTGTATTTTTCTGCATCATCGCTCTGCACTTTTTATGGGATGGGAGAGAATCCATGAGATTCTCCATCCGGTTCATTTTTAGAACCAAGAAATAACAAAAAAAGAAAGAAGTGGCTATAATATGTGGTTATTTATTTTTAAAGATTAGGGTTTTTTCCTCAGACGAGAATATGGAACTTTTTTTACATTTTTAAATATTTTATTGTAAGACAGAGTATAAAATACAAGGAATACATTGAGAACTTTTAACACTTTCAGATCTAAAATTAGGATCAAATCAGGAATTAACAAAACAGCCAGACGAGACAAGGGGATTATTAATTCAACTCATAAGAATACAGTAACAATGAACAAGAATGTTTAACTAATCCAAAGCAGCATATTTATGGTAAAACAGAATCTTCTATGTGTAAATATTACGTTAAAAGGAACTCTAATTTCAGATATCCGATATATTAAATTATAATCTAAAAAAAACAAAAAACAAACCCCAAGCAAATACATTTCCTCTTAAAATGTCTCAGCAGCAACCAGCGGCCATATGTGTGAAGCATGTTTATCAAAGCCAGGGACGTCCCGGTTGGGAGGGAGGTCTGGGGCTCAAAACTTCAAGAGGAATGGCCGTGGCCAAATGAACAAGGACCCTCAGTTTCAAGGGGGGGGTTGCTTCCCGGGCTTTGGCCAACAGGGCGCAGGGAAGCCATAGGGCAGATTGGGGGCAGACAGGTGAGTGGGGGGGGGGTTGGGCCTTTTGGGGGTTGGGTCGGGGGGGGACCAAGCCCAGGGCACTTGCTCCACAACTCTCTATCCTCAGTGAAGGACCACAGTTGTGACTGCTGGCATTGTGGTTGCTAAGCAATACGGTCATGGGACACCTGTTGGTTGATGACTCCGTCAGTCTCTTGATGGCTGAAAGTCCAACCCCAAATGGGGCCGCACGTTCCCAGCCTGTAATCGTCCAGATGGACATGCCCAAGTGGACGTCCTCCAAGGACAGCCAAAGCTGGGGTAACCGTAACGGAGGGAGGTGTCCATTTCTTTCTCCCGCTCCTCAAAGACCTTGACCCTCCCCAGCGAGGTCCAGCAGGCGGCCTCCTCCCTGTCCTTCTGAGCCTCTCGCTTCATCTTCTCCCGAAGGGGGCGCTGCTCATCCGTGATGGGTTGCGAGACCTCCAGGTCGGGGGGCGGCATCCTCCAGGGCCTGAACGTATCCCCTTTATACGGAGGCGATGAAGATGGACCTTTAAGCCCTGGGGCTTTGGCTGGGGGCGCAAGGTTGCTGGAGTGCCCACCGTTTGGCCCTAAGCCAGCGGGCTTCCACCCCAGGCTGGTGCTACTCCCAGCAGCTGCAGCCTGGCTTCTCCAGTCCCTGCTGCGTGGAAGTCCAGAGTCCCAGGACTTTGGGGCAGGCAAGATCGTGGCCGGGGGCACCGGCTTCCCCAGGGGCCTCGGGGGCTGAGTAGGCACAGGGATTAAGGACCGTTTTGGCCAAGGCTGTGATTGTGGCTTAGGCAGGTGATGGGAGGAAGGTTTGGACAGGGGCGGGGAAGGTGAGGCTGCTGGGGGCTTGTATTGGGGAGGCAGTTGGGTGGCAGGTAGGAAGTGCAGTGGCGGCTTGGGTGCAGCGGTCAGAGGTTGAACGGAAGGTGGATTGTATGGTGGTTTAGGCAAAAGGTTCTCCGGGATAAGATTGTCTGGAACAGGCTTGTAAGGCGGAACGGGAAGGACAGGGTTCTTGCTCGGCAGAGTCGAAACGGTCTGCTTGCCCAGCGCGTGAAACACTTGTACAGACTCCATCAGTTTGAAAGCCAGGTTGGTCTTTGGGATGGGCTGTGGGGCTCCTTCCGCTTCTCTTTTGGGGCAGCACTTCCGGCTCTTTGTTCCACACAGGCTCACGTTTTTCCTGGCTTCCTGTTTATCTTGGCTTTTAGGCTGACTCTTCTCCAAGGCCGAAGAGGCATGGCCCGTCTTAGAAGAAGAAGGAGAAGGAGGAGGAGAAGAACAGTCACATTCTTCCCCTTCCTGTTGCGAAAGGAGTTCAGGAGGCCCAACCTTTGGGTCTTCCTGAACGGTCAGAAGTTCAGACGGGACCTTTGCCTGGGGGAGATCTTGAGCTCCCTGCGCACAAGGGGTGGCCTTGGATTTGGAGGCATCTGCTGCCCCCTTTGCAGAGATATTTTTGCAAGGTTTGTTTCTCGGCTGCCCTTTTGCCCTGGTCTTAGGTGGCATTTGGTGCTGACTTTTCTCCTCCTCCTCCTTGGATTTTTTTGCCGGTGGCTCTTCTTCAGTCCAAGGGATTTTCCTTTTCCCTTTTCCTTTTGATGGGGCATGGAACTGACCACCATCTGGAAGGGATGAAAGAAAACATACCGTTCACGGTCAGAAAACTCAATCAGCGGCTCTGGCAGCACATGGAGCCCATCCTCTAAGCTTGCCAAGGGAGGTCCTTCATGTTCCTCTAGGAAGGAGGAGATGCATGGCCCGATAGGAACCCACCTCTCTGAAAATAGAAAGGAAGGAAGGAAGGAAGGAAGGAAGGAAGGAAGGAAGGAAGGAAGGAAGGAAGGAAG
>NW_020717065.1:266718-277009 GCF_900518725.1 Notechis scutatus | reverse complement strand
TCTTCTTCTAATCCAAATTCCCTTAATACCCATTCAGCATACAGAATGAATAAATAAGAATAGAATATATTGTTTCTTTTCAATTCTTTACCATCCTGGTGTCACTTGGTTTTGCCTTGTTCTGCTCAAAATTCAAAGTGGTGCCTTCAATTTATACTTTCATATTTTAAATTGGACCCCTTCACTTGGGACTCACATACCTTTACAGTAGCAAATCAACTTGAGTCTCATGAAGCACAGGAAACTATGCTGCATCTTCAGATCCTTGGCACATAATCTAAATTAAATTTGTGAAAATAAGTGCCACTCATTTGTCATGTATTTCAAAGTTTTTATTTTGCATTCCTCCAAGAATAGATTAATTATTTTAAATAAGACCATGCAATGGCTCGCTGCTGGGGCAGAACAGAAGAGGTTAAAACTGCCCTTAGAAGAATCAGATGGTATTATTATATATTTCTATTCAATTCAGAATACAGCTGGAAGGGACCTTTTGAGATTTTATAGTCAAGCAGGAGATCCTAAACCATTTCAGACAAATGGTTGTCCAATCTCTTCTTAAAAACTTCCAGTGTTGGAGCATTCACAACTTCTGGAGGCAAGTTGTCCCGCTAATTAATTGCTCTGTCAGGAAATTTCTCCTTAGTTCTCAGTTGCTTCTCTCCTTGATTAGTTTCCACCCATTGCTTCTTGTCCTGCCCTCAGGTGCTTTGGAGAATAGCTTGACTCCCTCTTGTTTGTGGCAGCCCCTGAGATATTGGAAGACTGCTATCATGTCTCCCCTGGTCCTTCTCTTCACTAGACTAGCCATGCCCAGTTCCTGCAACTGTTGTTCATGTGTTTTAGCCTCCAGTCCCCTAAATCAGCGGTTGCCAACCGGTGGGCCACGGCACACTGATGGGCCATGGGGAATTTTTGGTGGGCCGCAGAGAAATCTCACCCCAGAGCACCCCCCCCAAAGCAATTAATCCAGGCTGCACAGAAACACAAGGCTGCTCAGCCCACATGGCCCGGGGAACCCTCCCTGCCCACTCACTCTTTACCCAGAAAACTTGTCTGCTAAGTTGCTATTTTTCCTTTCTCCGACCATCATCTGTTGTGCTCTGCCGGGAGATTTAGATTAGCTAGGAAGCAGGAAATGGTTGGATTTCTTGCTTTCTAGCCAAGTTCAGCCGAACCTCCCTTAGGACTGAAGGTTTGCTTGCAAGCAAATTCAGTGCAGACTCACAGCAAGCAAATTTGAGAGACTGAGCTAGCTGATGGCAGATAGATAGATCACTGAATGATTCTGTGAGCAACTCAATCTGCCTGCCTGCTTTGCCTGATTTTGGGTAAAAGTTGCTCTTTTTTAAAATAAAAAAATCAATATTTACATGCATGGTGTGTTGTAAGTTAATTTTATGAGTTTGCTTGCAAGCAAATTTTGTTGCAGACTGAGCTAGCCAATGGCAGATAGATTTCTGAATGAATCTGTGATTCTGTGAGCAACTCAATCTGCCTGCCTGCTTTGCCTGATTTTGGGTAAAAGTTGCACTTTTTTAATATAAAAAATCAATATTTATATAAATATTTATAATATTTACATACAAGCCATGCCCAGCCAGTCACATGACCACCAAGCCACACCCACAAATTCAGCCATGCCCACAGAACCAGTTCGTGGTCCCTGGAATCTAAAATTATGAGTTTGGTGGTCCCTGAGGTCCAAAAGGTTGGCGACCCCTGCCCTAAATCATCTTTGTTGCTCTTCTCTGCACTCTTTCTAGAGTTTCAACATCTTTTTTACATTGTGGAAACCAAAACTGAATGCAATATTACAAATGTGGCCCAAGTGTGATTTTGATTCTACTGTATGCCTCTTTTTACTATATATGTAAAATTTAAAATAATATATATTTAAAAGTTCTAGGTGTTTCCCATGGCTTTCATAAAAATTAAAGAATGTCTAAAAATACAAAGTTTGTGGACAGCAAATTACGAACACACTTTAAATATTTTTGTCTCCTTGCATTCCTAACAATGTTTATAACTATGACCTATGATTTCCCCAAATCAAGAAAAGTATACTGCTTCCCTAAAATGCATTTAATCTCTGAATGTACACCCTTGAAATATTTGAATGTTTCAAATCAAGGCTTAGAAATGTGAAAATATTTGAGTTTGACTTCTGGTTGCTAAAAAAAAAAACAGTTCCAAACTCTTCAAAGTTTTATCTAGAACCCTTTACATTCTGCCTGTAAACTGAAAGCAGACAGAAACTGTTTACCTTAATCTTGTTTGTCATGTTGAGAGATTTTGGAATGAATGAAAGAATTTAAAGAATTCACTGTGGGATGTAAAGATTTTACAAGCAAAGTCAGTGACTTCATCAGAGATTCAGTGGCAGAGAGAAGCCCAGAATGTGCCCTGGTGGTAGTTCCTAATTCACCCAAAACCACCTCCCCAATTTTATCCACCAGTTTGCCACATTGATATTACACTCTGGCTTGTCTCGATCAGGGGTCGCCAACCTTTTGGATCTCAGGGACCACCGAACTCATACTTTTACATCCTGAGGACCACTAATATGATTTTTTTTAAAAAAAGCTAATATATTTAATATAAAATTTTTTATGTTAACTATAAATTATATATATGTATATGTGTATGTGTTGTGACTCCGAGACTTGAACCTGATCAATCAGCAGATGTGGGTTCGAGCGAGGATGAAAATCTGGCACTGAGATTCGAGCCTGCATTATTAAGTGGCTTAGAGGGGAGTCAAGTAGAGGGAGAGGAGTTGGATTTGAGAGATGAACCTGATTTATTGGAGGATTCAGAGGCCACTCTCTCCCCTGAACCTACTTCCCTAATTAAACCTCAGGTGTTAACTGTTAATCAGGAAAGTGTGTCAGAGGTTTCAAGCGGAGATGAAACTGCCGGATGCTGGCTGGATGCCAGAACTAGGAGAAGGTTGAGACATCAATCTCAATTAGAAAAGAGACATCCAGCAAAGGATTAATTAATGAGACTGACACACCCTCTCTTAGAGGATATAAGAGATCGCATGACTTTGTAATCTTTGCTGGAAACAAAGTGAGTTTTGCCTTGGAAAGTTTTGCGTCTGATTACTGCGTTGTGATTTACGAACTATACAGAATTGCCGGACAGATTCTAGGAGGATTGCCAAAGGACTGTGATAACAGAGCAATTGAATCTTCTGTCTCTGGTTTTGTAAAGTATTTGAACTATATAACTTGAAGTTTCATCTGTGGATACAGGTGGGACAGAACATGTATGTGTATGTGTATGTGTATGTGTATGTGTATGTGTATGTGTATGTGTATGGATCTTTGGTTATTCGGGTTTTCTCCCGCGTAAAATTGGATGTATCTTGGCGACGTTTCGACAAAGTCTCATTTGTCATCTTCAGGCTTGTGTCTTCAGCTTTGTGCTTCTCGGAGTAATGTGAGCTTGCAGCTGCTTCTTCCTTTTAACTGCTAGTGAGGGTGTGACTTGATTGGGTGGGGGCTTGGTTGTGTTCTGATTGGGTGGGGGTGTGTTCTCATTGGTTGGGGGTTTGGCTGTGTTCTGATTGGCTGGGGGTGTGTTCTGTTCAGGTGGGGGCTTGGTTGTGCTCAGGTTAGTCTTAGTTGCTGGGGGATTTGAGCTGGTGAGCTGTGATCCTGTTGTTTGGTTTCGCGTTCGTGGCCATGCCACATCTTCATGGTGGGCGTCCGTTCGCTTCATGTATGGGTCGGAGGGGTTTGAAGTGGGTAGTGATACAGCTGTGGTATGGCTTCTGGTCCGTGTCTCATCATCTGTGTGGGTGTGAGTCTGCTTTCTACGTGGAAGTGTGGTGGTAGCATCTTGTGTTGCCCTCATGGGTGTGGGTCTGGTGTCATTCTTCATGTTAGGTACTTGTTTGTTAATGAGGGCAGGTTTCCAAATGGCTGGTAGCCAAGCCCCCACCCAATTAATGATGATCAATGAACGCCCTGAGTTGCTTGCTTCTCCTCTACTGCCTCCTCCTCCTCCAGCACCACCTCCTTCTCCGGGCAGGGCGATTCTTAACTAACCAAGCATGCTAAGGCAACTCAGGGTGCTACTGCTGCAGTGGCTTTGCCTGTATCTCCAAGGATTAGATGTTGGGAGAGGCAGCAAGGGCTGGAAGAGCTGAGAGCTGCACACAGCTCCATCTCCCTTTCCTTGCCTGCCTGCACATGGGCGGGGAGGGGGAAGGAAAGAGAGCTGGGAGCAATTCAAAGATAGAGAACTAATGGGGAAGAGCTGACAGTGGGTACTGAGGGTGGGGAATGTTGTTGCTGCCACTGCCGTGTGTGGGAGATGGTTGGCACATGCATCTCAGGGACCTGACTCCAGGGTCCCTTGGAGAGCCAGGAGGCACGAGTACTGCGTGGCCCAGATTAATTGCTTTTGGGGGCCATTTCTTCTGCGGCCCACCAAAATTTTTCCACGGCCCACCGGTTACCAACCGCTGGTCTAGATTACTGACATATAAAATTGTGGCCAAGTTCTTTCCTTCACCAGAGAGGAAACTCAGAATAACGTCATCGCAAATGATCTTCAGGATCATGCTCTTCTGGAGACATTGGAGCTCCTCTGTGAATTTGGTCTTGGCGAGAGAAAAACAGGCACGGATTTCTTTGCTCTGAATTCCAAGAAGCTTTAGATCATTCTGCACATGCTGGAGATTTTCTGCAGAGAGGATCTTTTCCATTAGGCCTTCTCAATACTGTAGGTAAATCTCCTGTACTGGCAAACGTTTTGAGAATTGGGTTTGCCCACAAGCATTCAAAACAGCAACTTGGCAGTTCTCTGTCCAATAAGTCAGCAACAAAATTTTCCCATCAGACTGATCTTGAGCCTCCTCACCATTCTGTAAAGAGTTTGGTGTTTGAAACATTTTTTCAGCAATCTAAAAGCAGCAAGATTTCTGCTCCTTGGTTAATGAATTCTTTGAGCTGGGTTTATTTTTTTGGGGGGGGGGGGGGGAATAAGATATATTGGTTTTTTTAACCACAAACTGCCAAAGTAGAGGTAAGATTTCAATGTACTGGTACTTTTAGAGGTTGAATTCCTGGAAGCCAAAATCTGGGGGAGAGAAATTGAATGGATAAAAGCTATTGCAGATTATCTAGCCCATTGGTTTAGGACTGTGGAAAGTTTTGCTGTGGTTCATTCATCTGTGTCTGCAGAAGGGGAAAAAATGACACAACAAGTTCATAATTCAAACTGTGTGTCTTAAGAGTTCTTGGGTCAGAATCAGACACCAGGATGAAAGTGAGAAAGGCAGGGGGTTGCATCATGACATTTTGCTGCACATGTAGTCATTATTATCTAATAGAAATATAGAATATTTTATTGGCCAAGTGTGATTGGAAACACAAGGAATTTGTCTTGGTGCAAATGCTCTCAGTGTACATAAAAGAAAAGATACATTCATCAAGAGTCAAGAATCATAAGGTACAACACTTAATTATACTCATAGGTTACAAATAAGCAATCAAATCATACTAGGAAACAATCAATACAAGTTGTAAGGATACAAGCGACAAAATTACAGCCATAGTCACAAGTGGGAGGGGATGGGTGATAAGGAGTGATGAGAAGATTAACAGTAATAGCAGTATACACTTTGTAAATAGTTGAACAGGGTTGAAGGAATTATTTGTTTAGCAGAGTGATGGCTTTTGGGGAAGAACTGTCCTTGTGTCTAGTTGTTCTGGTGTGCAGTGCTCTATAGCGTCATTTTGAGGGAAGGAGTTGAAACAGTTTATGTCCAGGATGTGAGGGGTCTTTAAATATTTTCATAGCCCTATTTTTGACTTGTGCAGTATACAGGTCCTCGATTAAAGGCAGGTTGGTAGTAATTGTTTTTTCTGCAGTCCTAATTATTCTCTGAAGTCTGTGTCCGTCCTGTTGGGTTGCAGAACCAAACCAGACAGTTATAGAGGTGCACAATTGTGGTTTATAGCAAATGAGATGAGAATCTATGTTTATTTTGAGTGAACCACATTTGGTTTTAAAGGCTTAGACTACAACCATCTATAGAAACAAAGAAGAACCATGCTCTCTTGGAGACTTTAGTTCATATTGGGAAACTTCCACCAGACTGGAAGGATAGGTCAAACAAGGACCTAGCTTGGAGTCCTTGCACAGCTGCAACAGGCACAAGCATGACCTTCCCCAAGATCCATGAAACATTATCTGATTATTCCCAGAAGGCAAGCAGTGTGGGGAGATTCTCATAACATAGATGGAAAACAACAAAGTTGCTAATAATGGATGGTTCTGGTTACTTGTGCCTGGCAGTTTGGGGTTTGATTCCCCCTCCTGTAAACCCTGGATCTGTAAATCCTCTTTTGAATACAGATGAACTCACTTAATGACTATATAGAATTGAAAAACCATTGAAATGGTCTTCCCTTTAGAAGCTGCTTCATGAAGTAACAAAGCCCTTGGTTTTTAGAAATCCTTGTTTTTATACATTAAGTTTATGGAGGCTGGCTTATGTTAAAATTGACCTGGTAGAGGAATACCCAATTCTAAAATAAATAAAAATAGTTATATCTGTATTACAGAGAGCTGTTTCATTAAAATCAAAAGGATTGTTTTTCTTTTCCCACTGACACTTACACCATATTGTCAATAAATATCAAGTGTGTTCCTTGAGAGAATATTACGCTATTTGGAAATTGCTTCTGGATTTTGTACATGTAAAGAAAAAAAAATGAAACTTTGATTTTGTTTTTGCTAATTAGATAGGTTTATTGTTATAGAAATGGCTAATACATACAGTTTTGTAAAAGTAAAAAGTTGAGGTTGTAATGTTGTTATCTTCTACTGCGCTAAAGAGTGTTGGAAGTTGATACCTTTTTCTTTCTTTTTCCCTCTTTACACCATAATATTTTTCCCTACCCTTCTAGTTTTCTATTATCTCAATGAAACCATCAAAATAGTATTGGAAATACTATTACATGTCCTTGGTGTTGATTCCTTCTCAAAATAATCTCAATGACAATTATGAAATGATACTATAATTTCTAATAGGGAACAAGCAAGATCAATGGTGGAAGTTGCCATTATTTTAATTAACATTTCAATTAAATAATGAGCATACATAACATCCATTAAAATATGTCTTATGCAAAAAAAGTAAAACATGTAATATAATATAACTCACAATCTACAAAATATGTGACTACAGCTTTTTTTCAATAAAACATTATCAAAAATTGTAATGTTACCGACAGTAGTGAAAATAATTATGGTAAAATCTTAAGAATGCAAAAGCAACATTTTGCAAATGATGTTATGTTGAGGTACAAGAATCTTAAATTGGTAAAAGCATGAAGACTCTTTCTTTTTATAAGAAGAATCTGGTATGCAAATTATCATTTCACAATGTAATAGGGCATTTCTTAAATAATTATGTGTGTGATAATATACATTTAAAATCAAAGAAATGCACAAAAAGTATTACAGGGTCCCAGACTTACACCTGGAAGATAGAAAGTTGTTCAGAACAGGACAGGTATGGTGTCAAAGTCTGGATGCTCCCAAAACACCTTTGATGGAATCTAGTCCTTTTCTTGTTGAAAATCCATATTATACTTTCCCACTATTTTGAGGCAGGAAATAAACAAAAGCTGCAATGTTATCCCTCAAATAATTCTAACAAGTTTGAAAACAATAAAAAGAAGTCAATTCCCAGCTATGTTCATATATGTAAGATGGCATATACACTTGTGCCACACTTCCCTTCCCCTCATATTAAGTATGGGAAATAGACATCAAAAGATTCCTTGCCCCAAACTGGACAATAGGAGCTAACAAAATCATTTCTTACTAGTTTTACAATGGATGTACTATTTAGCATCATTTGCATGGGCATTACAGAAAGCTTTACAAATCTGATACAAGCTTTCAAGTAGCTGTGTGAGATGCCAAGAATTATGGCCTTTCTCCTAGTTCAGAGATTGCCACTCATTTCTTAGAAACAATGGATGGAAGAAGAAGCTAAGGAGAAAAGCAACCTAGAACTCAGGAAAATTTATTAACAGTGAGAACAATTAATAGATAGAACAGCTTGCCTTCAGAAGTTGTGGATGTTCCATCATTGGAGGCTTTGAAGAGGAGACTGGACAGCCACTTCTCTCAAATTATATAGGATCCCCTGCTTGAGCAGGGGTTGGACTAGATGATCTCCAAGGTCCCTTCCAACTCTGTTTTTCTGTAGATCTGTAGTCGTCAACTCATCATTGAAAAGTTATCAACATAGCTACTTCTGTTAGAAGAAACAGCCACTGTGGTGCCTGCAGAGTTCAATTCCTCCTACTTAATTCTTCAATTTGCTTTTAAAACAAAAAACAAAAAAAAAACAACCCAAGTATTTAAGAGCAAACGGGAACATCCTTTTTCTGATAGCAGGTACAAATAATATTGCAGAAAGTTAAAGGATTTTCAGAAAATGGCTAACACAAAAGAACCATCCTCTTGTTAATTTGAACTAGAAACACAGAAATACTGGTCACAGCTGTTTGTATTTACTGCACAGTGATAGAAATTGGTAAACACATTGTAAGAAAGATCCAATATGAGAAAAAAATTTAGAATTGCTTCTAAAAAATGTGACCAACCAATCAGAAAGAAACCTGAGGGACCTGTACAACTTGGTATACCAATGTGCCATTTCCATATTGTACTTCGGTATTTTCTTGATGTCATCATAAAGAACCGTGGCCAAGTTCTTTCCTTTACCAAAGGTCAGAATAACTTCACAGCAAATTATTTTCAGTTTCATATTCTCCTGCACCCAGTTTGGCTCTTCCATAAATTGGGCTCTAGCCAGCGAGAAGCAATCACACACTTTCTTGTTTTGAATTCCAAGGAATTTTAATTTATTCTGCACACTTTGGAGATTCTCTAAGCTTAGAGGTTCTACCTCATCACCCCTCCAGTTGAGGTATATATGTTTTGTTTCTATTATTCCCTCCCATAATTCATTCCCATCTCCATCCAGAATGAGTGCGTTGCACTTTCTTCCCATATATTTTAACTTCAGTTTGCTTTTGTCACACCAACGTTCTTCCTCATTGCCTTCTTGTAAGATGCTCTGATCTTCAAGGAAATGTTTCAGAATGTTGAAAAAAACTTGTTTGTCTTTTTTAGATGGAATGGTTAGATTGCAGGAATGGTAGGAATCATCAGATCCTGAAGAAGCATTGTCATCTTCTTCTAATTGATTTAGATTGGAAAGAGAATCTGGGTCTTTTGAAATTAGTGGAATGTTAACTTCATGTTCATTTGAAATGAACTTCAGATTGTCATCAATCCAAGGATTCTTTATACATTCAAAAGATGAGTAACCCATGATCCTTGTTGTGGGCGATTCCTTTAGCACCATGTTACATGTGGTTCTGCAGCTCTTCTCTCCTCCCGTCACAGTCTTTTTAAGCAGTTTTACACAGCCAGTTTCCAAGACCTGAAAATTATTACAAATTAGTACAAATTATTGCTATATGAAATAAAATAGTTTCAGGATTCACATAGGAATATTAGAATGTGCTGAAATGGACAAACTCACTCTAGAGCTAGAAGGCAAAGAAGAGTCAGAGTACTATGCGCAGTGGTGGGATTCAGTCAGTTGGCAACCACTTCGGGAGAACCGGTTGTTAACTATGTTGTTAACTCTGTTACGACTTCAGCAACAGACTAATCAATGTCTGGAATACTCTACCTGACTCTGTGGTTTCTTCCCCAAACCCCAAAAACTTTAACCTTAGACTGTCTACTATTGATCTCACCCCTTTCCTAAGAGGTCTGTAGGGGGCGTGCATAAGCGCACCAACATGCCTACTGTCCCTGTCCTATTGTTCCTTTTATTTTTCTTATATGTATCCATGTATTCATAACTATGTTTTTACTTATACTTATTACCTTGTAAGCAATTGACAAACCAAATAAAATAAAATAAAACAAAAAAACTATCTGAGCAGTTTAGTGAACTGGTTGTTGGACGAAATCATTAGGGTAGAGAACCGGTTGTTAAATTATTTGAATCGCACCACTGACTATGCGGTCTGGGATAATTGGTTTGAATGGTTGAATAGTAGGAATAAGAATAGTAGAGATAAGAAAAATGTATATAAATGAATATAAATATATGGAGATCTGTACATGTAACAACAATGCCGCAGTGTTGTTAAAGATGAGAATGAGATATGTAAACGTGAAAAAGCATAATAATAATAATAATAATAATAATAATAATAATAATAATAATAAT
>NW_020717065.1:247284-265084 GCF_900518725.1 Notechis scutatus | reverse complement strand
CTATTCCACTCCATTCTATTCCACTCCATTCTATTCCATTCCATTCCATTCCATTTCTATTCCTTTCTGTTCCATTCCATTCTATTACTATTCCTTTCTATTCCATTCTATTCCATTCCATTCCATTCCATTCCATTCTATTCCTATTCCTTTCTATTCCATTCTATTCTATTCCATTCCATTCCATTCCATTCCATTCCTATTCCTATTCCTTTCTATTCCATTCCATTCCCATTCCCATTCCCATTCCCATTCCCATTCCATTCCGATTCCTTTCCATTCCATTCCATTCCATTCCATTCCATTCCTATTCCTATTCCTATTCCTATTCCTTTCTGTTCCATTCCTATTCTGTTCCGTTCCGTTCTGTTCCATTCCATTCCATTCCTTTCTATTCTATTGTAGTTAGCAACACCAATGCCAATGACTTTTGGACAGGAAAGTCATTTTCAAAGGAGAATGCTGATAAAAGGAACACCCAGAGATGCTTTTTCAAGAGTCAACTGAACTTTCTGTTTTTTTCTTTGAAGTCATTTGACTTCTCATCCAAGAAGCTTCTTCAGCTCTGAAGGAACAGGTGTTTTTTTTTTTACAAACCTATCTCTGAGCTCTGGCCCTTACCTTTTTTTTTGGTCCTTATCTAGAATAGAATAGAATAGAATAGAATAGAATAGAATAGAATAGAATAGAATAGAATTTAGAATCAAATAGAATCAAATAGAATAGAATAGAATTTAGAATAGAATAGGTCAAATAGAATAGAATAGAATTTAGAATAGAAATAATAGACTAGAATAGACTAGAATAGACTAGAGTAGAGTAGAGTAGAGTAGAGTAGAATAGAATAGAATAGAATAGAATAGAATAGAATAGAATAGAATAGAATAGAATAGAATAGCAAGTTGTTCCACTGATTAATTGTTCTGACTGTCAGGAAATTTCTCCTTAGTTCTAGGTTGCTTCTCTCATTGATTAGTTTCCACCAGAGGTGGTATTCATCAGGTTCTGACCAGTTCTAGAAAACCGGTAGCGGAAATTTTGAGTAGTTTGGAGAACCGGCAAATCCCACCTCTGACGGGAGATTTTATAGTATCCTTCCCCTGCCATGCCCACAAGCCACGCCCACAGAACCGGTAGTAAAAAAAATTGAATCCCACCACTGGTTTCCACCCATTGCTTCTTGTCCTGCCCTCAGGTGCTTTGGAGAATAGCTTGACTCACTCTTCTTTATGGCAGCCCCTGAGATATTGGAACACTGCTATCATGTCTCCCCTAGTCCTTCTTTTTTATTAAAAAACTAGCCCGACACACCTTTTATGTATCTGTGGTGGTTATGAAGCAGAATGGAAAGTTACCAGAAAAGTATTCTTATAATTAGCAGAAGTTTCTTAGCTTATATCGCAAATATTATAGAAGTTGCTTAATATGATATTGTGAAAACCAGAAAGTTGCTGAATCTAAGAATAATGACCTATGAACTAGGTATGTTCCTGTAAACAGCTAAATGGCAAGGGTGGCAAGGGTGGGTATGGAAAATAACAGATGGTGTAAGATAAGTATTTATATGCTGAATTGTGCAAAATGGCTAATTAGACTTACTTCCCCCTTTTGTAGTACGCTGAGACTGGGAGCTGCATGAAAGTAACTCCTCAGGAATAGCCGGGGGTTCAGAATTTGCCATGCTAATGCTCTGAACCTTTTGCGCAAATAAACCTGTATTCTCCTACCCTTCGTGGTCCTGTGTCCTGATTTGGAAACAGGATCTGCTGCAACATTTATGGTGACTCCTCTGGGACACAAGGGGCCCTAAGGCCTGCTGGGGGGTCCACCCTGGGTGCCAGTGCTTCGGTGAGTTGAAGGGAACACCCCAGGCGCCATCGGTCCTTTGAATCCGAGGGACTTCCCGATACTGCTGGGTTCCGGCAATGGTGGTTGACACCTTCAAGAACCACTGGTGAAGGGTAAGGAGACCAGGACATTTTCCAGCTGGCCAGTGGAGAAGGAACACGCCTGCAGGCAAGTATTGGACTTGGGAAGCAATCACTCCCTGTAAACAGGGACGGAGGAGAGGACTGATCACCCTCTCTTAAGCAAAGGTGGGCGGAATTGTCAGGAATGGTTGAGGTGAGTGGCTACTGTGGTTCCCATTGGTGACTGTGAGTGTCCAGCACTGTGGGCCAGTAGAAAGCAAGTGGCATTCATAGTTCCCATTGGAGACTGTGTGCACCCAGCTCCCTGGGTCAGATGTGAGTGTGTGGAAATCCCTGGTGTTACCAAGAGAGGAAGGACCCCATACCTTCTTCTAACCCCTCTTCCCAATTGTCTTGTCTGGTGACCAGGGTGGCTCATGGCAGGTGGAGAAAGTGTGCCCCTAACCCCATTGGGGTGTATGCTAAAACACTTTAAGGAGGCATATGAATCTCAGGACTATGGTCTTAAGTGGAGTAGACATAAACTGCAGGTGTTTTGTGAGGGAGAATGGTCAACATTTGGAGTAGGGTGGCCAGCCATAGGTACTTTAGACACCTCTATAGCAGTACAGGTTCATCAGTTAGTATTTCATCCCACGTTAGGACACCCAGATCAAGCTCCTTACATAGATGTTTCGCTTGACCTATTAAACCTCCCCCATGGCTTAAAAAAGTTCAAAGTGCAATGGTGTAGGCTCCTAGTGTCATGAACCTTACCACTGACCAAACCAAAGAAGCCCACCCTAGTCATGCCTAGCTGTCCAGAAGAACTACCGCACCCATCCCCATATGTACCCCCTCTTGGCTTAAGAAGGATGTAAGATGAGGGAGAATCCTCTGGGGCATCAGGATTAATAGCCCAACTAGACCGGATATCCCCCCTCATGAGAAGCCCTGGGGATCCACCAGACACGATGAATCGATCGGCCCAAGCCGACCTTTCACCCCTGGGGACCTCTGCCCAGGTAGACCCTAAACAAGAGGCTGAACCAGTGGCAGCAAGGACAAGAGTCAAAACAGAACAAACATCCCTGACTGCACCGCTTAGGCAGGTTGACCAGCTTGTAACAGATCATGAGGACCCCACAGCATCGGTCACCTTGTTCCAACATGTACCATTCACCACGTCAGATCTGCTTAACTGGAAACTATACTAAGGCCCCTTTAGTGAAAAACCTACAGAAGTAGCAGATTTAGTAAAAACTATAGTGGACACACAAAATTCTACTTGGATGGATCTCCAACAACTTATGGGGACTCTGTTTAATCCGGAAGAAAGGGAAAAGATTAGGAACGCAGTAACTGAGATATTAAAACCTGATGTCTGGGCAGATGGAAATCTAGTGGCACATGTTGAGGCTCACTTCCCATCCCAAGATCCTAAATGGAATCCTTACCAGGATATGGACCATATACGAGATTACCAGTCAGTGGTTGTGCGAGCCATCCGAGTGGCAGGAAAGCCTTCAGTGAATATGTCTAAACCTTCCCTGGTATTGCAGGAGCCCACAGAAAGCCCCAAAGCATTTTATGCCCGCCTTATTGACGCTTACCGCATGTACACCCCCATAGATCTTACTGATCAGGCAAATGCCCGAATGCTAGCAATGGCATTTATCTCACAAAGTGCTACAGACATACGCTGTAAATTACAAAGACTTGAGGGAGTACTAGGCAAGCCTATGAGCGAGCTAATGGAGGTGGCACGGAAGGTTTTTGTAAACAGAGAAAAAGAGGAAGAGCGGAAGAAAGATCAAAAGTGCAGAGAAAAGCTGAATTAATGGTGGCAGCTATGATGTGGACCCCAAAAGATAGAGGAGGCAGCTGAGCAAGGGGCAGCAGATCTGGGTTAGGACATAATCACTGTGCTATTTGTAAAAAGGAGGGACACTGGAAGGGTGAGTGTCCAGAAAGGAACAAAGAAGAGAGTCTAGATGGAAGAAGAGGGAATTTCTGAAGAGGCCTCTGAGGACCCCGAGAGGAAGCTGGGGAGGGTGAGGTTACAGGGAAGTATTTGAAAGAACCCCCCTGAACTGAAACCGACCGGGTTCAGATCACCTTCCAGAACCTATGGTCCGGCTAAATGTAGGAGGCAAACCTATTACCTTCCTAGTAGACACTGGAGCCACACGGTCAGTCCTAACCCAGCCCCTAACACAGGCCTCCCCCCACACCATTAATATCCAGGGGGCAACAGGAAGTATTTTACTGCGCCCCTTTTTGGAGCCCCTCGTGTGCACAACTAAAGGACAACCATAACACATCAATTTGTGTATATGCCAGACTGTCCTATCCCACTCCTGGGGAGGGATATGTTGTGCAAACTTCAAGCGCAGATATCCTTTGAAGAAGATGGAACAATGACACTGGGATATGGCAAGATAAATGTAACAATAACCAGAGAAGAGTGGAGGCTCATGGTGGCGAGGGACAAGGGACAGGGAGATGAGGATGAATGGAAGCAATTCAATGTTCCACATTTGTGGGCTGAGGATAACCCCCCAGGCTTTGCCAGTCACCACCTTCCAATCATAGTGGGAGAGCTATGTGGATGATCTGTTGGTTACTGGCCACACAAAAGATAATTGCTGGAAAAACACACACGAGTTGTTACTTCTATTGCAAGACCTGGGATATAAGGCCTCTAAGAAAAAAAGCACAGTTGGTTTTAGAAAAGGTCCGATATTTGGGCTATGACATAGAGCAGGGGAAACGTACCTTAGGTCACGAACGCAAAGAGGCTATGTGTCAGCTCCCAACACCTAACAGGAAAGACTTGAGAGGGTTTTTAGGAGCTGCTGGCTTTTGTCGTATCTGGATCCCCAATTTCAGCCTGATTGCCAAGCCCCTCTATGAAGCTACCAAAGGACAGGATAAGGAGCCGCTATAGTGGGGAACACAGGAAGCAACTAGTTTCCAATTGCTCAAGCAGGCACTGTTGCAAGCCCCCAGTTTAGGCCTCCCGGATTTGGATAAACCGTTTCAATTTGTAGATAGTAAACAGAATGTAGCAGTGGGTGTCCTCACCCAGAAAATAGGAACATGTCATCGCCCTGTAGCTTATCTCTCTAAACAGCTGGATAATGTTGCAAAAGGATGGCCTGCGTGCCTTAAGGCTGTGGCTGGGACTGCTATCTTAACTCAGAAAGCAAGTAAACTGACTTTTGGATGAGAGCTTGACATTTATACTCCCCATGCCCTTAAAGCAGTTCTGGAAACGAAGGGACACCAATGGCTAACCAACCCTCGAATGCTGAAATACCAAGGTGTAATCACTCATAACCCTATGATTAATATTATACAATCCACTGCATTAAATCCTGCTACATTATTGCCTGAACCAAACTCAGAAACCACTCACGATTGTATCCAAACAATAGAGGAAACATATGCCAGCCGCCCTGACATGACTGATGTACCCCTTCCCCGAATTACACCCTATATACGGACGGCACCAGCTTCATACAGGAAGGCACTAGACAGGCAGGGTATGCAGTTGTAACTTTGGATGATGTTTGGAAAGCGGAGCCCCTCCCTTCAGGCACGAGTGCTCAGTTGGCTGAATTGCATGCATTAACTAGAGCTTTGGAGCTGGCAAAAGGCGAATGTATCAACATATATACAGACTCTAAATATGCTTTCCTCATGGTTCAAGTCCATGGTGCCTTATATAAGGAAAGAGGACTTATCACGGCAGGAGGCAAAGATATTAAATATGGTCCCCAAATACTACGCCTCCTAGAAAGTGCATGGGCCCCACAGAAGGTTGCAGTCATACACTGCTGAGGACATCAAAAAGTGGCCTCTGATATACAAAAAGGCAATGATAAAGCAGATAGAATGACATGAAAGGCAGCTCAAAGGACTCCAACAATACAAGCACAATGCCTTACTGTATGGACACCACACAAACACCAACAACCACATTACTCCCAGGAAGACATGAACCAAATTAAAGCACTTGAGGCTCAACTGGAAGGAGGCTGGTGGATCCTACCAGACAATAGGGTTTTTGTGCCAGGGCATATGGCTTGGGAGATAGTACAACAAGTGCATAAGCAGTTGCACCTAGGAAAACCTGCTTTAGCAAATGTTTTGCAAAGGGAAGTTTATATTAACAAAATACACAGCATTGCAGCAAATGTCTGTGCCAGGTGTGAAATTTGTGCAGCAAATAACCCTAGACAAGGGCCCCAACCACCACCAGGCCACCAACCAAGGGGTAGTTACCCGTTTGATTCTCTGATGATTGACTTCACAGACATGCCCTGCTCTGGACACTACAACGCACTGCTAGTCATCGTATGTACTTACACAGGATGGCCTGAGTGTATCCCGACCCGCACAAAGAAGGCTACTGAAGTTGCCAGGGCACTACTCCACTTCTCCATTTCTTTACATAGCAAACTAGAGAGAGAAGTACACCATTTCACAAAATGGCTGCTGTTTTCACAAAATGGCTGCTGTTTTCCTATTCTGGAAATATCCAAAATTATTTCTTTCCCTACAATGCAAACAGGTTTGATTGTTTCCCAACATCCCAAGGAAACTTTTAATCAAGCCCTAGTTCTATTTTATATTTATTTTCCCAACATACATGAACCAAAGCACATACTTTAATCTTTATTATCTTAGAAGGTCTATGGAGCTGTTGTGAGGCCTCAGGTGCATTTGTATAAATAAACTTGGGCCTGTTATGTATTAAGAACCTGCCAGCAGTTCTCCTTCTGGTCCGCCGTTAGAGCGGGAGCGCCGATCGCTCCCATTGGCTGATGCCGTTTGACAGCTGGCTATAAAAGGGAGCTGTCAAACGGCATCAGCTGTCACCGCCAGCTGGCTGTCAGATTGCCTCTGAAGCCGCGGCGACCCTTTATTCATTGAATAAAGTATGTTAGCCTAGCCTGGCTCCATCTCTCTCTGTAACCGCCACTCTACAACACTGGCGACGAGGGCGGGATGCAGTAAAGACGTCCAGGCGAAACAATTGAGCCGAAGTCACACCGAGAAAGAGCTGAAGCCGCTAAGGGCTGAGTGAAGTCACCGCCGCCGGCGCTCTCCAAAAGAGCGCGAACTTCAAAGCTCCGCAGCTGAGGAGCCGAACGCCGCTGACAGGCGCTACCAGAAACGCTTTTCTAAAAGCGACCTCTAATTTTTCCTTGCCCAGCAGACCTACTCTGCCACTCCAATGGCATCTACTCCGACCTTCCCGCATTTTCAGCCGGGAACAGAGACTTGGGAATCTTACATTAACAGATTTGAATGTTTTTTTAAATGCCATAGACTTGTCCAGGGCTACAGACCTGAGGAAAAGGTCTTATTTTTTCTGTGGGGCTACCATTTTTGACACAGCCTCAGCACTAGTGTCCCCACGACCCATTAAGGCTATCCCCTGGGAAGAGTTGAAAGAAATTTTGTCCAATCACTATTCCCCAAAACCCTCTCAGATAGCTAGGAGGCTAGCTTTTAGGAGAAGGACTCAAGCTGAAGGGGAAACTGTGAGTCAATACATGGCAGCACTAAGATCAGCTGCCATACACTGCGGGTTCAGGGATTACCTTGAGGACATGCTGCTAGACCAAATTGTAGGTGGAGTTAGGGATCTGAAGCTTCAGAGAAGGTTATTAGCAAAGAAAGACCTAACCTTATCCCTAGCCATTGAAGAAGCTCAGGCTGCTGAGTTATCAGAAGTATCTGCAGCTGAGATTCAGGGAGCTACCACAAAACAAGGGCAGGCTACGGTTCACTATGATGAGGTCTCCCAGGAAGAAATAGAAGAACCTTTAGAGGTAAACTGCCTTACACGTCCCAGAACACCTCTAGCCCCACCAAGGAGAAACAGCAGCCAGTTTACCAAACAACAACCCTTTTGTATGAGCTGCGGGGGTAACCACCTTAGAACCACATGCAGGTTCAGAAACTTTATCTGCCTGAACTGCCAGAAGAGAGGGCATTTAGCCAGAGTATGTCAAGTCGAGCAGGCCCCTTCTCAAAAATCTCAAGTTTCTGCCTCCTCCCAAAGGCAAGTAAAAAGCTGCTACACTTGTTATCACGCGGGCAGCTTCACCTGTAACTCTAACAAAATAAGCATTTCTCTTCTTATAGAAGGTAAGCCCTGCCACATGGAGGTGGACACCGGGTCAACCCTCTCCATCATTGCGTGGTCCACATTGAAGAAAATTCTGCCTTCGCTCTCAAGGAGGAAGCTGATCACCTGCCACCTGAATCTTCGGGACTACCAGGGAAAGACCATCCCAGTCCTGGGTAAGGGAAGATTCCTTATTCAATTCCAAAACTTTAGAGGTTACTTGCCACTGGTAGTTGTTGATGGTGCCCTGCCTAGCTTGCTAGGACTAGATTGGTTCCCTGCCCTAGGTCTTAACATTACAGGGGTTCACTCTGTGATAAACTCTGAAGTTGATGCCCTTTTTAGTGACTACGCTGATGTGTTCAGCAGTGAACTGGGCTGTTATTCGGGCACCCCCATATCTTTCAATGTAGGTCCACAAGCCACCCCAATCCGTTTGAAACCTCGAAGGGTTCCCTTCGCCATTAGGCCCAAATTAGACGTTGAACTAGACAAACTCATTAATCAAGGAGTTTTGGAACAGGTAGATTTTGCAAAGTGGGAAACACCCATAGTCACCCCTTTAAAAAAAGATGGTAGTGTGAGAATTTGCGCGGACTATAAGACGTCCATCAACCATTTCCTTCTAGTTAGCGCATACCCAGTACCTGTTATTCAACACCTGCTTCACTCATTTGAACCAGGCGTCATTTTTGCAAAATTGGACATGTCCCAGGCATACCAACAATTCCCAGTGGACCAGCACACTGCTGACCTTCAAACCATAGTAACACACAGGGGCGCTTTCAGATGTAAACGTTTACAGTTTGGGGTCAGCGTAGCTCCTGGCATTTTTCAATCACTCATGGAAAGAATCCTCCAGGGCCTACCCAGGGTGGTTCCATACTTTGATGACATTTTAGTATCGGCCTCTAACAAGGCACAACTGCTACTCAGAGTAAGGTCTGTTCTTGACAGATTTAGACTAAATGGGCTCAAATTGAAAAAAGACAAATGCACCATAGCTACCAATCAAGTAGACTTCCTTGGTTATCGAATTGATGCCTCTGGGATTCACCCCATTGAAAGTAAAGTCAGAGCCATTCACGAGGCACCCACTCCCTCTAACAAAACTGAATTACAGGCCTTTTTAGGGCTCTTAAATTTTTATGCATCCTTCCTACCCCACAAAGCCTCTGTAGCTGAGCCCCTACATAGGCTCCTAGACAAGAAGGTCTCCTGGCATTGGGGACAGAAAGAAGCCAACGCTTTCCAGGCAGTGAAGTCTCTGTTAACTTCAAACGCAGTGTTAGTTCAATTTAACAAGGACTTGCCCCTAGTACTCGCCGCTGATGCCTCACCTTTTGGGATAGGAGCAGTTTTAAGCCACAGACTTTCAAATGGATCTGAGGCACCCATTGCCTATTTTTCAAGGACATTCTCTGCTGCTGAGAGAAATTACAGCCAGATCGATAAGGAGGCTTTGGCAGCTGTAGCTGCTGTAAAAAAGTTCCATGAGTTTCTCTATGGCCATTTTTTTGAACTGATAACAGACCACAAACCTCTCTTAGGACTGTTAGCTGGTGACAAACAAACCCCACAGGTACTTTCCCCAAGAATGACCAGATGGACTCTTTTTTTGGCCGCTTATTCATATACCTTGATCCATCGCCCCAGAATAAATCTGAGCCACGCAGATGCCCTCAGCAGGTGCCCCCTGCCTACACCAGTCGAGGACCCAGCTCCCATCCACGCAATTTTCGAGTGCACGGGACTTGACCTCCCAGTTTCAGCCGGAGATGTTGCTGCGCACTCAAAAAAAAGATCCATTGATTTCCCAGGTCCTGGACTGGGTGGGAAGGGGGTGGCCTGATATGCAATTTGCCCCGGATTTAATCCCCTTTAGGATCCGCAAGCAGGAGTTGTCTGCAATTCAGGGCTGTCTGTTATGGGGGACTAGGGTGGTCATTCCTGCCACCTTGCAAGAACCTGTTCTAAGGGCACTGCGCGAGGGACATCCGGGCATGGTAAGGATGAAGGCCTTGGCCCACAGCTACGTTTGGTGGCCAGGACTAGATGCCCAAATTGCCAGCTGGGTCAGCGCATGCCAGGCCTGCCAGGCGACAAGGGCAGCTCCACCCACAGCTCCACCCACCAGGTGGGAAGATGCGGGGGCACCCTGGGCCAGGCTACATATTGACCTAGCTGGCCCCATGCTGGGGAAGACATTCTTGGTGGTTGTAGACTCATTTTCCAAATGGACGGAAGTGGCCTTGCTGTCTTCCACCACAACTCAAGCCATCACAAGGGTTTTGACCAGACTGTTTGCTACTCATGGACTGCCAGACACCTTGGTGTCAGATAACGGGCCTCAATTCAGCTCTAATGAATTTGCCATCTTCATTGCCAACCTGGGCATCAGACACGCCCTCACAGCCCCCTTCCACCCCGCTAGTAATGGGATGGCGGAGAGGGCTGTTAGATCAGTCAAGGAAGTTTTAGCCAAGCTGGGCCAGGCAGGCTGGCACTCCAAGCTGTCCACTTACCTACTCACGCAACATGCCACGCCATGCCCCGCAACCAACAAGTCACCTGCTGAACTTTTGATGGTCAACCGGCTCAGGACCACCCTGGACAGGTTGCACCCTCACTACACCCCCAGCACACCCCTGGCATCTGACAGCCATGCCAGGGAGTTTGCCCTGCAAGACCTGGTTTATGCCAGGAACTATGCAGGGCACCCGTTATGGCTGCCAGGGCAGATAGTTTCTGTTACAGGGCCCAGGTCCTACAGAGTCCTCCTGGAAGATGGGAGAATCTGGAGAAGGCATATCGACCAACTCAGGAGACGCTGGACCTCGCCTGCTGCCGAAGGCCCTGACAACCAGCCGCCGAGCTACCCGGTCTACTCGCCGCCTGCCGCAGCTGTCCCGCAGAACTACCCGATCTACCAGCCGCCCGACTTCCCAGCCAACCGTCCACCGCGTGAAGACTCACTCGAGCAGCCGCCAGATAGTAGGTCCGGGATGGCCGTCGACCCTCCGCAGACGCCTGGCACCGCCGGAGTAGAAAAGGACTGTCCAGCAGCTGCCAAGCCTCCAGAGCCGCGAAGATCAAGCCACGAGCGAAAGCCGCCATTACGGCTGCAGGACTGCGCATGCTCGCGGCCAGGGGGAAGGAGTGTTATGTATTAAGAACCTGCCAGCAGTTCTCCTTCTGGTCTGCCGTTAGAGCGGGAGCGCCGATCGCTCCCATTGGCTGATGCCGTTTGACAGCCGGCTATAAAAGGGAGCTGTCAAACGGCATCAGCTGACGCTGCCAGCTGGCTGTCAGATTGCCTCTGAAGCCGCGGCGACCCTTTATTCATTGAATAAAGTATGTTAGCCTAGCCTGGCTCCGTCTCTCTCTGTAACCGCCGCTCTACAACAGGGCCACTGCTTCCCTTTGCATAATAATACTTTTCCAAATTTTAAAAACTATTATTAAAAGTCTCTTTAAATCATTGAAATCAGGTTGGGCAGAGAAGCTGATTGGGGGAAAATCTGCAGGGGAATTAGTGTCAAAAGAGGTCCCACTGCCTCTTGTTAGCTCAACTGGGACCCCCTGGAGAAAGAAACTATGGCTTCCTTGTGAATTGCATTTGGGGAAGGAGAGTTCCTTTTTCCAAATATGCCAATTTTTCTTCTTTTTTCAAATGATCAAAACATATGCAGAACTGTTTGCTTGTTTGTTTGTTCCTTAATGTTGTTCTTTTGGGTTATAGGCTTTCTGCTAGCAAGTCACACTTGCATTGTTGTCCATTTCCACATATTCCCAATGAGCGATTTTTTTTAGCTGATTGTAAATCTGTCCTCCCAAAAATGCTAGCTCCTCTCAGCATCTGAGAGCATCTATCAGTATATGTCTAATCCAGAACTGTTGGTGAAAATTTATAATCTTTAAATCTGCTAGACATCTTCACAATTCAAGCTAACCAATAAAGAACTTGATTTGCTCTGTTTCTTTTCTAAGGGTCATGAACATGGTTGTTTTCTTTGCATTTTTTGAGGAACATGTTGGCCCTTTTTATTTATTTTTTTAAGGTTTTTTTCAATAATGAAACATGGGGTAATAGGAAATTAACTCAGCTCACTTATGCATGCTTCCAACTAGTGTTTGAAAAGATCTCACTCTGAGCAACTCTGGGCATGAGCATCAAAATACATTATCTACTGCTTCTCTTTTCCTGGACAAAATTATGGAAATGGGCACTTAAAACTAAACAAGGCAGACAAATGATCGATGAGTGGAAGCCATAGCTCACAGAACATTTTAAAATAAATTGTATTAAAAGTTTTAAAGAGAACTGGCATTTTAAAAGCTGAGAAATATCAGACAAATATTTAAATATCAGAGAAATTTATATCTCAAAAGACTTAAATGCAGTGAAATGTTTGGGAAAATGTTGGGCAGATTTAATAGTTAACAGATGAAAGAAACATACAAAACCTTTGTATGTCATTTAGCATTGCAAATACATTTTTAAGCTTTTATAATATATAGTACAGAACTGACAAAAGCAAAAATTACAAACGTAAGACCCAAAACGTATTCTATTGACCCTTAAAAGGTTTTCTTAGGATGCAGAAGCTTTTCTTTTAACTGTAACTTTATTTTCCAAAACTTCTCCCCCTGCGTTTACACACACACACATACACACAAATCTGTTCAGCAGAAAAAGTTGGAATAGATGCACAATGGCTTTGCACTAACACATCAACATTGTCTATTAATCTGGAAATGCAACTTTTACCTAAAAATCAGAATTATCAGGCATTTGCCTGCTCCTTTTGTGGAGAGGGAGATAATTCAAAAACACAAAGAGGCTTTCTTTCCTTCAACATGTTTCAACAGTTTTCATTAGCAGGGCTCCTTTCCAATTTCATTTAGAGATTGGGTTGTCATATCATACTTTAAAATTTATCCTGTTGCATACAAGGATTTAGGAAGGTTTTTTCTGCTCCCTGGTCCAAACCAGCACAAATTTAGCCACTTACCTGAAAAGAGAGACTGTTGGTTTGATATTTTGGAATAAGAATAACTTGAGGTTCTTCCTTCCAGAAAGAGTAATGTCATCTGAAGAGTTTCTGTTTCTAAACCAGTTGTTAGGAAGAACTACAGCATGTCCTGCTGGCTTCCAATAACCCCAGAAACTGAGGCAACGCTTGCACAACATTTCTGAGAAACATCACATATCGCATTTCAAAGAAAATTGTTTGATTGCTTGTTTGTTTAAATAGTGGAAGGGAAATCACAAAGGGGTGTTTGTTTAAAAGAAACAACTTTTCCTGAATGATTAACTTTTGGATGTTTATGAACTATAATTTGTATTTTATGCAAAATATTACATTATTCTGAAGCCCTGGAGCCCTAATAACGCTGGCGGAGCTCCAGCTAGCCAATCCGGAGCCCTCCTCTCCTTCCCCAGAGAAGTGAAGCTCTTTCCATCGAGCACTATTAACCACACTGGTGGAGCTCTTGAACTGGATCACTTGGAGCCAGCGGAGTGCAAACAACGTACCTTCATTTAAATCCCTCACACAGCTCATTGAAGTATCTTCCACGCCAGACAATGTGTTTCCATTAATATCTTCCACACAGTTTCCCCGGGGCTACATCGGACAGCTGGCAGGGAGAAACAAGGAGGGAGGAGAAAGCCCTGAGGCTCTTGGGAGCCGAAAGTCACCCTGGATGGGTGGTAAAGGCAGAGGAATGCTTCGGTAGTCGCGAGGAGAGGAGAGTCTCCTCGACTGACCCGAAGAAAACCCCTCCATCCGAACTAAAAAGAGACTGCCAGCATGGCTAAATCGAAGCCAGGAAGGCAGCTGAGACGGAAGTGAAAAAGAAAGGAAGGATCTTGTAACAGAGTGCTTAGTCTTGGCAAGAATCACTCCAATTTCTGCAGTGGAATTTTCCTTGGAAAGTGGGACTCAAAGAAGGAAAATAGCTGCGATTAACAATCTGGCTCTGTGGCCCCACGCTTCTGCAGGGTCATTTGCAAAAATGAATCAAGCAAATGTAAATTCATTTATACTATAAATTCACTTGCCAAAAGCAACACCAGCCATAAGAACCTCCGTTCTCGCCCTGACCTAACCATACAGCAACATGCCCGCTCCCGTGTACTCCGCACTGAACTCAAAAAACATCTAGACAATGGAGAGAAGGACCTGTACATTGACTACTGTGCTGACTGTATCAAAAGTAAATCACACAACCCGCAACTCAGTTTTAACCTTCAACCACAACCCTACCTCAACCAATCTACCATCACCCAAGACTAGGCACGCACGCCCCTAACTACCTCAATTCCAACTACTGCTGGTCTTAAATGCAAGCTACTCAATGCAAGAAGCCTTGTGAATAAAATACCTGAATTTCTCCTCTTACTAAATATGGCTAAATTCAACATCATATTTGTTGTGTCCCTGACTAGCTAAGTCTTCAACCTGGTCCGCATTATGAGCGGGACCATCTTACTGTTCCCATTGGTTGGTGCCGTTTGACAGCAGACTATATAAGGAGCTGTCAAACGGCATCAGCTGGGAGCAGTTGGGGCTCCGGCTCCAGCCAGCCGGCTGCCAGCCCAGCTGGGCAGCCACGTTAATCTGTTACTGCTTCAAATAAAGAAACGTTACTCTTCAGCTCCTGTGTCTGCCTGGTGTGTCCGTCTAGACCATTACAACAATATTTGTCTGTGAAACATGGCTCAATGCATCTCTCCCTGACTCCATTACCCCAGTAAGAGACTATCATATTTACCAATCAGATCGTGAAATTCGTAGAGGAGATGGTGTTGCTGTCTTCTATAAAAAGTCCTTACATCTAAAAAACATCCAAGTTACCCAGGAGCTTGCTCTTCCTGAGACCATCATCTGTGAACTACCCTTAAATATCATATTTTGATTCTTACTATGTTACAGAGCACCTGATTATGACATCAAACATGTAAACAAGCTAAATTCACTACTAACATGGGCAACATCCTGCCCACACGTTTTTATCTTTCTTGGTGACTTCAATCTACCTCATACTGACTGGACCCTAAATTAATATACAACTGAACCCATACACGCAACCTTCTACAATGCTGTTACAAATCTGGGATTGGAACAACTAGTAACCAACAATACTAGACTTAACAACTGCCTCAATCTCATCTTCTGCAATAGTTTGAATTTAATTTACAGAATACAAACTGAAGAACCCTTTTCCAGGAGTGACCACAATATGATTGACTTTTGTCTCAACATACGCCCACACAAAAATCACAATGATGTAATCCCCAATTATAACTTCAAAAAAGGCAACTATGATCTTATAGACAACGATGTCTCATCCCTTGATTGGCAATCTCTATTCACTGGATGCAATACTGCTGAAGACCGTTACAACATATTTTTACTTTAAGTCAAAAGACTCATCAAACTACATGTACCAACAACAACTCCCAAAACAAAAAATAACAGATGACCCATATCAATAAGGAAACTTCAATCCAAAAAGAGATCACTCTGGCGGAAAAACAAATCTGGTCAGGTTGACAATTTCAAAAGCCAATGCAAAAATTTATCCCACCAGATAAAGACTGAATGCACCAATTATCACATTAAACAAGAGCAAAAAACCATCTATGCACCAATTCCACCCGCGCTTTTTACAATTTTGTAAACAACAAACTAAAAGACTCAAGGTCCATCCCACCACTGAAAGGACCTAATGGTAAAGACTGCAACAACGACGCCATTAAAGCCAACATCTTTAACACATTCTTTGGCTCAGTATTTGTAAACAGCAATGGATCATGCCCAGTATTTCCTAGCCGAACCACAGAAAACTACAATGATCTAATACATATCAATTTTACAGAAGACAATGTTGAAAAAGCACTACGCAATCTAAAACCATCTCTATCTATTGGTCCGGACGGAATATGTGCCTACTTCTTAAAAAAGCTATCCACTGCCATAGCAGAACCTCTAAGTATAATCTTTGAAAAATCTTTCAGGACCAGCTCCTTGCCTAACCTATGGTCACAAGCCACGGTCATCCCGATCTTCAAAAAGAGAGACCCCAGCCTAGTTGAAAATTACAGACCAATCTCCTTATGCTGCATCACCTGTAAACTCATGGAATCAATTATTAACCAATCCATTATCCTCCACATAGAGACAAACAACCTACTCTCCAATAAACAATTTGGTTTCAGAAAAAAACTATCCTGTAATCTGCAACTCTTACACTGCAAAAAGATATGGACTACGCAACTCGATCAGGGCAAAACAATAGACGCAATCTACATAGACTTCTGTAAAGCCTTTGATTCAGTGGTACACGACAAACTACTCCTAAAACAAAAATCTCATGGTATCTCTGGACACCTGCATAACTGGATAGAAGCATTCCTGTCAAACAGACAACAAATGGTCAAAATTGGGAGTGTCCTATCAAATTCTGAACTTGTCAATAATGGTATCCCCCTAGGCAGTGTTCTAGGACCAACTCTCTTTCTACTCCACATAAATGACCTCTGTGATCATATTAAGAGCAACTGTGTTCTCTTTGCTGATGATGTAAAGTTATTCAACACCACAGACAATACTGCAACCCTTCAAAAAGATCTGGACTATGTATCAGAATGGTCAAACAAATGGCAACTTCAAATCTCAACAAATAAATGCTCTGTCTTACATATTGGCAAAAAAACTCAGAAAATAAAATACAAGCTGAATAGTCAAGACCTTGTTGATGATCCAAGCTCTGTAAAGGGCCTTGGAATACTCATCTCTAATGATCTAAGTGCTAGAGCCCATTGTAACTACATAGCCAAAAAGGCATTAAGAGTTGTTAACCTAATCCTACGTAGCTTTTTCTCTGGTAATATCACACTTCTAACTAGAGCATACAAAACATTTGCTAGAACAATACTCGAATACAGCTCATCAGTCTGGAACCCACATTACGTATCTGATATTAGCACAGTTGAGAAAGTCCAGAAATATTTCACAAGAAGAGTTCTCCACTCCTCTACTCGTTGTAGAATACCTTATGCCACCAGACTTGAAATTCTAGACCTAGAAAACCTTGAATTATGCCATCTTTGGTCTGATCTAAGTATGGTATATAAAATCATACATTGCAATGACTTACCTGTCAATGAATACTTCAGCTTCAACCATAATAACACAAGAGCAAACAATAGATACAAACTCAAGGTTAACTGCACCAAACTTGTTTGCAGGAAATACGACTTCAGCAACAGAGTGGTCAATGTCTGGAATACTCTACCTGACTCTGTGGTTTCTTCCCCAAACCCCAAAAACTTTAACCTTAGACTGTCTACTGTTGACCTCACCCCTTTCCTAAGAGGTCTGTAGGGGGCATGCATAAGTGCACCAACGTGCCTATCATCCCTGTCCTATTGTTTCTTTTATTTTTCTTATATGTACCCATTTCATGTATTCATAACGATGTATATACTTATACCTATTATCTCGTAAGCAATTGACAAATCAAATCAAATCAAATAAATAAATAAATAATTTTTCTTACATACTTCCTTATAGGTAGGACCCTGGGCAGATTTGCACTTCTGCATACCTCAGTATGGACAACTAACGGTTGTCAGAGCATGGAATGGCTGACAGCCTCCTTCTACATATAGCCCATTGCAGCTGTATTCTTGTTTTTCTATCTTTGATCCAAAATGGCTGATTTCCAACTGCAA